>JAPWDM010000004.1:48761933-49361933 GCA_035578155.1 Brachynemurus nebulosus
TAATTAAAAAACTTTATTATTCAATTTTTATTTATAATATATATTTAAGTTTTTATATTTATATTTATCGTTGCTCAAATTACCTCGTACAAATTTCATTGCCCAAATAACCCCGGTCTACCGTATACAATTTTTATTTATAATATATATTTAAGTTTTTATATTTATATTTATCGTTGCTCAAATTACCTCGTACAAATTTCATTGCCCAAATGACCCCGGTCTACCCTACATGTGTGCGGCTGGTGTTGTGGTTGTTAATGATGAACATATGGGGTAGTTAAGTTGTGTCTACAATGTATGTGTGTATGTGTTATGATGTACAAGCTACTGGTGTACGTTAGTTATGACGCACTATTTGAATTATTTGTTGATTATGGGATGCTGCAGTACTCCTCTCGACGGTAAGTATGACAAATATTATTGAAATTTAAAAGTTACGCGTTGTTTTCGTCGAGTGACAGTGGATTCGTCGCCGTTATATGTCTCAAGAAAAGCGGGTTTAAGACGATCGATATTAATTTTATTGTAACAGGTTTGTTATTTATTTGAATTTTAAAGGTTTTTTCGAATTTATCTAGAATTTCAAATGGTTCTTCATACGGTGATTCTAAACTTGTCCGAGGTGTATTCACGCGTACAAAGACATGAGTACAATTTTCGAATTCTTTTGGTACAAATACAAGATCGTTCTTTTTTCTGGTTTCACTGGGTTTGAATGCCTGGACGTGTGTGTAATTTTTGCAGGAATTCGGTGATGTCCGGTACAGCCTCCTCCGTTTTATTGATTAACTCGCCGGGAATCCGTAAAGGCTGACCGTAAACTAATTCGGCTGCACTACAGTCTAGGTCACTTTTGATTGCTGTTCGAAGATCCAGTAGTATTATTGGTATTTCGTCGGACCAATGTTTTGCATTGCGTCTTGCTCGTAGTGAAGCTTTTAGTGGGCGATGTAGACGTTCTACCATGCCGGTACCTTGGGGATGGTAAGTCGTGGTATGTATTTTATGAATGCCTAGAAATTTTGTTAGTTCGGAAAATAATTTTGATTCGAACTGGGTACCCTAATCGGTAGTCATGGTCAGTGAGACCCCAAATAGTGAAATGTATTGTTCGAAAAATATTTTAGTTACTGTTACTGCTGTAATATTTTTGATAGGGTATATCTCTGGCCAACGAGTGGAACGGTCTATTATGGTAAGTAAATTTGTATATCTTTCTTTATATTTGGCCAAAAATATTTTGAAGTTAACAGTTTGTTGGTAGTACGAATACTAGGATGTGATATGTATTGTATCAAAAATCATGCGTCGTAATTGTGATGGGATATAGGGGAGATTTTTGAAAGAAGTTTCACACCATATTTTATCTTTCAGAGGTACGTTGACCTCTCTAAAATTAAAAGGGAATTAGGTTTCCGGTTTCGGTTATCTAAAAGTTGGCTTAGTTCGTTATCATTTTGTTACGAAGAAATTAAAATTTTGATATCTAAATCTCTAGGGTTTTCGGTTTCATTATCTATGTTAGATATGCGTGATAACGTATCGGCTGCAATGTCTGATTTTCCTTTTATATATTGGATTTTTGACGTAAATTGCGAGATATGATCTAATTGTCACGCTTGACGGGGGCTGCGATCTTTTTCTGAGTTGATGGCCATAGTTAAAAGTTTATGGTCTGTAAATACAACAAAATCATTACCTTCGAGGAAATGTTTGAAGTGTTTTATAGATAAATATATAGAAAGCAATTCTTTGTCGAATGCTGAATATCAGTTTATGTTTTTGTTAATTTGCGAGAAAAGAAAGCAAGAGGTTTGCAGCATCTGTCAGTGTATTGTTCAAGGACAGTGCCAATTGCAACATTTGATGCGTCACAAGTTCATGCCAGTGGTGCAGATTCTACCGGGTGTATCAAAAGTATTTCTGAAGCTAATGCTTCTTTAATGTGGCCACGAAATATTATTGGAAATTTTGGGTTGTTTCAAAAGAAAATTTAAATGATCGTAAACTGGTGCGAGCAAATCTGTTAATTTCGGAATAAAACGGTGGTAAAAGTTTATCATTCCGATAAATCTTTGCAATTTTTTAACTGAATCCGAAATTGGAAAATCATTTATTATTTTTACGTGATCTTCTGATGGGAGAATGCCTTTGGGGCTTATTTTATGAGACAGAAAATCCAGTGATTCGACACCGAAAATGAATTTAGATGCTTTATTATTTAAACCATATTCTGTAAGCCTTTAAAAAAGAATTTTTAAATGTTCTCAAGGATTTTTACTGGCAACCAGAATATCATCTATGTATACGAATACAAAATCTAAATCTCGAGTAATCTCATCCATAAATCTTTGAGGTGTTTTCGCAGCATTGCACAAACCAAAGGGTATGCGCAAAAATTCAAACAAACCAAATGGTGTTGTTACGGCTGTTCTGTAAATGTTATCTTCAACGACAGGAATTTGATGGTACGCACGGACCAAATCAGTTTTTGAGAAAACCATGCAAACGTTTTGAGTTTTAAATATGAGGAAGTGGATACCTATCCGGTGTAGTAATCGCATTTAGGAGACGATAATCTTCGCATGGGCGCCAATCTGAGGAATTTTTTTTAGGCACCATATGAAGTGGTGATAATGCAGGCCCAGAAGACATGCGACATATGTCTAACTGCATCATATGATCAAATTCGATTTTCGCCATTTTAAATTTTTTACGGTCTAGACGTCTTGGAGTCATATACGGCAAACGACCGTTTGTGACAATACGATGTACAACATTGTGTTTAACTGGAGTATTGAAATCTGGTAGTGATGTCAATTTCGGAAATTGTTTTAAAATACTACCATATTCATTATTAATAGTAAAACGTTGTGGGCTTGGATCGACACATTTTGTAAAAATACCGTTTACTGATAAAGAGGTACTATTATCAATTAGTTTTTTATTTTTTAAGTCGACAATTAAACCAAATTTATTAACAAAATCTGCGTCAATAATTGGCCTATTAACTTAAAAATTTAATAATTTTGTTCCGTATGTATTAATGGAACAATTTGCGGCGCTTAATGTAAATTCAGAATTTGTTTTATATTTTGAGAAAAGTGAATGTGGTATTACAGAAATATCGGCTCCTGTATCGACAAGGAACCTTAAACTGCTGTTATTATCTGTAACGAAAAGGCGACTAGGATTCATAATTCGTTTGCTCGCCACCGTAGCAAACGAATTATTTAGTTTTCCAAATTTTGATTATTATTTGTGTTATTAGTACGTTTAAAACTACATGGTTGTTTGCATTTTTGTGCTTTTGTTCTAAATGAAAAATGATACCAAAAAATTTGACATTTTCGGAAAAAGTTCGTTTATTACCAGAACTACGGCTTCTACTTGTATTTTTAACACCGCGATCATGTCTAGAAATATGTAAACTTTTTAACTGATTTTTAAGTTCAGAAATTTCTGTTTTTAATGTATTGAGTTCATGGGAAAATTATTATTAATTTAGGAAACATATTTTGAATCGGGGGTGACTTCAAAAATTTTGTCGGCTAAGGATAATAATTCATTTATGTCCGTTTTACCCGTAGCGACCAGAGCAATATTAATATTAGAAGGTAACTTACGCATCCACAGCTTTTTAACTAATTCTTTACTTATAGCTGAAGAATTTGCGAGTATTTCTAATGAACGATAAAATTCAGAAGGCTTACGATCCCCAAGGTCAGCATGTGAAAGCAGTTTTTCTAATTTCTTTTTCTCGCTGTCGGTATGTCGTTCGATTAGCGCTTCTTTTAATTTAATGTATTTATTAGCCGTTGGTGGTGACTGCCGAAGGTCCAGAACGTTGACAATAATTTCTTCCGGGAGTGGTGCGATAACGTATTCGTACATTGTTGAATCACTTGTAACTTTCTTGATAATAAACTGTGCTTCTGCTTGGATGAACCATGCTGACGGGCAGGAAGTCCAAAATTGTGGTAATTTAACTGAAGTAGCTTCGACGTGAGATTCAGGTAAGTTAAATACGGATGCATCATCGTTTGGAGGCATTTTATATGATGAATATTCACTTTAATTTTAATTTTGTTTTTGTTGTAAATCTGTTGTGAATATAGATTTGACATCATTCAAGTTAGCAGCTTTAATTTTACTTTCAGGGGAAAGAATCTCTGGCTTCAAAGTGTTCTGGAGGTTATTGAGAAAGTTTTACAAACAGTAGGGAATTTTACTTGGATTAGGCAAGCTATGGAATTGAATACCTATTGCGTCACGGCGGAGACTGTGGATAAGCTTAGTTTTGAAAATAACTGGATAAGCCTAGTTATGAAACTGACACATGAGTGGATAAGACTGGTTTTGGAAATAACCTCGATTTTTAAAATTAATTTGCACAGGGTACGAATTTTTTTGAGATTTACTAATCATTGCTACAGATGGACATTTAACTGTATAATAATACGGCGTCACTAACTCCAAATCAATTTTTTGTGGACAAGGCCACTTTTGGAACTATACGACTCATGTATTTTCAAATAAATTTTGTAATTAATAATGTTCTTTTATTGTTTTTACTTTGTTTCAGCCCAAACACTTTTTTTTTAAATTGTGCATTTTTTTTAGCACTTTTATTTTGCAATATTTTATTCGATTCTTTTGTCTAATGTCCGCAATGCACTTATTTGTACTTATGTTTTGCCGTTGTCGGAGTCACCATTGTAGTGTTGGGGTTGCTGGTGATGATGATAATTAATTTATTAACAAAACCCTCCTTGTATATTTTTAATATAATTTTATTTTAAACAAAATAGATAAAACACTATTTTTGATATTTGATGATGAACTTGATATAAAACCGATAAGTACATAACAAAGAGTGTGTATGTGGTACGAATGATGCGAGTGCAATGTCTGTATAAGTGGTGGAGAACTATCGATAGCACTATCGATAACTATCGATAGTTTTGACTATCGAAAACTATAAATATTTTTTTTTACTATCGATAGTTTTTTTCAGTAATTTCGCTTACTTATAAATATTATAAAGATAATAAAAATTGTAGCCGGAGATATAAAAACAACCATTTTAAGGGAACCATTTTAAAGGACTGTCGGTAGTCGGGACTATCGATAGTCGGAACTATCGATTGTTCTCCATCACTAGTCTGTATGTATGTATGTAGGATTTGTAGGATTGTTAAGAATTATTAAAACCTAAATATGTGTACATGTGTGCGTGTGGTGTTGTGGTTGTTAATGATGAACATATGGGGTCACAGAATAAACAGAAACAATCTTACTGTCTCTTAGTAGCTTTGTAAATGTATACAAAAGTTGACGTCACAATAACGTAAACTTGGTACTACCACGCAACGGTTATGCTGGGGTTATGGTACACAAAACGTATTTACTACATAAAACTATTATGGTAGGATTAAGGAAATTGCAAAAACATAAGAAAATATAAATTTTATATGACGCGACCATTATTCTTGAAATGTAATTTATAAAATATATACATACTTGTTCTGCCACTCTATACAAATCTAACAAGTACTATTGACTACTGGTGACGTTAGAAAACTACTAACAGGGAAAAAATTATGTACCATATGAATCAAAAAAAAAAAAACTTAATAAAATAAACGCAAAAAAAAAGAAAACACGTTTATAAAAGTAACTCTGTATTTGAAAAAAAATTTACACACTGAGAAAAAAATACGGTAATTGTTACGGAAATTTCTAGTAAAAAATTACGGAGCTCTCTGGTAATGCGGGCATAAGTAACAGGCGAAGGAGAAAGTACGATGAGTATAGTAAAAATTACTCTATGGCTCCGTAAAATTTGACTGCACAGTAAAAATTACACTGTGACTCCGTAAAAATTTCGGCGCTGTACAGGAAAAATTCTACTCTCTTACCGTATTATTTATAAGTTTTTTTTTTTTTATTATCATTTATTAATAAATAATTGAATTAAAATAGTTTAAAAGATAATGATAGAAGGGTAAGGATTAAAATCAAATTATTAATATTGAAAAAGTGTTCTGTGGTTTTTTATAAAAATAATAAAAATAAAATATATATTTATTGCACAAATGAATAATACAAGTAATTTTGTACATACACTATTTTATAAGTAAATGTACCTACAAAAACCATTTTATACTTTATTAAGTAACAAAATGTTAAAAAAATTTTATTTACAATAATTTTGATGCGGGGAAAAAATTAAGTGCATATAAAAAACCCCAAAATAAGTAAATGCGAGTATTTAGTTCGAAATAAAACTAAAATTTAAAGTCAGGGTTATACGTTATACATTATTAAAGTAGTTGGAACTGAGCAACATTAATATTACAATAAAATGTGCTTCGTACGTTTGTTCTTATATTTTTTGTACTTATGCTAAAGCGACTCTAAAGTGTAGTCATCTAGAGTTTTGACATATTTATTAGTGCTGAGGGAACATTTGGAATAAAACCTAGAGCACAGCTTTTTGATAAATTGTAAGATAGTTTCAGTTGACAATTCCATGTGCAGATCAGTAGTATTATAGATAAATGGATAATTGCCAGCAATTTTAAGAGCTTTGTTTTGAACCCTTTGCAGCTTGAGAAGATTAGTTTTACAGGTATGACTCCAAGCAGGTGCAGCATAAGTAAGAATCGGCCTTAAAAGTAATTTATATATATATATATTCAGCTTATTATTCGTGTTAATGTTAGACTTTTTATTGAATAAGGGGTACAAATTTTTCATTGCAGCTAAAGTTTTTTCCCTCACAGAGTTTACATGTGTTGTAAAGGTCAATTTGGATTGGAGTCCAAGTGTACTCCCAGGTATTTAACACAGGGCTTCCATGGAACTATAGTATTATTTATGCATATATTAGTGTTTATTTTAGGTCTACGTTTTGTAAACATAATAGCTTCAGCTTTAGTAACATTCAGTTTGATTTTCCATTTCGTAAAGTACTTTGTTATTTCAACAAGGGCCAAGTTTAACCAGTTTGTGGTAGAGTCAGTTCGCCAGGAACTACAGAAGAGAGCTATGTCATCGGCATAGAGGGCTTTATGTACTTTCGTAAAAGATGGTAAATCATTGATGAAAATATTAAACAATATAGGGCCTAAAACTGACCTCTGGGGTACTCCGGCAGAGATAGTATGTTCAATAGACTCAGTGTTATTGACAAGTACACTAAATTTCCTATTATGTAAATAGGATTTTAATAGATGACATAAATAATTTGGAAATTTTAATTTAATTAGTTTAAATAGGAGACCACTGTGCCACACAGTATCGAACGCCTTTTCTATATCTAGCAAGACCATTCCAGTATGCTTTTTTAAATTAAAGGCATCAGTGATAAATTCGGAAATACTAACAAGCTGCCCCGTGGTAGAAAGTGTTGCACGGAATCCGAATTGCTCATCGATAAGACAGTTGTTAGTGTTTAAAAAGTCAATAACTCTAGTGGCGATGATTTTTTCGGTAACTTTGCTTAAAACTGATAAAAGACTGATTGGTCGATAACTAGTCAGATTTTCTTTTTTTTTTTGCCTGGCTTAGGTAAAGTAATTACTTTAGCTTTTTTCCAAATTTTGGGAAAATAACCAAACGAAAGAATAGCATTAACAAGAATTGTGAAATGTACTAGGGCCTTCTTACTCAAATTTTTTAGCAGCATTGGAGATATATTGTCATATCCAGGTGACTTACGACTTTTTAAATTCTTTATTATGTTTTTAATTTCTTTAGGCGAGGTAGTCATCATGTATACGAATTTTGTATTATTTAAATTAGTAGCGTTTAGATAATTTACAACCTGCTGATTAACAGTTTCTTCAAAGCTTTGTATTCCTAAATTATCATTTAAGTGGTGAACCTTCCCAAAATGTGATGCTAGTAAATTCGCCTTATCTATATTAGAAAAAGCAAAATTACCATCATCACTCTTTAAGGTCGGGACTGACTGCATTTTCTTAGTTATGTTCTTTGTGATTCTCCAATCTTGTGGTCTTAAAGTTGAAAGAAAATGATTCCAACATTTGTTACGCCAGTTAGATAGGTCGATTTTAACATTTTTAGAAAGTTGTACGTACACACCATAGTAGAGTTGTGAGCGACACTTCTGATAGCGTCGTCTGAAGAAATTTTTTAATTTAATTAAGTTCGATAAGGTGGGAGGAATATTAAAATATTTTGGTTTAACTTTTACAAGTGGGACTGTTACCTGTACCGCATCTTGTAAAACCTTTGTAAATTTGTTGACATGGTAATCAATATCATTTGTATTATTTTTTATTGAATTGTTAATATTAGAGTCAACTATCGCTCTAAGTCTGTTCCGATTTGTTCCTTTATAATTTAAGACGTAGCGCAGTTTGTTGTAATTAATATTCTTATTTGAACAGATGTCAAAATAAACTGGATTGTGATCAGAATTTAATTCTGACACACAATTAGGTTTAGTGATAATGTTGTCAGTATTTTTTGATAAAATAATATCTAAAGTGCTGGGTGTAGCATTGTTTCTGGATGGGTAAAATGTATACTCATCAGAATGATGTATATTAAAATTAGATAGCAAACAATAGTTCAAAAGTATTTTACCATTTGCATTTGAACGTACACAGTTCCAGCTAGGATGCCTACAATTTAAATCTCCAAGGACTATAACTTTTCTGTCCAAGTTGAATATTAAATCTAGGTCACTGATTAGTATTCGTTTAGAAGGTGACTGATAAGCCGATACAACAGTAACTTGTAGATTGGGAGATAATGAAATTTTTATAGCTACTGCTTTTAATTCTATTAACCCATGTATCATTACTTCATGATGCCGCAACCTTTGGTGAATAAACAGTGCTACACCGCGCCCTTCATCATTTCTATAGATCTTATACTCTAGAATACTAATTTTATCAGTTGTGTTCAAATTAGTTTCACTTAATGCTACAAGTTCAATTTGTTTAGTATCTAAAACATATCTCAACTCGTTTAATTTACATTTAATGGAATTTGAATTCCATAACATTACTTTTATATCAAATCTATTTATTGACATAATGCAAATTTAATACTTTAATATGATCAGAATAGTATACATAATTTAGTTATATAATTATAAAAGAAAAACAGAACAACAAAAATTTTAAAGTGAATCAATTTCGCATATTTGTACAGTAATTTTAAAAAATTAATTACCATTACTGAAAAATTCAAAAACACCTTCAATTATAATCATAACTTTAGTGAAAGTATCATTTGCAGTTCTTAAACGAGTTGAGATATTTTTGATTAGAGTTAACAATGAAGTAAAGTTAAAGTTATTAGTTAAATTTCTTATTTCATTTACAAAATCAAAAATGTTATTATTATTACTACTCATATTGGAATTATTATTATTACTATTCGTATTGGAATAATTGTCCTGAACAGCGTCACTATAGCTTACAGGGGCGGCTTGGTCTCTAACTTGAAAATTATTTCTATTTGGTAACTGCGGGAAATTTTGTTGATTTAAAGTGAAACACTCATTATTTTTAAAGGCATTCCTAATTGTTGGACCTTTAGTTTGTTTTAACAAAATTTGCTTTGTATACCTTGGACAATCTTTAAAATTTGCTTGATGCTCACCGTGGCAGTTAGTGCAGTAAGGTTTTGGGTCGGTAGATTCACAATTTTTAATGTTATGATGTTCTGTCCACATTTCAAACAACGAGCAGGTTTTCCACAAAATTGAGCAGTATGTCCAAATAATTGACATTGGTAACATTGAGTGACTTGGTCGAATTTTCGATATTTCTCCCATTTACCCATATAGTCACATTGTTTCTTGCAATTCATTACAGATGCGATGGTTGTACCAGGTGCGAAAGTAATTACATAAAGCGGGAGTAGTCTTTTGATATATTTTCTTCTTTGCGAAACATTTGTCTTACTTGAAGAGGATTTAATTTCTGTTCTTTTAGATCTTCTAATAATTCATTTTCAGTTACATTTGGAGCAATATCACGCAGAACCAGTTTTAAAACTTTACTTTCATCAGTTGCATAAGTGTGATATTCTGCTCCAGATTGTTTTAAAGTTGAGCAGATCAGTTTATGATCCTCCAAGGATTTTGTAAATATTAATATTCGACTTCCTTTGTACTTGAGGTCAAGTTCGTGCTTCAAAACAGATTTTAATTTGGCTAGTGTAGCAGAATGATTTTCAATGTAGCTGTACAATACAACAGGAGGTATTTTGTGTGGTGCTGCTGTATTCCGGTTAGATGATTCAGCTTGTTTTAGGTGTCTAGCTATGAGCGCTTCATCATCCTCGCTGTCGGAATTTTCGCTGAGTGCATCGAATCTATTACGCGTATCTACACTGTACATTGACTGCGAATTGCTTGTTGAGGACGCTGTCAGTATTCTTTTCTTAGTTGCACCTGACATAGATGGTAGCGATCCAGTAGCCATGCGTTTATGTTGAGATTTATAAATTTCTGGCGAAATTTCTGGCGATTTTCAGCAGAAATATTAGCATCGCCGATTGTTGTAGTTGATGAATTAGTTGTAACTGATAAGTTTGTTGTAATTGATGAGTTAACATTCATCACATTAACAATTAATTTTATACTGAATACACCCCAGTGAAATACTGGAGTGTAAAGAGTCTAGTAGATACTTGCAACCTCAATTAATGTTTAATTTTAAAATAAACAAAGTACACAAATAAATAAAAAACACTAATTAGGTATAAATTAAATTAATTGTTGATACAATTATTACGAAATCGATCCGCCTGTTATGAGTGCTAATCGATGAGTGGTTTTTTATTATTTGTGGAAAAACATGTTTCAATAAACATCAATACATATAAAAATCTTAATTGTTATATCTTAATTATTAGTTCTTTATCAATAATAAAATAATGCGATTTTCATGAAACACAAATAACAATTCTTTGTTTTAAAGGTAAAGTCCATTAAATAATTTATTATAAAAAAAAAAAGAAAAAAAATGATAACACTCCTCGCACACATCACATACAAGGCACACACAACAATAAGTTAGTGGTCTGTTTTCAGTAGAAGCTGTATTCAAAATGACCTCGGTTTGGTGTGGACCTCGGTTTACGCGTGCCAGAGCAGTTAGAAGCAGACAAGCACATAATCTTCTAGCGTTACGTTGGCGCGATGCTTGTGTGAGAGAGATGCCGAAAGACAAGTTTCAAGTAGAAAATAGAGATAACAAATAGCGTCTACCCTCTACTTTTCCTATCAGCTTAGTAAAAATTACACTATGCCTCCGTAAAAATTCTTCTATCTCTAGTATAATTTAACAAAAATTAAGTAAATTTTCCTGGTATCCACTTGAAATTTTACTAGCCCATCGAATTTTACAGAGCAGTATAGGAAAAATTCTTAAGCTGTACAGGAAAAATTTTCAAATGAATCGTAAAAAATGATGTTTGAAAGGCATTTTTTATATTTTTGCTTGATAATTTCCTACCGACTGGTCACTTGAGCCTGGTTACCGGAGGCAGCTCCGTAATTTTTACTGTAATTTTTTCTCAGTGCATAAGGTATATCTAACACTCCTTGAAATAACATTAATTTGTTAAAAATATGTCTACGACCCTCTTTTACGTTGACCATTTTTGCATTCATTGTGACGTCAATTTTGATCTACGCTGAGAAAGCTAGTATAGAGATACGAAGTTTGTGTCTGATATACTCTGTGATTTACGCACTCCCGCCTTTGTTGTATATATGCAATCATCTTTAAAATGACTGGAACAAATCCGTGTCAAAAATAAAATAAGCGACTGCTTTTGAAAATTTTTTCATTGTCAAAGAGCTAAGCTATTTTAGGTAGATATAGAATACGTAATATAAGGTCCGCCAGGGTCCATTGGACCCATAAGTGTCAACAATAAACTAACCGACCAATTTTGAAAATTTTTTCACTGTTAGAGAGCTAAACTATTTTAGATAGATATAGATTAGCTTATGTAATGTCCGCTAGGGTCCATTGGACCTAAAAGTGTCAAAAATACAATAACCGACTGATTCTGAAAATTTTTTCACTATTTCAGAGGTAAACTATTTTAGATGGATTTATCTTATATGTTGTATGAGGTCGGCCAGAGTCCATGGATTTTTTAAGCGCCAAAAGTAAACTAACCGACCGATTTTGAAAATTTTTTCGCCGTTAGAGAGCTAAACTATTTTAGATAGATATAGATTACATTATGTAAGGTCCAAAAGAGTCCATAGGGTCCAGAAGTGTCAAAAATAAAATAACTGACCGATTTTGACAATTTTTTCACTATTGCAGAGGTAAACTATTTTAGATAAGCACAACTGTCCTGCGGATGCAAATGCCGCATAGACAACTATACAACGGGTTTTAAACATACTTTTACTGTTAGAAAGATAAAATATCCTATATATATATATATATATATATATATATATATATATATATATATATATATATATATATATATATATATATATATATATATATATATGGTGAAAAAATGGCTTTCTGATGGTGAAAAAATTTTCAAAATCGATTGGGTAGTTCATTCTTATACCCATCTAAAATAGTTTAGCTTTCTAAGAGTAAAAGAATTTTCAAAATTGGCTGGGTAATTTATTTTTGGCATATTTGGGACCCAAGATCCCGAACGGACTTTGTACAACATAGTGCTATCCACCTAAAATAAGTTAGTTTTCTAGCAATGAGCAAATTTTGAGAATCGGTTCGGTAGCTTATTTCTGGTGTTTCCGGATCTGCAAGATCCCGGTGGACCTCTTTTATATATTTATATATTTATATATCTATCTATCTATATATATATATATATATATATATATATATATATATATATATATATATATATATATATATATATATATATATATATTGCCTTTGTGTTTTATAATTGCCTTTGTGTTTTATTTTAATATTTAAAAATAAAACACAAAGGCAATTGGCGGATAAGCATGGAGAGAAATGCCCTGTTACGAATTGTGTTGGCTTTTTCCTTGTTAACTGCTATCGGCACAAAATTGAAATTTACTGAGATTCAGCCTTTAAAAACTTAAAACCTTTTTTTAAAGCCCCGATCAACCGGACACTCATCATCAGTTTTGAAACCACCAAAATTACAAATCGCTTGTGGACTTTCAATTATATTTCGCTTGTAGACACTCAATACCGAAGATGAAAGGAAAAATTCGACTTCCGTGATGGGGCCCCGCTGCTCACGGCGTTTTTTTTAGTATTATACTTTGAAAATAATTTTATAAAAGCGCTAAAAATTGTTACTACGGATAACACGGTTACTGCACTGACTACAAAGTACCGTTTGGACGTATGTTGAGCGTATTTTGCTGCTTCTTTTCTGCATTGATATACTAAGTCTATACACTATGTATATGTTTTGTGCTTCATATATTTTTCCTTTTATTATTCCAATGAGCTAAATAAATGGTAAAAAAATTTAACGAATAAATCAAGATCCAGTAACTAGTATGCTTGAATTTTATTGAAATACTGTTCTCTATAAACCAAAATACATTGTTTATTCCTAGAATATACCTACTATAAAAATGAAAATACTAACAGTATTTTTTCCAAATTTAAAAAAACTTTTTAAAAAAATATTAGTGAATTGAACAAGTAAATTTATAGAGATAAGCTAACATCAATTTTTTGCAACATTATTAATATATTTTACTCCGTAAGTAGAATAATTGGTAACGTTGAAGCTGGCTTTGGGTTTCGCAAAAAGATTCCTGAACATTAACCTTATAGAATTTTTATATTCTGGTTCACAAATATTCAAGGTGATACCATGAAGTAATAAATATTTGATATTTCTTGAAAGACGATTATAATTATTAATGTTTAAAAAATCTTTTAGATTCCTAATTTTTTCTTTATGTTTTCCTCAACCCCTCGTGTTTACCCGCTAACTTGACAATATTAATTTTAACCACGAAAGTATTTTTGAAAATTAAACTGTGCATATTAATATGACAGTAGTGAATATTTTAATGGTTTATCGTTATGGTAAATGTTTGTTAAAAGACTTGTGACTTGAAGAATTGAATACAAAGTAAATCTTTTCCATTTTCATTTCCGTCGTATGCTGTGTAACCGAAAGTTAAAAACCGTGAATAATATTTTCGAATAAAGTTTTTCTGAATAATATTTAAATAATAATATAAAAGTTTTCCTCATCTAGACAAACAAACGAATTGAATAGTTGAATAATTAATTTGTACAAATATAATTATGAATGTTTGAATATAATTTTTGTTAGTGAAAAAAAAAGAAAGGAAAATAGAATAATTTGATCATTTTGTAAAAAATTTTCATTCAATTTGCATTAAAATTTTTAATTTTTTTTAAATTTAAATTAAACATAAAATGTCTGTTTATAAAATAAGTGAATTTCCAAAATAAAAATTCGCATACAATTGAAAAGTTATTTTCGATACGTATGCGTAAAGAGAGGTATCCCAATAGGCTTAAATTAGGGCACGAGTCTAAGGGTCTGACGCATACACATCGAAATCGAGTGCGCTATAGTGGACGAGATCTCCTTGTGTATGCGTCGGACCCTTTAGCGAGTGCCCCAATTTCAGCCTACTGGATACCTGACTTTCCGCATACGTATCGAACATAATTTTTTACAACGACGGCCTCTAAAGTTTAAAAGAGAGAAAAAAATTAATTATTTTTAAGCAATTTTAGAAAATACCTAGTAGGGTTAATTTTATCTTCTAATAAGGTATACGAAAAAAACGCCGTGAGCAGCGGGGCCCCATCACGGAAGTCGAATTTTTCCCTTCATCTTCGGTATTGAATGTCTACAAGCGAAATGTGATTGAAAGTCTACAAGCGATTTGTCATTTTGGTGGTTTCAAAACTAATGATGAGTGTCCGGCTGATCGGGCCTTTACGTGCATTCCTATCGCATGAAATCATTTTCATTTGGTAAAAATATTTCTATAATTATTTTTATGTTCATCTAATGTTGTTCTTCAGTTCTTTTTTTTGTTAATTCAGTTCATTAAATAATTTTATATCTGTCAAAATAATTAAATTTTTTTTTTTTTTTTTTTTTTTTGATTACTTGGAAGCTTCTAGTGCACGGTTTATTCCCTGGAATCTGATGACAATAATGAAGATTCTTACCAAATACTGTTTAGAATTTTGGTTTTTGTTGTTTTCTGTCATTTTTGTTGATTTTTATAATAGGCCTTAATATCTTACCATAGTAAAATAAGGCCTAGGAATAGAGTTTTCAAAAATGTTAAATATTTTCTAATCCAACATTTTAGTTCCCAATTTAAATTTTTTCGTTGGTTGATAGACACGTTTGGAGTTGATATATTAATAAAAAAGTTGATTATCTGTAGTATTTTCCATTTTATTTAAGATCTCCCTTAGCTAGGTCTGATTACCCGCAGTTACCTTAAACATTAACTTTAATAACATTTCTAAATTACTTAATATGTATCTGTTGCATTTGTTATAAAAGTAAGTTCATTTTTTTTAAAACTTTAAATTTACTGTTCGCCTACTTGTTTATAGTATAAATATAAAGCATTTTAAACACATTTAACAATACCACTGAATTCCGATGTAAAAATGGGAGAAGTGGGAGGGAAAAGTAGTATGGAAGCCAGAAGAGGCACTAGCTGAATACTAACTCAATACACGTACAAAATTTCAGCACTCTAGGTTTCCTTAGAGAGTCTCTAAACGTGTTAGAAAAAAAGCAAAAAATCAAGGAAATATTGGCGTAAAAATCGTGGGGGTAAGGGTTAAAAGTTAAAACTTTCAGAAAGCAGTGGCTAGCTATTAGCTTAACTTGTGCACAAAATTTCAGCCCTCTAGGTTTATTTGGGGAGATTTTGACCCGAACGAAACTGTCAAAAAACAAGTAAAATCATGTTCTTTTTGGTATAAAAATGGTAGGGGTAAGGGTTAAAAGTTAAGACACCGAAAAGGCACCCTCTGATACTAACTCAATCCGAATACAAAATTTCAGTCCTCTAGGTTTATTTGTGTGACCTGTGCGAGTGGTACAAACTTCAAAAACGTCAAAACAGCATGAAATTTTAGCTTAAAAATGAGGGGGGTGGGGGTAAAATATCAAAACCTCCAAAAAGCACAACCTAGGTACGAACTTTATCAACACAGCAAATTTCAACCCCCTACGTTAATTCTGGGGGGCCGAAACATTATCTTCAGAAGGTTTGGGAAAGTTTTATTGTTTTGTTGCCCCCTACCACCCCCCTAAAGTTTGAGTCGGATCCAAAATTTGCCCAAAATTTGACCCCGCTTTGATAGTATGAGGTGCCTTGGAAATGAACCCCACTTACCAAATTTCAGCTGTTAACTACTATAGGGGGGCCCTACACATATTAAACAATGTTTTTTTTTAGTATAGAAGGGGTGAGAGTAAAGGTTAAAAGTAGAGACCCCCAAAAGGCACAGCCCTGATAGCAGTTCAATCCGAATACAAAATTTCAGCCCTCTAGATTTGTTTGGGTCACCTGTACGAGTGCTAAAAACTTCGAAAACTTTAAAAAAGCATGGTAGCTTAAAAATGGCGGGATTGGGAGTAAAATATTAAACCATCCAAAAAGCACATCCTAAGTACGAACTCTATCAACATACCAAATTTCAACCCTCTACGTTATTTTTGGGGGCTGTGTTGGTGTTAGATCCAACCAAAACACTTTTCTCCCCGTCAACTCCAACTAGATCATCATAGGAAGCTGAATTCTGCATATGTTGTAGATAATTGACCGAAACATTATTTCCAACCAGTTTGGGAAAGATTTATTGTTTTGTTGGCCCCTACGACCCCCTTAAAAGTTGGGTCGAATCTAAAATTTGCCTAAAATTGACCCCACTTTTATATTAGTTGTACATCGGAATTAGCACGGCATACCAAATTTCAGCTCCTCCTGTCCATAGGAGGGCCCGGCCCCCACACATGCCAAAAGGTAGCAGGAATATAATATATATATATATATATATATATATATATATATATATATATATATATATATATATATATATATATATATATATATATAGATTTAGACAGTCTACACGATAAGAACGAGATGAGGCAAGAGTAGGAACACTATCCGTTTTCGGACCCGTAGAACACGATTTTGAAGAAAAAAATATCTGATATATATATATATATATATATATATATATATATATATATATATATATATATATATATATATATATATATATATATATATATATATATATAAATAGACAACACGACAAAACTTTACCAAACCGGTTTGAAATAATGTTTGGATCAATTTTATCTACAACATACCCAAAATTCAGCGTCCTAGATTGATTTAGAGGGAGTAGAATGGGAAAAAACAATATTGGCTAGATCTAACACGCCCCCAGCCCCCCAGAATTAACGTAGAGGTTGAAATTTGGCGTGTTGATAAAGTTCGCAACTAGGTTGTGCATTTTGAAGATTTTAATATTTGACCCCCACCCCTCTCGTTTTTATAAGTAGCTCAAATCAAAGGGTTACTTACCTTGCAAGATGACTCTTTGAAAATTATACATTTTGTATAAAATTTTACAAAAAGATGGTCTCCCTCTAAAACTTTAATTTTATTAACCCGGTAGACCTACTTAATTAATTATCCTCATGAGACCTACCCTACAAGATAATTTATTGGTTATTTTTGTAAATTAAAGTTTGGAATCGGCACTGTCTAAGAAATATTGTCTGCTTCATAAAAAACAGTAACGAATATGGCGGACTTATTTTTAAGCGAATTTTTCAACTGAAAAAATTAGACTTACACAGCCTATACGATAAGAACGGTGAGAGGCGAGAGAAAGGGCGCTATCCGTTTTCGGACCCGCAGAACACGATTCTGAGAGAGAAAAATGTCTGATATATATATATATATATATATATATATATATATATATATATATATATATATATATATATATCCTCATAACAAAATAAGGGCCACTTGAAAGTTTGTATTTTAAAACTGATTTATGTCCGAATAACTTTTCTAAATGACTGTTGTTATGATATCAAATGGTTGAGTAAATGATAACAGTTAGGTTTAAGTGATATTATTGTTGAGGGGAAGATTTAAACGTTTTTTTGTCTCGCAAGGCGTCAAGTGGTTAGTTTTACTTATTTTTTTGAATTTGATTTTAAATCAGTTTGCGCTAGATTATTGATTGCTGAGGTTGTTTTTTGAAGTTTGGCGTGTTATTCAATCATTTATTTTCAGAATGCCGAGAATTCGACACCATATGGACGAAGCTACTGCTACCAGAGCCGTAACGATGATTGAGAGTGGTCAATCTCAACGTTTCGTGGCTCTGCAGTTGGGTTGTTCACGAAGGGCTATTCAAAATGTTTGGAATCGGTATCAGAAGACCGGTAGTGTAACCCGGTTCCGTGGCTCAGGAAGAGTTCGTCCTATCACTGCCCGTGAAGACCATTACATCCGACTGTGTGCACGACGTGAGCCGACTGTTACCGCAGGTACTCTGCAAAATCGCTTACATCGATCTACTGGTACTGTTGTCAGTAATCATACCATACGAAATCGTTTGCATGAAGACCAACAACGTTCAAGAAGACCAATAATCCGTACCAAACTGACCGGAGCGCATCGCGCAAACCGTTTAAGATTTGCACGTGAACACCTTGAATGGGGTTTGGAGGAATGGCGTTACGTACTCTTCACGGATGAGTGCAAGGTGAAGTTTTTTAGTGATGATCGACGTGTAAAAGTGTAGAGAAGAAGTGGGGAAAGGTTTTCTGATCGTCACATTCATGAACGCGACAGATTTGGCGGTCCTAATGTCATGGTCTGGGGTGGAATTAGTTTGCAAGGCAAAATTGAGCTTGTTTTCCTGAACGAGGGTACTGTAACGGCTCAAAGTTACATCGAACAGGTTGTCAGACCCCATGTGATACCCTTTGCACAACGAGCGGTCGACGGATTTATCCTGATGCAGGATAATGCTCGAGCGCATACCGCTCGAGTGGCGACAACTGTCCTTAGGGAGGCTAATATACAGGTTTTACTGTGGCGTGCCAATAGCCCTGACTTGAACCCAATAGAACATCTTTGGGATCAATTAAAACGGCGAGTCAGAGCAGCCGGCGAGGATGTGAACACCAAACAACAACTGATTGATGTCTTGAGAAGATGTTGGGAGGAGATTCCTGATGAAACCGTTAGGCATCTTATTGAAAGCATGTCGAGGAGGCTTCAAGAATGTGTTTTAAAAAGGGGAGGGTATACTCGATATTAAATCACCGAAAAGTTGCATAATGTGTGCTTTTACTCAAAGCGTGAACGTTTGTTGATGACTGTAAAAATGACTATAAAAATGATAAAATCCTAAAAAAATGTAATTATGGATTAATTGTTTATTTAATCTTATTAAAATTAATTTTATTTAGTAAAAAATTAGTTCCTTAATTAAATGTAAGCATACCTAATACTGTAACTTATATAAAAATAAACTTATGCAGCAAAACATGAGTGGCCCTTATTTTGTTTTGAGTAGTATATATATATATATATATATATATATATATATATATATATATATATATATATATATATATATATATATATATATATATATATATATATATATATATATATATATATATATATATATATATATATATATATATATATATATATATATATATATATATATATATATATGTATATGTATATCAGATGCCACTACCGAATTAAGAAAATTTTGAAACATTATTTTAATAAAATGGTTTATTAAATTCAGCACGTTCCAATTGTTTAGTTTTTATACACATTACGCAACGTTTACGTAACATAAATTGCATAAACACCGTTAATAATTTCAATTCTGCAGTACCTGTTTAAGATACATACTTCAAAGTTCAAATGATTAGTATATCATATATCTTATTAGTATAATTCTTCAATAACTCAACGTTATTAAAATCGGCCAGGTCGTAGCTATACAGCAAAATTATTTCGTCTTAATTATGTTTAGGTATTGGTTGGTTATCAAGTTCACAAATCATTGTTTGTAAAAATCATAATGAACGAAGTAATTTAAAACTGAAAACACAGCTCATTATATGAAAAGCCTATTATTCACAAATATGTAGTATAAAGAAAAAACAATTCCCCTTAATACAGGTGATTCAAAGAACCTTTCATTAGATTAAAAAAAATGTGACTTCCTGGACCCGATAGTTCATGTTTAAAACATTTTTAAACTCCACAAAGTAAGTAATTTCTCCACAGTAACTCCAATATTTATTCTTTGTATGGATTATTTATAATTCGTAGTCTTCTCTGTAGTACGATAAAAAGATAATGACATTTGTTTTTTGAAATATTTCTTATATAACTCAGCATATTTGCTGAGTTTTTCATATTTTAAAACTGATAGTTAACATTCTGATAATTTATTTAAAAAATGAATTTGACCTAGTTATCAATAAGAGACCAACCGTCAAAACAAAAGTGATAAAATTCACCTCCGCAAAACACATCCACTAAAATTTTATTTTAGAAAATTCAGTTATAATTTTCATTTTATTAGATAGATAAAATTAAGTGTTAATTACTCTTAAAGAAATAATATTAAAAAATTGAAAAATATAAATAAGAAATTGACATTTAATATTATTTTTAGCGTTTGGTTGGCTTGAACACATAGATAATAGTATATTATTCAACGAGCTAGTAATAGCCATTGTAAGCGAGTAGAATACGATATTTTTTCTACGACTTTTTTCCTTTTTTATTTAAATAAAATTGAATATAAATTTTAAATCAAATTTTTAATCTATTTCTAATTTCATTAAATGTTTGTATAATATGTATAAAACGATCAAAGCAAAATATAAACTACTTTGTTTACTTCAACGTTACTACGTAACATATATTAAATTAAAACTTGATACATACATTATTCACAAAACAATCGCAAACCCATTGAATAATGGTTAATACTGTGATTTCATTGATCAATAAGGTATTGAGTAATGACCGTTCCTCCACACCTTTGAATAAGGGCTAACTTTCTCAACAATTAACAGATATATAATGAGTGTGTTCTTCAACAGGAGTAGAAAAATAAAATAATGCATTATATTTTACATTAATAAAAGCTTTTTGTGGTTTAGTATTGCTAAACAGAAGAATTTGAATTTTACAAATGGTGTTTAGATTTTTTAAATTTTATAGTTTTTGTCAACTGAAACTCCAGGGGTTGTTGTTTTGATACTTAAATATTCTTATATAAACATCCAGATAACATTATTATCTCAATTTCAACAATTTTGTAAGACTTTTCTGTTCCATTTTTATGTTCTGAAACTTGGTGAGGGGGAGAAGTTGAAGGACGAGATTTGAATATAAGCATTTATGAATAATAGGTAGAAAAACTCCAATGAAAAAAACCGCATTCCATTCAGAGGTTACAAAGGATCCAAATTTTTAAGGACAGGAGGTCAAGAAAAGAAAAGAGATACAATCAGCTTCAAACGATTCTTTTTCGAATGCCATTTTTAAATTTTGAATATTTCAATGAACAAACAAATTCACTCTTCCTAGAAATTCGAGAAGCTTTTATCTGCGAACTCTTAGAGGCTCAAACGAAAAGAAAAGATGTACAATCAAGTACAAACAATACTCTTTCGAATGCCGCTTTTAAATTTCAAATATTCGAAAGTCAGTTGCGTAGTTCACATAGTACTGTTACCCAATTATTTAAAATTATATTATTTAAAAACCTTATTATACGTTTCAATATAAATCTTTTATAATCATCCGTATATCCCAACAGTATTGAAATCTTGGTCCCTTAGTCGCTTCTAGTTGCGAAATTGTGATGTATGAATGTACAGGCTTAGTTGTGAGTCACTGTGAATTTAATTCATTTCGATAATGTAATTATTATACGACTGGCTGTTCGAACGAAGGGCCAAACCTTTGTGTTGGTTTTGCACACTCTTCTCTCCCGTCACGTGTCGGTTCGCTCTTACACGCTCTCGAACTTCTCGTTCATACTGCTCGTTTAATGGATTGGTTTAGTGAATTATAACGAGGGTCTTTCTATTGAAGGTGCCTACTTATATTTTTTTGCTGTTGTATTCATACATATACATATGTATGTATAAAATAGTATTCGAGTTATCATCAGTGTCCGAAATAAGCTGCTTAATGGGTTACCATCGCTTTAGAAAAAAACATTTTTCCCTTTTTTTCCTTATTAAAGACTTAAATGATTCCATAACAGCTCAAGAATGATATTCAAAAGAAATGATGACTGCGGAAATATTTTAAAAATCGTTTTGAACACGATTTCGGAAACACTTTCGTGCGATTGGACACGTTCAAAAACGTCGCTCCACTGCGCGTAGCATTTTGGAATCTCTCGGCTTGGCCAATAATTTTTTTTATTACAAGTTGAATTCCATAAATGGATCACAGATGGCTTAAATGATAAAAGTATAAGTACACAAAAGGATAAATAAGTTTTAAAACTTTACAGGCTCTTTCTGGAAATTACGTTTTCCAAAACGTGGGAAAGATAACTCCAGCCATTTTCATTCGATTGACTTACAATTTTACCTGTAATTTCTAACAAGTAAAGGTCCCGAGGCCGGACCTATCGATTTCGATGAAACTTAAATATATTGTAGAACACTGAAAACTAAGGGACACGTATTTTTTTTTATCTGCGGAAAAACGGTTTGAAGGGGTGAAATCGCCCTTCAAAAATTGGGGTAAAAATTTAATTTTTCAAATATCTCGAAAACAGTAAGAGATAGAGCAAAAGTTTAAATTGGCGATATTGCTCTTTTTTAAAGAGCTATCTATTGATATGCAATTTGTTCATATTACATCAACAGGGGTGGTTGGGGGTTAAAATTTGGGGGTTAATTTTGCAAAAAGGGGGTGAAAAATAAACAATATAAAAATTTTGTTTACAGATTTGAAATCTACGTCAAAAAATCTAATTGACCTATTTTTGCTCAATGTCCTAATATTAAGTCTAGGGGTAGTTAACTAGAGGGTGACTATGTCGAATAGTCGTACAATTTGGGTATTTCAAGAAGTTCTTCTTCGTGGAAAATAGCTTAAGACAATTAGAATAACGTAGAAATGAAATTCTGGAATTCAAAATTGAGTTTGAGCAACATTGGAGAGGGGGTGAGTCACCCTCTTGAATTACATACTAGTTTACATACACTAATTTTTGCAATTAACACACTGACAGGGGGTAATAATGTCACAATAGATGGTTCTGAAGTTAGACTATCGTATGTAAGGTTTTTATTAGGTTTCGTTATTTTAGGTTAGGTTATGTAATTTTCGGTATCGATAATTTTCGATAAGGAAAACTATAATATCCATTAAAAAACAAACCTAATAAAGACCTTACATATGATAGTCCAACTTCAGAACCACTTATTGTGACATTATTTTACCCACTATCAGTGTGTTAAATTAAAAAAATTGGTGTATATAAACTAGTATGTAATTTAAGAGGGTGACTCACCCCCTCTCCAATGTTACTCAAACTTAATTTTGAATTCGAGAATTTCATTTCTACGTTATTTTAATTGTCCTAAGCTATTTTCCATGAAGAAGAACTTCTTGAAATACCCAAATAGTACGATTATTCGACATAGTCACCCTCTAGTTAACTACCCCTAGACTTAATATTAGGATATTGAGCAAAAATAGGTCGATTAGATTTTTTGACGTAAATTTCAAATCTGTAAACAAAATTTTTATATTGTTTATTTTTCACCCCCTTTTTGTAAAATTAACCCCCAAATTTTAACCCCCAACCACCCCTGCTGATGTAATTTGCACAAATTGCATATCAATAGATAGCTCTTTAAAAAAGAGTAATATCGCCAATTTAAACTTTTGCTCTATCTCTTACTGTTTTCGAGATATTTGAAAAATTAAATTTTTACCCCAATTTTTGGAGGGCGATTTCACCCCTTCAAACCGTTTTTCCGCAGATAAAAAAAAATACGTGTCCCTTAGTTTTTAGTGTTCTACAACATATTTAAGTTTCATCAAAATCGATAGGTCCGGCCTCGGGACCTTTACTTGTAAGATAAATTATCTAGGCCTGTACGTACGATTTTAAATTTGTTTAATAAGTAAAGTTTTCATAAACAAGGTAATGTTAGTTTTTTTCGAATTCTTTAAAAATCTTGCTACCGCCTTTGATAATCTTGTCTTGAATTCTCGTCTTTAATAATCCTAATTACCCTTTTAGCGAAACTAATCAAAATGAAGAAAAAAATTTTTTTTATTTCTGGCTGTTGTCTAAAAACTCTTATGCTACCCACCATAAACTTCTTCTACGCCATAAGGCTAGGTTACTTTCTGCTTGAAACAGAGAAGAAGACGTAAAAGAAATTCCTAGATAATTATATGATTTAACAATTTCAACAGGCTTATCATTATACATGAATTTATGATTTGGTGTTTTACCTCCTCTTCGAAACACGACTATCTTTGTTTTTTCAATGTTTACACATAGACTATTGTTTCTACAATATGAATTTAGTACTGCTAGCTTCTTCCACATGTCTCGTGTCTCTCCTAGTATCACCAGATCATCTGCATATAGAAGTATCAGCATATCGTTAACACCATCAATGTTGATACCTTTTAAATCTTATTACGAATTATTACGATATCTAGTAAAGTTCATTTTATTGTGGATGTTGTTTTGATTCGTGGTGTATCCAACTGTACCAATAAGTAAATTCAAAAAAATTAATTTAATTAACTACGTTATTGAATTTTTGACAAATAGCATTACAAAAAATCTTGTATGTCACATGTATGCAACAGGAATGGCATAACTTATTTTTAAAAGTTCTCCCTCCTTCATCGCTCGAACTTCCAATGCGCTCGTTATGCTGTTTCATATGTTGAATTACTTGTAAGTAAATAACTATTGTATTATTTTTCAAATAATAGTATATTATTGAACAAGCTGGTAATGATAGCTATTACTCACGAAGATGAAATTGCAACACGAGCCGAGTTTACGAGGCGAGAATGAGTAATAGCCATTGCAAGCGAGTAGAATACGATATTTTTTCTACGACTTTTTTCCTTTTTGATTCAAATAAAATTGAATATAAATTTTAAATCAAAAGAATACAATCTTTAATCTACCGTAAAACCGTATAGACCCGGACAGGGGGTCTAGACCCGGACACTTTGCACCGATTTTCAAAGTAAATAATTTCTACATTAACCTGCAACAATAAAATTTGTTCTTGACGTCATTAGAGAGAGAAAAACATCCTCTAAACAGCTATACCAATAAAACTACGGATTTCAACTTTTACTATCTCATTTTATAAGATTACTATCCTCCAGTTTTTCAAAGAAATAAAATGTGTGTCTAACTTAGACGTGTAATTATGTATATGTTCAGAATTTTATCGCGCATCATTGAATGAAGTTATATTCGATGTATGTATAAAAAAATACATGCTATATACAAATATCCGTTTAGACCCGGACATATCAGTTTATTACACTATGGCCTCGATCCGCACCAGCTGTATCTCCCATTATCCATACGTTAATATTCTCCCCAGAATTACGTGGTTTATGCCTCCTTCTGGTGTCATATCGTATGTTTACTTCATAGAGAGGCATACTATGCATTGCCCCCTTTCCCTTTCTACAAAATATTTTGAAGTCTTTGACAGGTTTAAAGACATCAGACGATATAAAACACTATCCTAACCCCGACGGGAGAGGTTAGTTTGCATGTTATTACATTATTTAAGTAAGTGTCCGAGTCAAGACCGATGTAGGGTGTAGAGCCGGACACTTATAAATTATTTTTTATTTTTTCTATTTTTACTTATAATGAAACAAATATTTCTAACGGTAATACTTTTATTGGTGATATCTATGAAGGAAAGATGTATAAACATAAAATTAATCAAAAAATGTAAAAAAGTGTCCGGGTCTAGTCGGTTTTACGGTATCTCTAATTTCATTAAATGTTTATATATGTACAAACGACGAAAACAAAATACAAACTACTTTGTTTACGTCTTAGTCTTAGACGTTCTTACGCAACATATATGAAATTAAAACTTATAGATATATTATTCACAAAACAATCGCAAACCTATTGAATAATGGTTAATACGGTGATTTCATTGGTCGAAAGGAATTGAGTAATGATCATTCCTCCACACCTTTAAATAATGCCTAACTTTCTCAACAATTAACGGATATTTAATGAGTGTGTTCTTCAACAGGAGTAGAAAAATAAATTCTTTACACAGTTCTTTATTGTGTAATTTTTATTTTTTGCCTTTTTTTACTATTTTTTTTTTTAATTTGCCGTAAATTTGTATATTTTTGTATGAAAGGGCGCCAAATTATGTTTTGCCTGGGGCGCTCAAAACCCTGGAACCGGCCTTGGGCTAGGTTTGGCAATGGAGGTCTCATGTAATTCTGGTCCGATTAACTCTCCAATATTCTTAAAAAAAGACTGAATCGAATATGATGAAATTCCTTTCAAATTATATTGGTATCTACAACGAAGTTGATCTTCTTTTTCGCAAGAAATCATTCAGCAAAAATGTCTACATACGTACAAACCTCCACAGTCTACACCTGCATATATACGTATATAGGAGAGAGCCGGGTAAAGTGGCCAGAGCGGACAAAGTTGCCAATCGGCAATATTTTGTTATGCGGTATTGCTATCTTACAACAATCAGATTAACTACATCATTGGCATACCATTAGTGTTCTAGTGAAGTGTGGAGACTATATATTGTTACAAATAATTTTATGACAAAAACATTGAATTTTGCTACATCTGATCTAAGGTAAGTGTTTAATTCTTTGTTTATTATCTTTTTATTAATGTCAGCTAATGTTTATCAATTATTTCTGTAAGGAAAAGTATAATTTTAGGTGTAGTTTCATATGCCACATACGTTTCTAGTTGTTGTTGTTTTCCTGTCAGAGGTGTGTCTGTGTAATGGCGCCAAAACGAGCAAAGTGGCCAAGCTATCAAGCGGACAAAGTGATCAAGCTGGCCACTTTGCCCGAAGATTTTTTTATGTTTCTGAATGATTTATAATTATTATTACCACAGTAAAATAGAAAAAGTATACCTACATTATTGTAGGTTTATTTGATATTATTGGAACAATATAAAAATAAACGTGATAACATGTTATCATGAACGCTTCTGATGACGACTTTTATTGTGAGTATGTGGTTCATGGGGATGTAATTTCTAGTTTTCTCAAAAATTCTTGGATAAATTTTAAATTTAGATTATATACATTAAGGTTACACAGAATTTTTTGTTCTTGCTTTAGGCAGTTTTTATCATGGTGTGCAAATAAAAAGAAAAAGCCAACAGCAAGTCGTGGGACGCAGATGTGATGGAGAGAGCGATTCAAGCTGTTAAAAACGAGCTTTAATAAAGAGAGCTGTGAATCCAGGAATAAGTTACCTTTACATTTTAAATTTCAAATAGCCCTACCAACAACCCATCGCCTCTATTTACTATACCTTTACGATCCACTCCGTTTATTAAATTTTAGTTTTACTTTGTTTAGTGAAAAATTTGTATCTGTTTTTTATGTAAAACTTATGTAAAACTTAGTACTTATGTAAAAAAACTTAAGTATTTTTACATAAGTACTAACATTTTAGTAAGTAGGTACTAACATTATAAATAAACAATACTTCAAGCTAATAATTAAACTTTGTTACTCACATAGTCTTTTTCAGTCTTATACTATCAATATCGAGCAAAGTGGCTGTGAATGACCACTTTGCCCTACCTATGCGGGCAAAGTGGTCATTTTGTAACATGTTGTAAAAAAATATATAAAAATTAATAGGGGATGAGTTAAATATTTTTAGTTATACTACTGCAGACTACAATAAAGCTGCGAAGTACTGTCAAAATTTTAATTAATTTGTTTGATGATTAGTCATTAAAATAGTTGAAATTCCCTTAGAGTGGTTACTTTGCCCACCCTTCCCCTACACAAAACCGGCACTTTTTTTAAAAAAAAAATAGTTTAAAAACACTTTAGTGACTTTACAACCTATAACTACATTAAAAATTTTTATTTTAATTTTCAGATTTTTAAAAGTAAAAGAATTGATCATAACTTTCAAAATATTATTTTCAAATGTAGCGTGAAATGGCTGAAATATGAAGACAGATCTTCCAAAAAAAAAAAAAAAAAAAAATTGCATTAAAAAAATTTAAAAAAAAGTGTAATCTGTTAAAAATATGGTAATAACAGCAAAAACTTTGACGGAACTCGAAGAAGATATTATACAATCCGAAAGATAATATTTCTTTTAGAATAAGAAAGTATTGGTATTTACTTCTGATACCTAAGATAGCTGTAAATGGCAGAAAATGAAAAAATGTTTTTTACTTAAATAAAAGTATGGAACTAGGTATTTTTAGAAGGACATAAACTTTTAACTAACTTTAAAATAAAAGCACATATGGAAGAAGTTTTGTAAATTATGATAATCTGTTAGAATTTTCAAAATTCGCTTTTTATATTGCGGAGCCGGATGGTAGAGTAGGCATTGAGTATCGACTATTTTTTTTCACGACACGATAATATTAATGATATACGATTGTGTCGTCGAATTAAAGCTATTTTTCTGATTAAGGGATTTTTCAGTTAAAACGTTTCAATTATTGTTTGCTTAAGTATATTAAGAATTGAATTATGTCCTTTTATTTTCAAGATAAAATTTATCGAGTTTACTGGCAAAAAAAGAACATTATGGACAAAAATTGATTATGTATTTCAAAACAGAGCAGATTTTATTGTTACTTCAATTTAAAAGATTTTAATATTATTGTCAGAAGCAATAAAAGAGTCCAGAACAATTGGCCAGAAGAAACGTACCGACATATTTTCCCGGGTGTACCTGCATGGGACATTTCCACTCAATAATTATGTAGTACGTAGTATTATGATATATAATCAAATATACAAGCCCAAAATAAACACCTAAGTTTACATATACATACCTAGGAATGTCTTTGTCAGCTTCACTCATGTACAGTACTATTAGAAAGTTCAGAGACTGAAACGATTGTTTTCAGTTAAAAATATTCAAAATATTGATTGAGAAACAACAGATTTCAAATTTTTACACCGAATTCTTTCAAAGAAAATCACCTGTGACTTGTGATTTCATAAGTGCTGCGCTTTGCCAATTTTTGTGTGGGACAATAAAAATGCTATTCTTTTGTATTAAATTAAATTTAAATGATAAAATATTAATAGAGTGTTGTAATTTTCGTTGTCGTACTATTAAAATTTAAAGACTTCTAATAAAGTCATTGACGAACACAGAGAAGTAGTATTAGTAATTTATTTTCTCTAAAATTTTGTGATATCGGCTTCAAAAGTAATTTGACCCATAGTTTAGATAATTTTACGCGGGTTTAGCTGATATTTGATAATAATTAAAACTAAAAATAGTGACAGCGCTATATACCTACAATAATTCCTGCTATAATGACAAAAGTCCATAATGTAATGAATCACTTGGTTTAGATATATATCTGGTTATTATTGAAAAACATTTTCGAAAGTTCGTGAAAATTACGCGAATTTTTGTACACGAATTTCACTTTCTAGTGATTCCATTTAAAAGCAATTTGCTATCATCTCACTCGACTCAGCGACAGCACCTTTGATGCAATTGATCTCGCTTCCCAACGCCCCAGCTCGTCACTTAAATACAAAACAAACCATTCTGAGTCTCTGACGTAAGATTCAAATAACACAATTTAGTGATAGAGAATATTGATGGCGTTTGCACGTTTCTGTTGTTGCAACTTACCTACATCTTTAAAGCCAGTCATTTTAATTTTTGGCAAATAAAATGATTATCTAAGTTTAAATATAGTGAATATTTATCAGTATTATTAAAACCTTCATCAGTCAGTATATCAGGCAGAATTACTAAAGTAGTAATTCTAACTACGTGATACCAAGTTGTATTTTAACCCATTAGCACCCGCCATACACGCTTGTGTACACTTATTAAATGGATTTTTTTTATTTAAAATATACTCTACTTAAAAAAATGCCGTAAACACGGATTACTTGAGTCTATATTTTCAAATCATCTGATAATTTCTAAAATTGAGCGTAACTGTTATACTTATTTGGGATAGGGAATTCAGTATGTTAATCTGTATATGACTACGGTTAGTTTATTATATAATATGGATTTCTTTCTGATGGTTCATAAATTGTATCATAAATTTTTAGATTTTGGTTCCAGTTAAACTCAAGATCGGGTTACTTGAGCCCAAACCTAAATTTCCAGGTGATTTCCATTTAAAAACAGTTTAAGACCATATAGAATGTTGGTTACTACCTAAAACATTGTACAAACAGATTAGAAACTGTATTTATTTATTTAAAAACATGAATAGGTACCAAAACTGAATAAAAATTCAAACAAAAATTGTTATGGATACCAAATTATTTTTATGCGTTAAAGCGTGTATTTGTTTAGTCCAACTACAAAAACAGCAACTTCAACACCAACATAACAAAAACAGCAACTTCAAAGAGACAGTAAACAACACTCGCCTGACACCCACACCCATTTCTCATTTTCAGAACTGCCTAAATATAAACACAGTGAACCTAGTGCTGTTACCTATCAGATAATCATGTAACTTACTCCTACTACTGGCTAAATTAGGCTATTGACTACGTAGTTGAATGAAGGAACTAATTCGTAACAGGTGTTTTATTGTTTCATATGTTTCAGTTGTACCCCAAAGATGATAAACCTCCTGCACTGCAGAATTTACTGGAACAAATAGCTTGCGGGTGTATGAAAGGTTATCACGGAAATTGAGGCTGTAGAAAATTAGGCTGTAGAAAAATCTATATTTTTACTTTATTTTCATTAATTTAATCCAAAAAAAACTAAAATTAAAACAACAGTTTCGTCATGGACGTTAATGGATTAAAATTTTAGCAGATTTAGGTTTAGACGACTGGGCATACTTTAGATTTGCGTCCCGTAAACTTTGTTCCCCTGGATAAAACAGATATCTCTATATTTTTTCAAGCTTTCTAACGGTACTGTACGCTATCTCATGTAATTAGAGATATGTACGTATTTTAGAGGTATAATAAATAAACAATTACGTACATAGTTACGAGACCATATGTATAAATCACAAACGTATATGAATATTGTAATATTGTAAGATTGTAACTACAGATAGTTGTAGATTATTCATACATAGATATATTATATTTAACTATTCTTATTTAGGTCATTAAAGTGACATTGATATCCTAATTATTGATAGGGCTGAGAACACTTTTAAATTTAACACTTAAACAAACAATATGGAAAAATTTTTTTATCTCAAAATGCTGGACTTTTTACTGCCAGTGATAAGTACAATAGATAAGGTTACAAAAAAAGAAAAAGAAAAAAAATCGAAGATCCCAACATTAAAAAAGTGAACCCTAGGAATTTACAAAATATAAATTATACTCAACTATATGTTGATAATATTGAACATTAATTAGAATTATACCGTAATTTGGAAAATTTGTCACAGAGGGCGGCACCTGCACCACTGAATATATACATATCATAGCATTTTGAGCCGCCATATTGCAGGGCGAGTTAATTCGCCTTAATCATTTAAAGCGTTAAAATGATTTCATTTTAAATATGTATTTATTTAAAATACAAAATGGCATTTTGCATTTTCTATTTTAAATAAGTTCGTTCAAACCATTTTCCATTTTGTATTTAAAATGAAAATTTGAATCCATTTTACATTTAAAATGAAAATTCTAGCATACTCAAATTTATGCGTATAGGTATCACACGTGTTATGCCTTATATTAATCATAGAACTCAGTCTAAAGTTGAACGCAGTCTAACAAATTGTAAGTTAAATTTAAGTTAATTCAATTGTCTCAAATTTTTTATAACTTGAGTTGCGATGTCACTTAAGTTAAATTTATTACTAGGGCTGCAGTTCTCTCAAGTCAAACTTTTCTGACTCAAGTTCTGTATTATTATCTTTAAGACACGTCGATAAGAAATGTTTTGGTATTTCGAGTAGATGATTTTTATATGTAATTTAAAAGTCGCAGTTGTAGCTTACTCAAGGTTTGAATATTATGTTAAAGCTGAATTAAACTTTACAATATTTTTGGATAACAAAATTTCAAGAATTAAATTTCGTTTTCATATCATGAAAATTTTATAAAATTTTCTCAAAGGACTGCCCTTATTTGGTGTCAGTACGTTTGACATTTTCTTAACTTTTTTTTTATTAATATAAAATTATCTGATTTATGGGTCAAATTATTAGGTAAATTTTAAAGTAGATATTCGGAAATTCTATACAAATCAATTATTTATTTTGCCCTGGCTTCGCTCGTCAGATGACCCTAAAGTAACCATCTTCATACTTCAATAGTATGGCTAATTGCAGCACCGTCTTGTAGATACTCCTACCAATAGTTCTAGAAGAATTTTTATTTTAGGCCTTTCTTTGGGTACCAAAACTCTAAGGGAAAATTTTAATTTACTTTAATTATTTCCAGAGATTTCAATAATATTTTGTCAAAATTCCCTCAGCTTTTTAATTCGGGTCCTATTTGATGATGCCTACTGAGAAACAATTTTAACTACAGATTTACTTAAATTTGATATTCTGGAATTCTTTACAAAATTAGTTCTATATAGTGCTTCGCTGCGCTCACCTAACGATTCTAAATTAATCATATTCATATTTCAATAGAACATCTAATTTTCATAAATATTGTCCAAATCCAACTTTTAATTTTAATCCTGTTCAATAGTGCTAGGGGTCAATTTCGAAGTCACTTTACATTTAAATTAGACATTTTGATTTTCTTTGTAATATCAGTTTCTTATAGTGGTCCGCTCCCCTTGTCAAACGACTCTAAAGTAGATATATTCATATTTGAAAGTGTATCCTTGAGACCTTTCCGTAAATACCCATAATAATAATTTTAAGAGTATATTTTAATTTCTGAACTCGTGATAATTTCCTAATAATATTTTAACAAAATTTGGTATCAAAATCCACCCAGCGGTTGACTTTTGCGTTTTGTAGGTCTCCAGAACCCTAGGGGACAATTTTAATCTCACCTTAATTTTTTCAGGATATCAATATTGTTTGAGAAAAATTTAGTCAAGATCCGCCTAGCCGTTTATTTTGGACCACTTTTGGGTCTCCAGCATTCAATATAGGGGGTTATTTTAACCCAACATTCGTTTTTTTCGGTACCTCAGTAATGTTTGAGCAAAATTTGGTTATGATCCGTCCAGCCGTTTATTTTAGACGTTTCTTCCAGGATTCAAGAGAGTAATTTTAACCTCACATTCATTTTCTCGAATTTCAGTAAGTACAATTTGAGCAAAATTTAATATAGATTCGTCCTGCTGTTTACTTTAAAATAGTCTATATTTCAACATAGTGTATCACCTATCCACCAGTGAACCAGTTTTTAAAATCTGTTGTTTTGCGCGTCAAACGATTCCAAAATAGCCGTATTCTTATTTCAGAAGTTTACTTAATTTTAACAGCTTGTATTTTTCTGTAGGCAACTACATATATCTATTCAGATATTTAGGAGTGGAGTACGTTCAGTCATTTGGTTTAGGGTAATTTTTATTGCTCAAAACTCCTGGCAAACAATTTTAAACTCACGTTTATTTATTCTAAGATTTTAAAAACGTTTGAGTAATATTCAGTCAAGGTTCATCTAATCGTCTATTTGCAATTTTTTGGGAGATCCCAAGACTTTGGGAGACAATTTTAACTCCACGTTTTCTTATCACTTACGTAGTTACGTCGATCTGTTAGAGGACATGAATTATTTCAAATCCATAAATTTTGAATAATCTTATCCTTTATTTTATTAAAACTAACATTTTTTAACAAATAAAAATATTATAATTTTTTAAGGTTTTTGTATACATACTGGTTATTGGAAACAATAAATTAATAAATAAAAAAGTTTTAAAACCCACGACGAAAAGTCTAAAAAGTTACAAATAAAAATTCCTGCAATTCTAAATTTCATTAGGTATAATTTAGAATAAGCTAATTTTCATTCGTCGTGTGCGACATTTAACTACAAAATACACGGCAAGAGACGTCACACACAACGAATGAAAATTAGCTTATTCTAAATTATAATGAAATTTAGAATTGCAGGAATTATTATTTGTAACTTTCTAGACTTTTCAACGTGGGTTTTTAAAACTTTTTTATTTGAAACTTTTTAGAGCTTGCTGTCGTGAGTTTTTTAAAAAAAAATTATTTTAAATCCACGTTTAAAGAAAAAAGTTTTATTATACGAAACACTATTTGCGCAAGTACAACTTGCACTTGACCGTTTTTTCTTAAACCTGGCTAAGAATCATCTCGCAATTACTAGCCTTCAAAGTGCCTTGTTAAAATTTTTCAATTTACTTTTATCCTGGAAATTCTGGAATATGCTGGAAATGCTGAAATATCCTGGAAATGACTATACTGATGTTCATTAAAACTGATTTTAAAAAATCCTTCAAAATCATCAGCATTTAAAATGAGTTTATAAAATTTTTTATTTTTTTATCCTGGATTTCCTGGAATATCCTAGAAACGGCTGAACCAATTTTCTTCAAACCAGACTAAGAACCATCCCTGAATTACCAGCTTTTAAATAAAAAAAAAAACTACATTAAGAGCCAGGACACACGAACCACGCCACGACCACGCGACTGCGACAAAATAGTGGCTATTCTGTGGCCGGGTATGTATGCATGTACTTTTCTTATGGAAACACAAATTTCAAGACACACGAGCCACAGCCTGTCGTCGTAATCGGACACTGTCGCAATGTGTCGTCGTATTGTCGTTTTTAGTCGCTAAAACTAGCGACCAGTGGACCACTTTTAAGCGACAGATACATACTAGTAGTACTACAGTGTCTCTCGAACATTACAAGAAATCAGTGAATAATACGACTCAAGCAGGTGTTTTGTAATTTTTGTTTTGTTTAGTTTTCTTAATTGTGTGTATTTTTATTTCTTTTGGTCTTTTTTGATTGTTTTGTTTTTTTGTTATTATTTTGTTTTTTTGTTTTTGTTTTGTTTTTTTCTTTTTTGGTCTTTTTTAATTTTTTGTTTTTTGTTTTTGTTTCTTTGTTAGATTTTCTTCATTTTACTCAACCCTAAGGTTTACAAATATAATTGAAAAATTTATTTTACTGACCAGCAGTTACGCATAAAATATAATTGTTATAAAAGATTCTTGTTTAATTGAATATAAACCTTTTTATGACACATTTTATTTACAATAAAGGTACCGCTGTTATAAACGTATCCTGTATATATATTGTTTATTGATTTATTTTTGCAGAATTATTTATGTAATACAAAATAATTATTATAAAGGCAAATTGGTCAACAGAATTGAAACATTTTTATGGCATGGAAAAACCTTTCGGTTAAGAATAAAAGCATGTACTAGAAGCTCTCCTGCTGTTTAAACGTGGATTATTGACTATTATTAGATAAATAAGCTATATAATTATTTAAACCTTTTTAGTTTTATAATAATAGAAAAAAATTAAAAATTCAAAGAAATAAAGAGCTGAAAATTTTTGAATTGTTTCATCAAATAATTTTAAAAATTGAATCTGCAAAAATATGTAATACCAAAATACCGATATGTATTTTAAAAGAAATATTTTTTAAAAGAAGAATCACCTCTCTGATTAATTTTGTTTATTTTTAACCTAGCGTACCTACTTCACGCTGCAAAATTTTAAGTTCCTTAAATTTCAGTATTGATAAATCAATTATTGTATGAATACTTAACGCAGACACTGTATATAACAAACAGTATTAAGTGGCTTTGATGCCTCCTAGCAGTGACTGTACGTGCTGTATGTCATTCGGCCACTAAAAAGTGGCTCGCAAGTCGCCGTCTAAGACACACGAACGACAGTACAACCACACGACAACCACAAAAAAGTGGTCGTGGCGTGGTTCGTGTGTCTTGGCTCTAAAATTGCTTAAGGAGTTTTGGAGATAAATGGCAACAGACGCACACACATACACACACATCTTTTAACTCAAACGCATATACATACCTTCTCCGTTCCGTCATGGGGGTAATAAGATAATTAATTAAAAACATTTAGATATTAAATGTCGATAAGGGACACGTACCGGGCGGACGTTAAAGATTGAACGGCTTATTATATTTACATTATATACTGTAGACAAATTTCCGCACTCTTAATACAGTGGTGAATATTATACTAAAAATATATTTCCTTAAATGTGAAAAATTAACAAAAATTGCTTGAATAAAAATTATTTACTTACTTCACAACTCGAGTAATAATTAACAACCACAAAATTTAAGAAAAAGTAAATAAACAATAAGAAAATAACAGATAAAATGCAAATCTGACAGCTATTTCAAAAATAATAGTTCGGTTCTAGACCATGTAGGAGGCAGCACGTTACTAACGCAATTATAATAAATAATATAGGGTACAAGTATGCATAAAGCGGCAATTTAAAGATGACCTTGAGCGTTCAATCTATAACGTCCGCACGGTATAATTACAATGATAAAAAAATTCCAAAGTTATTTTTTTCAAATGCTTAGCAACTATAACTAATTTACATGATTTTTTTAAATAAATTCTTAAATTGCTGTATACACTATACAGCATAATACAAAATTGACATTTTACGGTTTTTCGTAAATTTCTACGGTTAGACTAAAAATTTTGCAAAACCTTTGTAGCAAAAAAAATTAATTAAAAAATTATTAGTTAGTGGGTGAGAGGGGATTTAATTTGTTGATTTTGATGGGTTATCAAAAATTCAAGTAAAGGGCGCGCAAATGTCGAGTAGAAAGATTTCACAGAGCTCGCTCGAGGTGTTGATGAGCTTTTGGGTGGAGCAGTGGAAAACTTATTTGGTTTTTCCCTCCAAAACCAGATGATTCGCCCTCGGTCGCTACTTAAAGGTGTGAGGTAAAGAAAATAAAATAAAATTCCTTTTCTGGATCACAATCTACAATTTATTCACAGAAAATAGTTGGGGTGGTGATTCCACCTTTTAACATTAAATTTTACAAATCGTTCCAAAAATATAAAAATACTTAATTAAAGTTTGAAAGTCCCTTTTACTTGGACTCAACTTGGACATAACTAAAATGAGTGAGCTCAGTGTGCAATCATTTGCCCACTTACAATAAGATTTAAAAACTTACGACAATACATACAATTTGAAGAAATTAGAAGTTTATAACTTGCAAAGTAAAAAATTTTTAATTAAGTTATTCAAATGTGACTAGACCTAAAGCTGTTTTAAAATATAAATTTACATTATATTTTGTAACCTTGATATGATTTTTCTTATTTTTTCTTAAAAATAAAACTATACCTAAATAAATTTGAGCACGGCTCTTTGGGTCCCTATTTTACAATTTCCCAAAGTACGAATTTGGTACAACGTGCTTCCAAATTTGACTAGAGTATTTATTTATTTTTTACTATTTCCAAATACACCTAATTATCACTTCCCTTTTTTAGTTTTTTTTTTATTATTTTATTTTTATATATATTTTTTTACTTTTTTTAATTTTTTTAAAATTTTTTTGAATTCCTTTCTAGTAGAATATATATATATATATATATATATATATATATATATATATATATATATATATATATATATATAGATATATATATATATATATATATATATATTTGGGGTGGGGGTAAATTAAAGTGCTCCTTTTGAGATGCACGAGGCTAATCGAGTCCGTTACGGCTTTTTCTCGATTAGATCTCCTTCGCTCCCGCGATGGCAAAGCGGAAAACTAATCGTCGAAAGGAAAAATATAAAAGTGTATACTATAACTATGGAAACGATTTTATAGTAAACGTGTTGGATAGTTTTCTGGGAAAATAGGCCGGAGTCAAAATTACGGACTCTCGCGCTTGGCACGATCCAACACAATTAAAGCGCTATGTAAAATTTTCGGAAAGAAAAATTTACGAAAAGAAAATTGTTGATAGAAAACTACGAATGAATGTTGTCGATCTAACTAAAGCACTAAACTATTTTATTTTAGATGGCCGTGATATTTAACGATAAGTTGCATGTGGTGAAAGAGATTATTATTTGCTATCGTATTGGAAGTGAAGGAAAAATACTACGTAAAAACCTTAACAAATAAGCCTAATTACTGCACTTAACTAAAATAAAAATCATCGAGAATATTATTCGACTTTAAATTTATTAAGCTTTTAAACTAAGCAAAATATGATTATCTTAAATTAAATTACAATTTACTAACCGCTGGCAAAATTTTTTTTTGTTTTTACGTTTTCCAAATAATGTTCAATTTAAAAACAACTGAATTTTGTAGGCAACATTTTATTGAACATACAATTTTAACAGTTGCATCTATATACATTTACGAAGCAGTAATTTTTGTAAAAATATATTATGGCTTATTTATAGAAATTAACTAAATTCATAATCATAACACTAGAAAAGGTTAGTATCTTTATAATGGAATGTTAACAACTAAGTCGTATACAATAGAACCTCTGTTAACCGGACAGCAGTGTCACGCATAAATTTGTCCGGCTAATAAAGGTGTCCGTTTAACAGGGGCAGAGTAAATAACCTCATTAAATAATGTAGTATTCATGACTAATTTTTTAATTCAAAATTTTTTTAATTCAAGCCAATTTCATGAACAAATAAAGGTACTTATGCCAAAATATAATGTTTACAAATGCATCGTCACATTAGAATCATTGTTAACAAGTAAAACATGAACAATTATATCTAACTAATATAGTCATATACATACGTAGTAGACGTACCTACTTGCGTCCGGTTAATGGAGGTAATAATGTAGGTACAAAATAATAGGTCCTCGTCAAAAAATATTGTTTTCGCGTTCGGTCAACAGAGGGCCCCCTTAACAATCTTAAAATCAACATTAGTGAAAGATAGTCTTTATAGGATACTGAAACATAAGTACCTAACTACATATTCTGTATATATACAAACTTGATGCTCTATTTATGCTGTTTACACTATTTATGATATAAAATGTAATTTGTCAACTCCCACTAAAACGAATGACATGGGGCAACAAAGAAGGTATAATGCATTCTATTTCATGCTAAGAAAAAAATTAAAAAAATTAGAATAATAAGTATATGCATTCCGTGACGATGAATTTTAATTATGCGGAATATATAACGTAAATGACTCCAGATATTTCGTCATCAAATAAAACACAACTTTCTCTCTTGAATTCCAATCATAGACTGTTTTTATTTTATTATTTTAGTTGCCAGGTAAACTCAATCAATAGAAATAATTTTTAATTTTTATATTTCATACGGCAAGCTATTTACCAATTAAATAAAATTTCCACAATTAGGAAATTTACATTTGCACGGCAATCTTGTCCTGGTACAAATAATATTGTCTAAAATTTTGTATTTGAATTTGTCGTAATAAAAATATTTCCCTTATTCGAGATTCAAAGTTCTCATATTTGTGTTATATACAGGGTGTAAAACAAATAACTCTCGTCCTTTTGTGGGGTGACTCATAGCACCCTGTAGACACTAAAACCGCAGGAATTTTTTCGGAATTAACAGTCGCGTCACCCCTCAAAAGGATAAGAGTTATTTCCTTTACACCCTGTATATAATATATACACACATACATATATACGTATATATATATATATATATATATACGTATGTGTGTATATATATTATATACAGGGCGTAAAGGAAATAACTCTTATCCTTTTGAGCGGTGACGCGACTGTTAATTCCGAAAAAATTCCTGCGGTTTTAGTGTCTACAGGGTGCTATGAGTCACCCCACAAAAGGACGAGAGTTATTTGTTTTACACTCTGTATAAGAATAATATAAAACAGAGAAGTTTATGTGACATCTATACTTTGAAGCCATATTACTTTTTATCAAAATCATCATTACCATTAATTTATCAATGGTTGATTATTCAAATTTGTACAATAAGAAACACTCCTTCAATACCGCCGTGCTCTAGTTTCATGTTTGAAGTTTTCATCTCCATAAAATCAATAATTTTAATACTGAAGCGAGAGTTTGATCGGCTTAGAATAGAAGTGTCGGTACTGTAGGAACCGAGTATCATTTTGAAGGAGTGAAACTAAGGTTCAAGGGGGTATCACTTTTTGTGGAAACGTATTCTCCGCCGTTTCTGTAATCGACGGTATTAGGAGAGTGTAGTGCATTCTAAGAAAATAGTATTATAAGAATACAGTAAAGTCCGATTTCTGAGTTTTTCCAACAAAAATTAAATATTATATAATTCAAAGTTATGCATTTAATAAATTGTTCTACATAGCATATTATTTTATTAAATGCTGTAGTCCAAATAAATATATAATTTTATTGATTTGATAAAATTAATAAATTACCAATCATATTTTAATTCGATAAATTAAATCAGTTAATAATTTATTATTAATATGAGTGAAGTACTATATCATTATAACTTAAATGTACGTCTCACCCCGTCCCAACACGATCGGTATTCGCATCAAGCATATCAAATAACAATCGATAACATAGGAGTATACTGAATACTATAACCAATATGGCAGTTAGGGTTGCCAACTTTTTGTACAAAAATTTTAGTATATTATATGATCGAAGAAGGAAAATGAAAAGTTTTTGAGAACTATATTAAATTCCTATACAGTCTTAAAGAAAAATATTTTGTGTTTCCAAGTCGAAATTAAAAAAATTGGAAACTTTTTTCTAAGAAGAGAAGAAAATTTTAATTTGGAACTTCATTGTTTGTGTTCGGAGATATGAATGTCAAAACATGGTATCGCATCAATGTATTTCTTATGAGAAGTCGATACATATAAAATAGCTGGAAATCGAGTGCCGAAACGACCGAGACTGGCCAAAATGAGCTAAACTGTTCCAGACAGAATTCTCCAGAATATTGCAGAATGTTATAGAATCTTCAAAAAGGTTCGAAAATGTTCTAGAATGTTTCAATATACTTGAGAAAGTTCTGGACCATCGAAGGGACTTTTGATTCGTGAAGAATCATGAATGTTCTAAAATGTCTCAGATGGTTCTGGACCATTGGAGGGACCTTTTGTTCGAGAACGTTTAACAACGTTCTAGAATATTCTAGACACCGGTTTTCTTCCATTGAATTAAATATAACTGTATTGAGAATATCATGATTTAGTTAAGGTTTATAATTTCTGTATTTAAAGGCTCATTTTTAAAAATTCTTATTTGATAAAAGCTGGCTTACTTTGTCTTAGGCTGACGAGCACCAACCAAGAGATTTTGTAACTAACTTAGTATTTTACTAAGAGTGAAAAATTGACGATTTGAATTACTTTCTATACTAATGTAGTATTTTCAGTTGTGGAGTATTTTACTAAAGAAGTTTTCAAAATATTCTCTTGAGAGTAAACAATTGCTGGTGTGCATCACTCTGGAGTATAATACTAAAGTAGTAAGTAAGAGAGTATTCAAAGCCAAAATATACTCCTATCCACTAGCAGGAGTATATAAAAGATTATCTTTAAAAAACATTGATGACCTGCATTTTTGTGCTTTCTTTTCGGCCCTTTTTCATAATTTAACATCTTTGGGGGTTTAATTAGATGTTGTAATATGGTAATAAAATTGTATTAAATGTTACAGTCAGCTTCTGATTATTTGGAGGGCAAATAAACCAGGCTGAATGTGAAAACCCAGCGGCTGCATGCGTACCTATATATTTTTTCTTCTAAATAGGTAATTTTTAAACGCAATTCAAGTCAAGTAGAGAAAAAGAAAAATGATTAAAAAGTAAAGCAGTTAGTGGCATCAGACATTTATGTTTAACTTGGAACACTTATTATTTATTCATTTTTCTTTTTCTCTATTTCATCTTGTTTCCACCGTTTTAGTTTGCTTTTTACGCAGTCTGGTTTTTTGATTTTTTTAATTGTCTTTTTTATGACAATTTTTTTTTTTTTAGTTTAATTTTGGATTAACTATGATTTTGATTTGTCCGTCCTTGTTCTCCCCATTACTGCACCGAGTAATCGGTGTTGCCTGTATTTTGACAATATAGATGGTGTTTTTTATAAAGATAATACATCTGAGTCTGTAGTACGAACTACTCAAGATAGAAAAGACAGGCGTGTATACAACCAAGCTTTTTATTTAGAGGTGGGGGCGGGGGGTATATGCACTAAATAGGAAAAATGAAAGAGATAAATTTTTTTATTAATTTTCAAAATTTTCAGAAAAAGAGAAACTAACAAACTAAAAATTTGTTCTATGGAGATTTTTTGTTTATAGTGGATGCCACCCAAATCATTATTTGTAATTTTTTCTGATAAAATTTTTATGTTACATCACACATTTCTAATAACTAAAAGAGTGTTTTGAGAAAACTAAAGTAGTTGAAACTAAAGAAGTGTTTTGTGAATGAGCTCTCCGAGCAACACTAATGTAGTAAAATACTAAAGTAGTATAATACTTCTTTAGTTCTAACTAAAGTAGTTTACAAAACTAAAGTAGTAAATTTCTCTGATTTGGTGCTCGTCAGCCTTAGAGTAATTTCGGCTAGTTAAATACATAATTATGAGGTGTTTTATAACCATACAAAAAAATGTATTTTTGTATACTTTATTTTTTTTCAACAAAGATAAGTATTATGCGCAGTGAAGTAAAGTATAATACTCTTCTAACAACCTATTGTTGGCAACCCTAATTTAAGTACGTTTTTTTTTTTTTATGAATTAGTATCGTTAGTTTTTTTTTTTTGTCCAGACAACTCGGCAATAATTGTAACCAGTGCGGCACGATGAACAAAACTAACTGATGTTTATTCTGTTGGGATTTTAATACAATAGCCTGTGTGCCACGCTCTTCTACATAAAACCGACTGTAATAATAATTACTAATAAAACACGTAGATAGTGTATACCGTTGGCGATGGTGCTATTGCGATGTGATCGATTTAATGTTATTTTTATTGAATAAAATGTAAAAAAAGGGATCACATATACACCAATAATTTGTTAACATTATTTCATTTTCAGTGACGGTTTAACTAAACCGAACCGTTGAATTTTAAGCACTTCAAAGGAAAGACGGTTATAGGATAAAATACCCAGTACTTGAACACATTTCACAGTATAAAATATTTAACCTCACTTTTTATAAACATCAGTTATTAACAAAATTGAAAAAATAAAAGTAGATCTATTGGGATTTGTCGAAAAGGAGGAGCTTAAGAAAAATGGCTGACAAAAAAGTGCATTAAGATTAGTTTTATATATAGTAACCAGTGCTATATTAAGCAAAAGATGATAAATATTAGAATTGTTTGTATTTGGGTTGACACAAGCCCGTAGCAAAGGAATTTTGTTGAAGAAGAGAAAATTTTACATCTGTAAAACAGTTAAAATGTGGTTAAAATATGAAAAAATGGATGAATATGAGTTAATGAATATTACAATTTAGAGTAAACGTCAAACGTTAAAATTAAATGACAAACGTCATAAAACAATTGGAGAACTGTAAATGAATGGAAAAATTAAATCAATTGTATGTATTTTCAGATCTACAAAATTCAGCTCATAAATGACATTTGAGCAAATGCACTTTAAGAATCGTCTGATTCTTCATCACCAGATGTCATACCGTCATTCGACAGATCCCAATAAGATAGTGCAATTCTAAGTCAACTGAAAAAAATACTAAATTTGACAATTTAACTCATGTGTATCAAGTCCCCTAAGAGTAGTGTAGTTCTTTCATTTTTATCATTGACAATTTAACTTATGTGTATCAAGTCCCATAAGAATATTGTAGTTTTTTCCCTTTTACCATGGAAAAAAGTTACGACAGATTTTTAAGGCGAAAAAAATGGTACAAAACATTTCATTGGTTATTCAACTGTAGGTAAATACGATTAAAACGAAACAAAAATTCGTATTGGTAAGTTTAAGTGATTTCAGAACCATAGTAAGAATGTACTAAATAATAATATGAATTATACTAATTTATTTTATTCGTTAAATTGTCTTACCGTATTACACTTGAGTTCTATATTTTTTCTGACTAAATTTGTGTTTTCTACAACTCAAATTTCTTGCCTAAAAGCAATTTAACTCGAAGAACTGTCAACCAATGACGCTTCAACTTCACTACCGCGTTTTGTTGACAATACTTTTCGTTAAATTGCTAGGCAACAAATTTTCGTTAGACAAACCCAAATTTATTCGAAAAAATACAAACCTCTCGTGTAATAATAAGTGAAAAATGATAAGAATTTTATATTTTTACAAGCTTTTTAAAATATACTGTACAAGCCATAATACTAAAATAATCTATGAGACTGACATGAAAATCAACCAAAGGAAATGTAGGTACTTTGGATTGAGACTGAAAGATAAAGTTTTGGCAAATAACGAGCATATTATCAATCTTTATATTATTTTTCATATTATTGAAGCTAGTTAATAAACTACTCAACCAATGTCAGTAAAATTGCGATTACTTGAACAGGATTTTATCTACCAAACAAAGGAGAATGGTACAAATCAGTACAGAAATTCCGAAGAAATCGGTGTACATAGGTACATAAAAAAAGTATACGGGTTGAATTGAGAATCTCCTCGTTTTTAAAGACAGTTTTAAGACAGTATTTTACAATTTAAGTTCGGTAAGTTGTCCTTACTGATAGAGACAATGTTGCAAAGAAACAAAACGAGACCCGAAGGGTCGAGTTTTTGTAATTTTCGAGATCAGTAAGGGTACTTAACGAGCCGTGTATTGTATATTAGTTTTTGCACGATTAATTTAAAATACCGTATTTTCCGGCGTATAACGCGCACCTTGAACACAAAAAATATTGTCCAAATTTCGTGGTGCGCGTTATACGCCGAATATAAAACTGAGTAAGAATTGTGACGGTTTTTATTTTAATATTATATATTCTTCTGTCAGTAGTAAGTGGGCTATCAAATAAATAAAATAATAAAAGAAAATTTAACAATATTATAAATCTAATAAGATAGAATAAAAAAAATAGAATATACATAAAAATAATATATATATATATATATAATAATAGGTAAGTATATGATACATTATTTTATTATCAAAGTTTAGGTGCGCGTTATACGGCGAACATACAAAAAAAAACTAAAAAATTATTCAAAATTTTGGGATGCGCGTCATACGCCAGAAAATACTTTCTTTAAAGAATAAATTAATGAAATAAAAAATAAAATTCCTATATTATACCTGAAATTTAAATATAAATATTTATCACATAGAATGTCATGAATAGATATTATAATTTATATAGCTACTATGGTCCATTTCAGTTAAATTTAACCATGCTTCATCACTTATGAATTTAAATAATTTCCATTTTCTTGGCTTTATCTCTTTCATTATTGCACTTTTTTAGAAAAGAATAGAAGATTGATTTGATTTGAATACAAGAATTATTTAAATTTTTAACTTTGACGTATGGTCAATTGTATTTGAAACAGGGTATAATTACAAACCTGCGTAGTGACAATTGACAACTATATTTGTAAATAAGAATCAAAATTATTAAGTGTCAATATTTTCGTGAATATTTATTTGACTTTTCTATTGAAAAAATTGAAGAAAGTAATTTATTAAACTATAATATTAGTGAGAATGATGAAACTAATGAAGCATTTAATATTGGCTGCATATATATTCCCGTAAAATGAAAGAAAGATTATGAAAACAAAAAATTTTTAAACATTTTGAAATGCCAGCAAAATATGAAGATAAATTATGGCAATAATTAATGGCAACAATAATTAATAATGTGGAAACTAGGGCAATTTCCCAAACTTTGTGCCAATGAAATTCCGTAAATGACTGGTTCAAATTGTCCTTTTAATTTCACTATAAATAAATAATCATAATCATTTTTAGCCTAATTTTACTTACCCCACTCCTATTTTCACTTACCCCACACTTCTCTTACATGCCGCATTGTTATTTTTTAGTTGCCAGGGATATAAACAAACGTTCAGGAAAACATATTAAATATTTTATACTTTGAAATGTGTTCAAGTACTGGGTATTTTGGGTGTACATAAATTAGAGTCTTGAATAGACTTAAAAAGTTTTGAAAATTTTTTCAAATTATTGTTTGATAACTTTTTTTCAAACGTTAGTAGAAGAGCTAGGACAGTTCTGGAGCACCGTAAAACTAACCAACTTGAACCCTTTTGCCAATGATTGAAATCGTGTGACTTTACGGTACTATACATTCCGAACTGATGAGTCATCAAAATGTATCGATGTGCAAACCTCGACCTTTGACCCGGCACGTACAGAGTACATGTATTTAAAATTTGTTGTTGACATTTGACCCCAACACTCGCTCATACTGTTGGCCTTGAAATTCAAAACACATGAGTCATCACCAGCAACCAAATTAATTTATCTTAACCCATTATGCATCATCACTATTTTCGTCACAATTTAGTTTTGTGTTAACCCATTACCCGCCATAGTTTTTGAATGCAAACCTAACGCATGCGCAGACTGAATTTAAGTACATGACGCATGCGCAGACTGAATTTTAGGTTACAATTTGATAGATGGGGTACACTACCGCTAAAAAATTTGCTGTTGACCTTTGACCCCAACACTCGCTCATACTGTTGGCCTTGAAACTCCAAAGACCTGAGTCATCACCAGCAATCGAATTAATTTATGTTAACCCATTATGCGTCATCACAATTTAGTTATCACAATTTGGTTTTGTGTGAACCCATTACCCGCCATAGTTTTTGAATGCAAACCTAACGCATGCGCAGACTGAATTTAAGTACACGACGTATGCGCAGAATGAATTTTAGGTTACAATTTGATAGATGGGGTACACTACCGCGTCAAAAATGTGGGGTTACCCTAACTCGGGGGTGGCCCCAAACTTTTGACACCGTACTGTACTTAAATTTTTGGTACACTACCGTGTCAAAAGTGTGGACCCCCCCTGGTCAAAAAGGTATCCGATCACTTTTTGAAGCGTACTGTACGTGCAAACCTTGACCCCAACACGCGCTTGCCTTAATTACGTCATCTTAAAGGAACTATCACGTCAAAAAATGTGGGGAATACCCTAACCCACGGGGTGGCCCCAAACTTTTGACGCCGTACTGTACTTAAATTTTTGGTACACTGCCGTGTCAAAAGTGCGGGCCCCCCTGACCAAAAAGGTATCCGATCACTTTTTGAAGCGTACTGTACTTATTTTGTGTACGTGCAAACCTTGACCCCAACACGCGCTTGCCTTAATTGCGTCATTTTAAACGAAAGGTACACTACCGAGTTAAAAATATGGAGAATACCCTAACCCAAGGGGCGGCCGCTAAATTTTGTGGGGGCACTGTACCAAGCGCTACCGCAAAACTAACTTCAGACTCCAGGGTCCAGATGTCTGACCGCTACTGTACTGCCGGAAATTTGGGTGTCAACTGTAACTCAGGGGTTTTTTTGTATATTTAACCTTGGAAAATTCCAGGAATTTTTATCAGTTTTAACATAAACAAACAACCAATAATTAAATGTTTGTTTTAGCTGAATTATGATCGTAAGACTCATATAAGGAGTTTTGTTGGTATAAGAAAGATGACGTCATGGAATATTAATGAGTTAAAAAATTGTTTAGTAAAAAATATCACCCATTGTAGGCCTCAAGCAAGAAATTATTTTTATCAGTTTTAATACTTTAACATTTAACCTACAGTGACCAATTTTTTAGTTAACTAACAGAAGTTCTTGAAATTTTAACAAGTTACAAAAAATATTACTTCTTATGGTGCACAACATTTTTTAATTTGACTGTAGCACAAAACTGTTTCTATATCAAACGAAAATTATCTGAAATAATTCAGTATGTACGTATGTATAGACTCTGTATATTAAAAATATTTTATGTATACACTCTGTATATTGAGAATAAGAAAGAAAATTTGTATATAATTTTAATTTTTATGAATACTAGTAAACGAATTGTATAGCCATTTATGAATAAGTATTAAATCTAATCATAAAATAATTTATAAATATTGCAAAAAATTTGTTTAATCAGCAAAATCAATGTATATCATTTTAATACTGATACATATTTATATTAGGGTATAATAGTATTGTATTTAACATTTTTAAACAGAATAAAAGTTCAATTTTTGGTTTTAAATTACACACGTCGCTTAATATAAAAATGATAACAGCATTGAGTTTTACTAAATTTTTAAGTCTGTAAAATCAAAATTTTTTATAGACTAGAACATTTTGAATTTGCTACTTTATCATTAACATACAAATAATATCATGTATATATAACGGGTGTATATTTAGTATTTTTAATAAATATTTTAGTATACAGGGTGTATCATGAAATATGCTTTTCAATTAGAATAATAAATTTCATAAGATTTTTGTTAATACTCTTATAGGATAACGAAAGAAACTTTTTGCTGTAAAAAAATAGGGGAATGCAGGGTAATAATTAAATAAGACGCACATATTTTTTTTTAAATTTTATTTATAGAATATGTATACAAAAAATTAAATTTCTTAAATCTATATATTACTTAAAATCTATTTATTTTCCATATAAAAATTTTTTAAAAGGATACAATTTTCTAATGAACAAATTTTATCTGAATGAAGCATACAGCGTCTTGAATAATATTCATCTCGCAGAATGGAAATCTTCGGTACATCAAATATTTCTTCCAAATTCAAAATCCACGGCTGGTTTTCGGTACCATCAAACAAACTTGATATCCATTTCTTCTTTTCACCACCCTTGACGTATATAACATCATACTTCTTTAATATAGGTTTCAATATGGTATGAAGTTTTTTGTATGGAATAAATCCATACGACCAAGGTATTCCATGCCAATTTCGGTAAAGCCAACGGGCTACCCGTTGATATTTCGTCGGCAACTCGTTGAAATCAAACGGTGCGTCGAATATAAGATGTAATATATCATCCGAATTTTCTGCAGCAATACCAACTTCTTTAAAATAAAATTCGTTGTTAGCTCCTTGATAGCCTTGTATGTCAAGAAACGCCATTTTTTACCGCCACCGTAGAACTGAATTTATTCACACAATCCACAACTTTATATAGAATAATTAAAAGTGGTGGGGGTAGTTAGTTAATTTGTGGAACGTATTCGAAAATGGCTATTAATAGCTATTGCTAGTTTACCATCAAATTACAAACTGTTAATAATATTTAGCACATTTGTGAGTACCAGGTTCTTTTCACTTTAAGACCTAGTGATTTAAGGAATGCCAAATTCGAAAGTCCTTTGCTAGGTTCTCTAGCGGTGGACTGCGCTGAATTGTAAATTAACATGGTTCCAAAATGTAATTGTTTTACCACGAAAGTATAATTTTCAACGAAAGAGATGTTAACTCTTTGACAACCACCGGTAAATAGATAATATTTTATGTAAGTTCAACTATTTTATACCCTTCAACCATGATAAGGTGTATAAGCTGGAGTATAACTCAGCAAATTATATAGCGGTGGTGACGTAACACACAAATGCGGTGGTTGTGTTGCGGTTGTGGCGGTGGCGGTGTTTGTGTGGCGGTTGTGTGGTGGTGGCGGTGGTGTTTCTGTGGCGGTGGCGGTGGTGTTTGTGTGGTGGCGGCGGTGGTGTTTGTGTGGCGGTGGTATTTGTATGGTGGTTTCGGTGGTTGTGTGGTGGTTGTGGGGGTGGCGGGGTAGCAGCGGTGTTTGCGGCTGACGTGGACAACTTTATCATTAATTCAATCGAAGCAGCAATTTACTGTAGACAATAAATCGGTGGTGACATCTCGCGGTGTTTGTTGAACGCAATATCTAAATTAATCAATCTGGTGACGTTCCTGTTCCCTGCTCTTATAATGGAAGATTATTAAATATCGATTTTAGATAAAATATTGGGAAATTTCGGTTACAAAATACTATAAATACAACTGAATTATTAACCACATGTCATTTGTTGGTTAAGTTCCAGAAGGTAAACAACAACAGCAACATGCCGATTTGTGGTATTTGTAAATTTCAACCGTCACAGTGTAAGTGTGCCTTCTACGAGTACTGTGATAGGTGTCGAAATGAAAAACGAATTTGCATTTGTTGTAAACGATGTATGATGCCATTTCCAAACTGTGTTTGCAATTATATAAACTGTACCACATGTAAAAGCCGCTGCAATTGCAAATAATTTAGTAAAATCAATCATCTTATTGCCACATAATACATATTGACCAATTCCACGGTTGCTCAAACCAACGTAAACATTTATTTATAACGCAATGACCAGCGATGTAATGAGGCATAATGCATATTTTGTGTAACAGTGGAATTGGTCAATATCGATTAAATATCGATTTTTTATAAAATATTGGATTATTTGGTTTCAGTCAAAATGTTATTAACCGGATGTCATTTGTTGGTTAAGTTCCAGAAAGTAAACAAAAACAACATGCCGATTTGTGGTATTTGTAAATTTCAACCACCACAGTGTAAGTGTTCCTTCCCCGAGTATTGTGATAGGTGTCGAAACGAAAAACGAATTTGCATGTGTTGTAAACGATGTATGATGCCATTTCCAAACTGTGTTTGCAATTATGTAAACTGTCCCACATGTAAAAGCCGCTGCAATTGCGAATAATTTAGTAAAATCAATCACATGATGGCCACATCATAAGTATTGACCAATTCCACGGTTGTTAAAACAAACATTAGCATTTATTTAGTAATGAGGTATAACGTATATTTTGAGTAACAGTGGAATTGACCAATACCTATTAATCAGTATTAAAGTTTTTGTTGAATACTCAAAATATACATTATACCTCATTACTAAATAAATGTTAATGTTTATTTGATATTTTCCATTGGTTGTGGTGTATAAACACTGATCATATGAAGGTGTGGTTGCTTTAGAGTAACTTAATTTGTAGCTGTGTGGGAATAAACATATCGGTGGGGTAAAATGAGCAACTCAAATATTGTAGTTGTGTTGGGGTGGTGGTGGTGGTGGCGGTGGTGGTGGTTGTGGTGGTGGTGGTGGTGGTGGTGGTTTTTGTGGTGGCAACTCATAATTTATTTAAGCGACGTGCTGTAACAGAAATTGGCAGTGTATTGGCAAAATGTCTGAACAACAAGGTGTTGAGTTAAGTATAAGTGATCTGTGGACCACTTTTACTGCCACTGATACAACAATGGATCCGGTTTTGGAGAAGTTGAATAAACTTGGTGCTGGTAAACCATTCAAATCGCTATCTACACTCAAACCGTATGAAACGTGGAAAATTCTTGATGTACGACGCATGGAAACTCGGTATGGGCCAGCGGTTGCGGTGGAACTTGCAGATGCTCAAGTGTTCCTTCCAAAACGATTCGCGGATTTGGATGAGCAGACCATTCAATGTTTACGTACAGGACAATATTTTATTACATATAAAGGAACTGATTCTAGTGGTTTTTTACATATTGTGGAATTTAGTAAATAGCTATCACATGTATGATGTTAGATGTAAGATTAAGCTAACTGTCAGATATGAAAATGAATTAATTTACTTTTTAATTTTAATATTGTAAACGTATATTTCATTAAAAAATAAATTATTTTACGTATAAATTCTTATATTGTTCTTATTTTACAACACACTAGAACCTCCCAAATTATATCTTGAATTATGATAAGACTCTCAGTAGGTATGGACCCAGTTGGCAACGCAATGTAATTGCCTATATTCGGGAGCAAGTATTTTAACGTTGGTGTTGAGTCACCTGACACTTGTATATAGCTTTTCATTCATTTTTCTGAACTAATTTCCAAACCGAAGGAGCGTAATGGGGGCAAAATGTGTAAGCTGAATGTCAACCGCTACTTCATGGAGTAAAATGAGCAACTCAGATGTGGTGGTTGCAGCGGCGGTGGTGGTGGTGGTGGTGGTGGAGTATATAAGTAATCGCTAACACAATTCTGAATTAATCTTGTAAGACTAGTTGAGCTTTACACATCTATTATAATGTTCGAGTGTACGCGGTGCTATAAAAGCTTCTCGCGGAAAGATTCTCTTTCACGTCATATAAGAAATACACATATGCGGGAATTTTCACCAAAAAGGTTTGAAAATAGTTACTCTCTTGATCTGCTAAAAAGACAAACATTAGACACGGCTGATGACTTATCTAGTTATGATACCGGGAGGAATGATGTTGATGATGAATTTCTAAACAATAAAGTTGAAGAAAGGGTCAATCCACTTGAACAAAGAATTAAAGCTGCATCAAAAGCAATTCAAACTAAATTTAATAATTTAAGAAATCAAAATAATGTTTACACACCCAGCGATGAGTCTAATAACAGGGTTTTAACCACTTCTGATAGTGGAACTGTTATCATTCCCAAGTTAACTACAGCTTTGCAAACCCTTTTGGATATTTTATTAATCAAAGAAACTCAAAATAAAGCTGAGGATCCTAATGAACGAATAGCAATAAAACGTCCAGTCAATTCAACGGACCAAGAGCTACTTGCTAAGCGTATCAAATACAACGACTCGGAAAATGCTAATGGGCAATCGAAAAAAATAAAATACTGGCATAATCCTAATACTTTAATAGATGAATTACGACGTTTATACGAGACTTCAGAGACTGGTGAAAAAATACTCAATATTATTCGGAATTTAGAGGAAAATAAAAACATATTGTTTAACGTTGACGATAGTGAAGCTTTAATCGAAGAGTTAGATGCTTTAAGAGAAACTACTGTCGGTCAAGAAATATTCTCTATACTTCGTGAACTTCAAAAGGCTGATGTTATTGAGGCACTAGGTGATTATCTGGATGAAACTGATAAAGAACATGCTAGCGATTATGATGATCATTAATTTAGATATTGCGTTCAACAAACACCGCGAGATGTCACCACCGATTTATTGCCTACAGTAAATTGCTGCTTCGATTGAATTAATGATAAAGTTGTCCACGTCAGCCGCAAACACCGCTGCTACCCCGCCACCCCCACAACCACCACACAACCACCGAAACCACCATACAAATACCACCGCCACACAAACACCACCGCCGCCACCACACAAACACCACCGCCACCGCCACACAAACACCACCGCCACCACCACACAACCGCCACACAAACACCGCCACCGCCACAACCGCAACACAACCACCGCATTTGTGTGTTACGTCACCACCGCTATATAATTTGCTGAGTTATACTCCAGCTTATACACCTTATCATGGTTGAAGGGTATAAAATAGTTGAACTTACATAAAATATTATCTATTTACCGGTGGTTGTCAAAGAGTTAACATCTCTTTCGTTGAAAATTATACTTTCGTGGTAAAACAATTACATTTTGGAACCATGTTAATTTACAATTCAGCGCAGTCCACCGCTAGAGAACCTAGCAAAGGACTTTCGAAACCTAAGATCATTAAACGTAAAACTTTTGAGCAACAACACATTTCACCTGAAAATTTGGCATTCCTTAAATCACTAGGTCTTAAAGTGAAAAGAACCTGGTACTCACAAATGTGCTAAATATTATTAACAGTTTGTAATTTGATGGTAAACTAGCAATAGCTATTAATAGCCATTTTCGAATACGTTCCACAAATTAACTAACTACCCCCACCACTTTTAATTATTCTATATAAAGTTGTGGATTGTGTGAATAAATTCAGTTCTACGGTGGCGGTAAAAAATGGCGTTTCTTGACATACAAGGCTATCAAGGAGCTAACAACGAATTTTATTTTAAAGAAGTTGGTATTGCTGCAGAAAATTCGGATGATATATTACATCTTATATTCGACGCACCGTTTGATTTCAACGAGTTGCCGAAGAAATATCAACGGGTAGCCCGTTGGCTTTACCGAAATTGGCATGGAATACCTTGGTCGTATGGATTTATTCCATACAAAAAACTTCATACCATATTGAAACCTATATTAAAGAAGTATGATGTTATATACGTCAAGGGTGGTGAAAAGAAGAAATGGATATCAAGTTTGTTTGATGGTACCGAAAACCAGCCGTGGATTTTGAATTTGGAAGAAATATTTGATGTACCGAAGATTTCCATTCTGCGAGATGAATATTATTCAAGACGCTGTATGCTTCATTCAGATAAAATTTGTTCATTAGAAAATTGTATCCTTTTAAAAAATTTTTATATGGAAAATAAATAGATTTTAAGTAATATATAGATTTAAGAAATTTAATTTTTTGTATACATATTCTATAAATAAAATTTAAAAAAAAATATGTGCGTCTTATTTAATTATTACCCTGCATTCCCCTATTTTTTTACAGCAAAAAGTTTCTTTCGTTATCCTATAAGAGTATTAACAAAAATCTTATGAAATTTATTATTCTAATTGAAAAGCATATTTCATGATACACCCTGTATACTAAAATATTTATTAAAAATACTAAATATACACCCGTTATATATACATGATATTATTTGTATGTTAATGATAAAGTAGCAAATTCAAAATGTTCTAGTCTATAAAAAATTTTGATTTTACAGACTTAAAAATTTAGTAAAACTCAATGCTGTTATCATTTTTATATTAAGCGACGTGTGTAATTTAAAACCAAAAATTGAACTTTTATTCTGTTTAAAAATGTTAAATACAATACTATTATACCCTAATATAAATATGTATCAGTATTAAAATGATATACATTGATTTTGCTGATTAAACAAATTTTTTGCAATATTTATAAATTATTTTATGATTAGATTTAATACTTATTCATAAATGGCTATACAATTCGTTTACTAGTATTCATAAAAATTAAAATTATATACAAATTTTCTTTCTTATTCTCAATATACAGAGTGTATACATAAAATATTTTTAATATACAGAGTCTATACATACGTACATACTGAATTATTTCAGATAATTTTCGTTTGATATAGAAACAGTTTTGTGCTACAGTCAAATTAAAAAATGTTGTGCACCATAAGAAGTAATATTTTTTGTAACTTGTTAAAATTTCAAGAACTTCTGTTAGTTAACTAAAAAATTGGTCACTGTAGGTTAAATGTTAAAGTATTAAAACTGATAAAAATAATTTCTTGCTTGAGGCCTACAATGGGTGATATTTTTTACTAAAAAATTTTTTAACTCATTAATATTCCATGACGTCATCTTTCTTATACCAACAAAACTCCTTATATGAGTCTTACGATCATAATTCAGCTAAAACAAACATTTAATTATTGGTTGTTTGTTTATGTTAAAACTGATAAAAATTCCTGGAATTTTCCAAGGTTAAATATACAAAAAAACCCCTGAGTTACAGTTGACACCCAAATTTCCGGCAGTACAGTAGCGGTCAGACATCTGGACCCTGGAGTCTGAAGTTAGTTTTGCGGTAGCGCTTGGTACAGTGCCCCCACAAAATTTAGCGGCCGCCCCTTGGGTTAGGGTATTCTCCATATTTTTAACTCGGTAGTGTACCTTTCGTTTAAAATGACGCAATTAAGGCAAGCGCGTGTTGGGGTCAAGGTTTGCACGTACACAAAATAAGTACAGTACGCTTCAAAAAGTGATCGGATACCTTTTTGGTCAGGGGGGCCCGCACTTTTGACACGGCAGTGTACCAAAAATTTAAGTACAGTACGGCGTCAAAAGTTTGGGGCCACCCCGTGGGTTAGGGTATTCCCCACATTTTTTGACGTGATAGTTCGTTTAAGATGACGTAATTAAGGCAAGCGCGTGTTGGGGTCAAGGTTTGCACGTACAGTACGCTTCAAAAAGTGATCGGATACCTTTTTGACCAGGGGGGGTCCACACTTTTGACACGGTAGTGTACCAAAAATTTAAGTACAGTACGGTGTCAAAAGTTTGGGGCCACCCCCGAGTTAGGGTAACCCCACATTTTTGACGCGGTAGTGTACCCCATCTATCAAATTGTAACCTAAAATTCATTCTGCGCATACGTCGTGTACTTAAATTCAGTCTGCGCATGCGTTAGGTTTGCATTCAAAAACTATGGCGGGTAATGGGTTCACACAAAACCAAATTGTGATAACTAAATTGTGATGACGCATAATGGGTTAACATAAATTAATTCGATTGCTGGTGATGACTCAGGTCTTTGGAGTTTCAAGGCCAACAGTATGAGCGAGTGTTGGGGTCAAAGGTCAACAGCAAATTTTTTAGCGGTAGTGTACCCCATCTATCAAATTGTAACCTAAAATTCAGTCTGCGCATGCGTCATGTACTTAAATTCAGTCTGCGCATGCGTTAGGTTTGCATTCAAAAACTATGGCGGGTAATGGGTTAACACAAAACTAAATTGTGACGAAAATAGTGATGATGCATAATGGGTTAAGATAAATTAATTTGGTTGCTGGTGATGACTCATGTGTTTTGAATTTCAAGGCCAACAGTATGAGCGAGTGTTGGGGTCAAATGTCAACAACAAATTTTAAATACATGTACTCTGTACGTGCCGGGTCAAAGGTCGAGGTTTGCACATCGATACATTTTGATGACTCATCAGTTCGGAATGTATAGTACCGTAAAGTCACACGATTTCAATCATTGGCAAAAGGGTTCAAGTTGGTTAGTTTTACGGTGCTCCAGAACTGTCCTAGCTCTTCTACTAACGTTTTATGTATTAAGTTGATTAAAAAGGCTTCTGGATGAAAATATTTTTCATAATATATCGCCACTGTTTTTTTGTTATTATTATTTTCATTTTATTTCTTTATTTTACGGTCAAAGTTATTTTATTAACATTGATCGCCAGTAACGTACAAAATTGGTATACAGGCAGTAATCGATACCTGCCTGCCCTATTATTCCGTCTAAATAATAAAATTTTCTGAAGTGCAAAATTAGATACTTTTTAAAGATTAAATTAATTCATGGGTGGGATTCACGTTAATTACAAATTTTCAGCGCCTCCAATGGATTATGGATCGCAGTAGAACTATTTCTAAATAGAGGAGGATCATATCCAATTTTCATTAATATCATATCCATGGCATTAAATAATTTTATATACATTTTCTGTTGATTTGTCATTAATTACATAATGTCTGATTTTTAATTTAATAAAAATGGAATAATAGATTCGTTTGTGCTAATAAACCTCTTTGCTTTGAATCCCAAATTTTGTTCAGCAAAATTTAAAAATTTAAAAACTAAAATGTGAGTATCTTTTTTATAAGTATCCTTTTGCAATATTAAGAGCCTTCATGCTGTGACGTCACATGCCCAAATAAATGTTTTTAACCGTTTCGCCCGCTAATTCTAAATTCGTAATTTTTATTTAGAAAAATAAAATATATTTTTTTTTAAATTAATATAAATGGTTAATCATTATCACTGAATCATGCGCTATGTTATTTACTATATTTTACTATCAATTGCAACATTAGTCAAATACCCAATTGTCAAAGATACTGTGGCTTCTCGGTAGTGTTTTGATCCCGAAATTAAGGTACTTGAACTAATTATGAATTGCCATTGATTTTATATCGTTTCTGAAAATGATTTTTAGCTAAATGGAATTGATAACAGTTTGTTTCTAATTAACAAATCACATATATTGATGCTATAATAAATACAAATAAAATAAAATACAAATTCTAAAAATGATAACAATTAAAGGAATTAGAAATAGATTTACAATTTGTCAATATTGAACAATGGTATCTATAACTTTTCCGTTAGTTGGAAACAATTGATCAACTTAGTGAAAATGGCTGACAGTATTGATCAATCGCCTGTAAATTTTTGGTTTCCCTTTTTGGTGTAGGTAATACATTTTTTTTCTGATTAAGACGTTTTAAGGGGATACTTCGTAATAATAGTATCAGATCGCAACTTAGTCGTATGTGGGTGCTTCATTTATACATTGATACAGTCAGTCTTGAAATACATGTTCTTTGGTCTGTGGTCAGCGCCTAGTTTGAAAATTTCTTTGATTAGTTTACAAATTGGTTGATTATTGGAAATAATGTTTGCTCAAAAATTATTACAGTCGGTAGCACACATCCAGGAAACGAGCTGTCACTATACTTACACTTGCAATAAGCCCGTTAATAACAAATAAGAGCAGACACAGTAGTAATAGATAATATATTTGTTAATGTTCTAGTATAATTTGTTTATTTTGTTTGGAATATGAACACCATATTTCTTTCTCCGTTTTGCACATTTTTTCAATTCTGCAAAACAGAGAAGGAAATATGGTGTTCATATTCCAAACAAAATCGACAAACTATACAAGCAAATTTTAATAGATAAGGTTTAAATATACATTAATAAAAATAGTTTAATTTTGTCTATTGACTGCTCACTGTACGGAACCGTAATTGTGCGAGCCCGACTCAGTCTTGACAGGTTTTTTTAGCGAATTCCCACTGACTTTTAATTCACCCCCGTTGGTAAAATTCACATTTGTTATACAAATTATTTCACGTAGAGATAATTTCATTCCAAAACAAAATTCGATTAATTTTTTCATCTACTGCGTTTGTTATCAAAATTATAAAAGAGGGGCGAAATTCAGCTTACGTACGCTTATTATTTAAAAATAAATTGACTAATATACCATATTTTCTTTCATAGTTATATGTTAAAGATTTTGACATATAAAAAATAACCTTAAACTGCCTACCATACTTTATTGCCTTCCTACAGAACAGATCAGCAAGCAGAGCGAAGAGTAGTGAGTGAAACGTAACCATTTGATATTAAGAGGGTGATTTAGATGGATCGAGGGTATATTAAAAGCTTTTTCGATAGTACGCAGAATGACTCATTCATTATTACACAAGAGGGTTATTCTAAATGGATGATTACTTTGGGATTTATCTGTCGTATTACTAGCAAAATTATATATGAGTTGGTCTCTATATGTATTTATATAAAAAAAGGTTACCGAAGACTATTTTGGTGGTTAAAAAAATATGAATAAAACTTATTAAATTATGGGGAAAATGAAAGAATTTCGATAAAAAGCACTTACGTTCTGTATTTTAGAATGTTAGAATGAAGTAAGACCTTGTTGTAGTATGCAGGTCTTGGTGTAGCGTATACGACACTTTATTGCATACAGGATGCCAAAGCAATAGCCGTAAAAATAGAAAAATTCGATCAATAATAATGAGTTTTATTCCATAAGGTTTTGTAGTCTAGAAATACAATTTTTAAGTACAACAGCTATGCTTTGGGTTTTTATGTTTTTTGCTCCTTGATGTCGGAATGCTCCACCAGTTTTCTATCTCCACTACTTGTGCTCCACTATAGATTATATCCACTTGCTTCAACCACTTCTCCAATCCGCTGACCGATCACCAAGAATGGAGCATCGGACTGGTCCTCCGTTCAACACTGTCCAACTCTGACTGATTAACTTCTTAATCACCGGTGAACTGATTCTTATTGAAAACGGATTTTTTCCGTTGTTCGTAGCCGCCCTATATACTTCAAAATTAGTGACATAGCTTTTCTTCTTCGTTTTGGACAGTTCTAAGTGTTATCCTCTCAGTTCACTTACATAAAAACCAAATGTATTTTAAGATAAGAAGAAATTGCCTTTGTCAAAGCAGAAACCGTAACCGACCTCCCCGGTTGTGGTCCTAAGTGCCTTGCCACTGGACCGTGCTCTCCACTGCTGTATCAGTCCTACAACAACACCTTATCACAGAATAGTTAATAGTATACTATGCATACAGAAGTGACACTCTCATAAAACATAAACACATTAACACTAGAATCATACATACTCGTCAAAACGACGACCGAACTTCTCTATTTGCGCCAATACTACAACTTGTCGGTACCTGCTTGCTGTGAAACTTCTGTTATCTAATTTATTTGTTATTATAACACATAAGACGTATAAATTTTGTTTATAGCTATTGTCGTTTTTTTATACTGAAATAGTGTGCGTCAAAAGGACGACGATGTATGATTAACCTATATTTTTTTTAAAGATTTTGTACTCCACATATAAAAGTTTTCCTAATTTTTTCTAAAATTTATTAAAGATATGGATGTTATAATTAATTTATTCAATGATTATGATAATATGAAAGATGATTACAAGTTGTTTGACTTATAGAGACGACATAATACTGAAGTTTTAATATATTGAATCGAAAATTAAAGAATGCGTTTTAAGTAACTTAATAAAAGGTTAACAATTTATTTTGTGAAAAATATTTTAATTATTTTTTTAGATCTTATTCGAAAAATTGCTAACAAATTTTAGAAAATTTACAAATGAGCCTAATGGGGAAATAACTACATATCTATAGGAATATTTATGACTGAGAAATTTCACATTCTGTAAAGTCACACATGTCCACTGACTCATAATAGTTCATGAATTAATTATTTGAAAGATATGTTTTATGATACAATTGATGTATTTATCTATTTTCTAATTTTTATAGTGAAAATGTGCTTTGATAAAAAGATTAAAAAAATTAATAAATATTTATATTAAGAAATTTTTCCAAGTCCAATTTTTTAAAATATTTTGTTCGCTTTTGTAGTATTGTTATGTAAAAAAAATGTTTTTTGCAAATAAACTCTAAAACTCCCCGTAAAAAGTCCATTCGTCGAAACGACGCCGATGTATGATTAACTTGACTCGTAGACCAACGTATAATTCTAGGGTTAAAAGTGTACGCCAGGGGAGAAATCTACCCAAGGATGGCCAGTAGCCAGTACATCTTAAGTATCATCTTATCATTGTGTTTTGTGTTCTCCAGCGTTTCTATTCAAAGTGATTCAATATTATAACTTGATTTTCAGTTTTTTTTTTATCAATTCTTTATTAATAATTCGTTTAGTTATCTAATTAAAAAACGTAGTAATAGTCGATGACACGGGGCGACACTAAAAAAATATCGAGAAAAACATACCGTGAAATGTGTAGGTAGTATCACTCCTGATACTAGAAAAACATTAATTTTGCTCAGTCACGTCTCAAAGAGTGGGTACATTTTAAAACGTAACGGAAGATTTTAACACTATATCTTATTTAGAACCAAGAATAAATATAACAAAAAGTAAGTAAGAAAATGTTGCCCATTGGACTGAAAAACATTAAGTCAGGGATATATTTTATAGTTCAATAAGCAGAGGCGTAACTACAATGGAGCATGTGAAGCAGTCGCTTCAGTGCGCACGGCGAAAAGGAGCATAATTTATAAAATGTAGGCGCAAGAAGTAAAAGAAATTTTTTATTGGTGTTAGTGCTGTTATGTTAAAGCCCTTAGAGCCTACAAAAGGAAATTGGAAATTTCTTTGTTCGCTAGTGGTATTTCCTGCGGGACCGAAAAAAGAAAAAATTGACGTTTCGTTTTATTTTTTTGTTTGGCGAAGAAACGAAAATTTTACATATTTACAGCAATTTTACTTTTACAGCATTTACAGGAAAAAAAATAATTTTTGAGGCACGGGCGCTTGAGTCAAATTTGCTCCAAGGCGAAAAATTTGTAGTTACACTTCTACCAATAGTTACACATAAAGAAGAACAGCAAATATTAGCTATTCATCGGATTTACTAACTTACAATCACCTTATAATTTAATTTCACATATTTTTGATGGCATTTTAAGTTTTTTTCTTAATTTTAACATGCATATATACCTACTTAAAGTGATATGCATGTTAAAATTTAAAAAAAAAATTAAAAAAGGTCGTTTTTTAGGTCTACATAAATTTTTATTCTTTAAAAATACCATTAAATGTTAAAAATAAATAAACACTTTTCTCACAAAATTGTAACGTGACTGAAATGTTTTATTTACGTTTGTACATTATACGGGGCATGAGGAATATGAATCACATAAATTCGTTCGCGAGGAAAATAAAACCTTTTTTTGTTGCCTAGTGTAATTAATAATTTGAATTTTTGATTTATTTTTTACGTGCATTGCTTAACCGCTTACGGGATCTTTTTCTGAAAAAGGTCAAAGAAAAATGCAGCTGATGCAGCGAGTAGTACGGTGCATTTTGTAGATCTTGTAAATAAATTATCTAATATTTTGAATTCAGGTCGCGTTAAAGGTAATAATAAAGATGGTATGGCTTTTTCCGGGTGATTCTTTTCAAATAGACCATTTGACAGAATGCTTATCTCTTTTCGAAAAATTAAAAGTTATCAAAAAGAATGATGCAAAAGATCTGAGAAGGTCTATAAACTTGTTCAAGGGATTAAAAATTTCAATTTACTGGGACTTTACCTTATTTGACACAAAATGCTTTTACTTTATTGGAAAATATAGCTAAATAAAAGATAAACAATCAGATGTCGCAGACACATCTAGTAATATATAGTTCTATTTCTTAATACGAATGTTCTGGTTATTAGTGGTCAACAGACGTTTCACTTTTGAACGCATAATTATTCTTATTGATGTACCTACACTAAATATATATCTGTCTGAATTTACGTGTGTAAATTTACCATCACGATTATATTCAAACATTTTAATAACACTCGGGTGAAAAGTTTCCAAATAAATTGCTCTACCTATAAAGTCAACAAAAAATATTGAATTCCTACTATTATAGTGTGGTATAGCGCGCCACTAAATACAAGTAAATAAATTATTTAAAAAAAATTTACACTACTCTCAATAAATTTTAGATCCGATTTTTGCGAATTAATAGAATAATATTAATCTAGTCTTCTGGCTGCGATTGTATCTGCGATTCTAAAGTAGGAGTTGCTGACGTTCAAATGCAAGATTAAAACAGATTTTTTGCAAGATCGTGTATTTTCATACATTTACCGATGCTGTTGATAATGCTGCTAAGTTACGTTTCCCGAACGTGTTTATATCCATGGAAACCAAAAAATAACAGTGCGGTAAATGAAACAGATGCGTGGTAAGTAAACAGAAGTGTGGTAAGTGATATTAGCTCAAAAATGATTGTAATTATTTATTTATATTGAAATTAAAAGTACAATTTTAACAATTAGGAAAATAAATCGATTAATATGAAAATTTTCACTGGTTTGCACATTATTATTATTATTTTTGGCATTTTTAGTCTTCATATTTTATTGACATTTCAAAAGGTCGTTCAATTATTAAAATTTTCTGTGGTTTTCATAATCTTCCTTTCATTTTACGAGAATAAATTTGCAGCCAAAAATAAAATGCTTCATCAGTTTCATTATTCTCACTAATATTATAGTTTAACAAATTATTTTTTATTACTCATGCGGGAGAAGTACTAACTTGGCGAACACATTTCTGTACGCAAAATAGCTGTTTGCCCACTGTACTCTTCCCGCATTTGCGTGTGGAAAGTTACTTTCCACGCGCAAATTGACAATAAAACACGCAAAATTTAATCAGAACACGCAAAGCCGCCTCTTAATTTTTCATTTAATAAATATTTCGTAATTAAAAATAAATTAAAGAAAATTAAAGAAAAAAAGACGAACACTTAAAAATATGATTTTAAAAAGTAATAAAAATGTCAAAAATAGTGATAATAATAGAAAAAATGTAGTATGTGAAATTCGTAATAAAAAAGAGTATGTGCAACTCGTGCGGGATTGTCGATTGCCCCACTAAAGCGAATGAGCGCACTCACTACGTTCGTGCGCCCAACTTCGCTTTCGTGGGCAATCGACAATTTCCCGCACTTATAGCGCAATATACTATCCCTCAATTCTTTTAATAGAAAATTCAAAAAAAAAATATTCACGCCAGTGAAATATTAACACTTAATTTTTTGTAAATTAAAAATCACAAAGTGATTGAAAAAGTTATCCGGATCGGCCGGGAATCGAACCTAGGATCTCCTGGTAACTAGCCAGGCGTGCTAACCACTACACCAACGATCCTATATGCTCGACAGGCGTCCGAGCCGGACACCCATTCAATCACCTATGTGTATTAGTACTCTCTTTGATTCGAGAAACAGTTATAATTTTAATTTCAAATATTACCGAGTGCTTGTGAGACATTACTACGTATGACAAACTTTTGTTTGCATTTCAACACACGCAGTATTGATATGTTCACTTATCGTTCAGTTAAACTGAAACTTTAAGCACTTGACTGCCTTGGTTAACATGACCAAAAACCATATATGTAAATTAAAAATCACAAAATGATTGAAAAAATTATCCGGATCGGCCAGGAATCATACCCAGGATCTCCTGGTAAATATTTGAAATTAAAATTGTAACTGTTTCTCGAATCAGAGAGAGTACTAATACACATAGGTGATTGAATGGGTGTCCGGTTCGGACGCCTGTCGAGCATATAGAATCGTTGGTGTAGTGGTTAGCACGCCTGGCTAGTTACCAGGAGATCCTGGGTTCGATTCCCGGCCGATCCGGATAATTTTTTCAATCACTTTGTGATTTTTAATTTACATATGTGGTTTTTGGTCATGTTAACCAAGGCAGTCTGCTTAAAGTTTCAGTTTAACTGAACGATAAGTGAACATATCAATACTGCGTGTGTTGAAATGCAAACAAAAGTTTGTCATACGTAGTAATGTCTCACAAGCACTCGATAATATTTGAAATTAAAACTTAATATTTTACTTACAAATATAGCTGTCAATTGTCACTACAAAGTTTCGTATTAGTTGTTATGAATAGTGTATTTATAATATTTATTCATGGCATTCCATGTCATATCATAGAAATATCAATTTTACCTATATTACCCGAATTTTATTTTTTATTTAACACGTTTTTATTCTTTAATTATTTTAAGTCGATCGTGCAAAAAATATTATACAATACACGATACGTTAAGTGAATTTACTGATCTCGAAAATTGCAAAGACTCGACCCTACGGATCTCGTTTTCGCAACATTTTCTCGATCAGTAACAGCAACTTACCGAACTTATATTGTAAAATACTATTTGGAATGCTAGCAAGATCAAGAGTTTTATTAATTTTAGTAAACGATTCGTTGTTCAAAAACATTTTGGAGCGATGTTAATGGCGATATCGATCCGATAGAACTGTCCAGGCCCACAAAAGAGACGGTTGTTGCCACACCTATTGTTTCAAAACGACGTTTTTGAACGACATCGTTCAAAAACGTCATCTTGGAACGATGTGATTGACCACCATTAGCTCAATTTTGTGATGTTCAATCTTGGTCCCGATCTAATTTTAAAATTAGCCTTAATGTTGTTCAAAAATGTTACAGGAACACGACTGATCTTGTTCACTCTTACATTTGAGTTGTGGAACCGCTGTTCCGTTTCCAGCGATGTCGCAGCATGGTCACCGATATTCTCAATCCGCGTGAAGCTAGCCCAGTCAAGAGCAGCACTAATTTTTGAAAAATTTGTGCTCAATAGGAACATTGATTAAATGGTACTAACTTTCGGGTGGTGCCAGCTTCACGGTTTGCCCCATCCACAAAATACTTAAGGTTTCTGTTATGTGAAAAATTAGTCTTAAAATAGTGCTATATCCAGTGGCATAAATATTAAAATTAGTGCTCATTTGTATAACCTTGAAAAAGGGACTACTTTTTAGAGTGATGACGTCAACTAGCCCCACCCACGAAGGATTTTCCATTAAAATTTATGTCAAGCTTTTTTTCAGGATCATGCCAATGAACACTAATTTTAATATTTGTGCCATTTGATAGCACTATTTTAGCACTAATTTTTCACATAAGAAAAACCTTAAATATTTTGTGGGTGGAGCAAACCGTGAAGCTGGCCTCACTCAAAAGGTAGTACCATTTAATCAATGTTCCTATTGAGCACTAATTTTTTCGGTTCCGCGACAAAATAACCGTGGACAAAATAACCGCGACAAAATAACCGTGGACAAAATAACCGCACGACAAAATAACCTTAGACAAAATAACTGTGGACAAAATAACCGAACGACAAAATAACCTTAAAGAATATTTACTTATTATTTTGTTAAAATATTAAATCTAAATTGCAAAGATAAAACTGTAGCAATACTTATGTTTTTGTTCTGCGTTATATTTAATCACAAGGTATATTGTTAAAACTAACCTAACCTTCGGGCAAAAGGTAACCTTAACTAACCTCACTACCTAGCTTTTATATAAAAAAATCGAAGGATATTTTCAAAATTAACCTAACCTTCGGGCTAAGGATAACCTTGTACCGGCACAAGATTGCCTTGAAAATGTAAACTTTCTAATTGTAAAAATTTTAATTAATTGGAAAATAGTTTGCCTTGTAAAATATAAAAGTTAAAAATGATTTCTATTGATTTGGTTTTCCTAACAACTAAAATAATAAAAGTCAGTCTAATGCTGACTTCGAAGCAGATATTTAGTTTTTTTATTTCGAGAAGATATTTGGAGTCAGTCACACAATAATTGGTGACACACCGACATTGCAAAGTCAGTCGTTAACCATTTATTTTTTAATATTTATTATATTTTGCTTGCTTTTGAAAACATTTGTTTTCAAAACAAAACAAAAATGTCACGGATAAATCAAAATGTTCAATTTTAAACTACATTAGAACGGATACTAGCGGATTTTGTAAATGAAAAGCCACCGTTCGATAAAAATGATGTAGAAATGATGGATACAATGATATAATGTGAAATATTTTTTGTAATAAAAAAACATTTCAAATTATGAGAACAAATATTTTTAAATAATGTGTCAGCAAACATTTTGCCTTTTTTGGTGCATTGAATAAACTACCTGTTGACGATTTGGGTGGAAGATTTTGAAATAAAGATCAGAAATTTGATCAAATTTTACAAGAAATAATTGTTATTAAAGAAAATTTTGGAAAATCCAATAAGGGTTATAATTTCCATACTAACAAAAATAAGAAAGGGAATTATGAAAAATCAAAGAATTTTTTCAATTCAGGGTATCATCGGAGGATTTGCTCATACCATTTAAAGTATGGAAAGCACGCAAGAAACTGCATTAGGCCTTGCTACTGGCAAACACTGACTAGAGAAATTTAATATGGAGTTTTTTTACTGTGCCAAAATGATCAATCGTGTTGTTGAATCATGTGATAAATGTTAGAAAAAGGGATTTATTGGACATGATTTGGCACGGTTAAAGCCCACTATCGAACCAGATGATAGATTTTCATCAATCCATCTGGACATAATTGAACCTTACCTTTATTCTATCAATCATTGATAGATTTTCAAGGTGGGTTGAAGCTATTCCTTTAAAGGATAGTTACGCTTCGACTATAATTACTTATCCTTCACAAATTTTATACGGTAATCCATTAAGGTTACCATATCAATTAATATCATATTGTAACTCAAATAATAATAAATTGAGTCAATATGATTTTGCGAATGCTTTATCAAATAACATTCAAAATACAAAATATTTCGTTATGAAATTTTATAAAAATAAAAGTTTCGTAGATGCGAATCTATCGTCTGCCAAATTTGTATATATTAGGGACGATAGAGTTAAATCTTCACTGGCTCCTAATTATTTGGGACCCTTTGAAGTAATTGAAAGGGGAGATAAATATTTTAAGCTTAAAATAAATAACAGATTGGATAATGTATCGATCGATCGATTAAAAACGGCATATATCATTTAATTTTAATCCATGTTTAATTACATACAAGCTTGTAAATATTTATCTGTACATATAAAATAAGTCTGTAAATATTTTAGTGTACATATTTTGTTGGGGTTTTGTTTTGCTACAGGTTCGGATATCTACCTTCTGGAAGAATTTCTGGAAAAAAAAAACATCCGAATCATGGGATATATAAAATGGGGGCATTTTACATATATGCATATATGTATATTTAATTTTCTATATATGCACGTATATATTTTTTCATATTTAATTTAATATTTACATGAATTGTAATTATTTAGCATTGTATTTTTAGTACAGTACCTATAGTGTATAAAATTTGAAAACCTCGGAACCCAGGGACAGTGGATGGATTTTGATGGAACCCTTTCGATTCTATTACTGACAAGCTATATTAAAATGTTTACAACTTTAAAATTTTTCATCATTGCTTGTTTAATTACTACATTAATTTTACGAAGGCCAATGGTAACGATTACAGATTTCTTCGAAATATCTCATCTCCTATTGAGCGGAGACCAATTATATTATAGTTATTATGAAAGTTATAGATTAGTGTATACTCTACAAAAAAGGTTCTAGCCATTTTCTATGTAGGAGTTACACATTTCGAAATATTATCGTTTAAAAAACAAAATTAATTTTTACAAGAGTGTTACGGATTTGAGGGTAATAAAATGATATTTGGACAAAAAAACTGCTTACACATATAGCCTTACTGCACAATAAATGGTATTGTTATTTAAACAAAAGTATTTCATACAATTTGACTCATGATTGCCAGAAAACTGTACATAAACTTTCGGTCAAATTGCTATGATTTGTTACTTGTTTAATAGGTCATAAAGTAGTATAGTAGTCAAAAATAAAAGCCAAGTCCTTTTCCCGAAATTTTCACCTAAATATAAATATTTCATACAGATAATTGTTTTTATTACTACAAAAAAAGTAATTTAACTCATGATTGCCAGAAAACTGTACATAAGCTTTCGGTCAAATTTCTATGAATTGTTACTTGTTTAATAGGCCATAAAATGGTATAGTAGCCAAATATAAAAGCCAAGTCCTTTTCCCGAAATTTTTACCTAAACATAAATATTTCATACAGATAGTTATTTTTATTGATATCATACAAGCGAAAAAAATGTTTAGCTGGTAATCCTCTCACCTAGTTTAAGTAAATAAATGTTCACGAGCCTTTTTTATTTTTTTTTTTTTTTTTGTATTTTGAAACTGAGTTTTAAAATGTTTATTATTTAAACTAATTTGATCTTTGTTTATTTAATAGTTTGTTAATGATTCATTTATACTGGTTGTAATATTTCTTGTTCCTGGAGGCGCAAATAACTTATTACTGGTATTTTTGGAGTTAGAAAAAATAGGTTCAAGACCTAAAATAAAAAATTCTTAATAAACGGAGATAATTTGGCAGATAGAAACTTAATAATTTCTAACGGTTAATGCAGAAAATGTTTTCATCATTGATACAAAACTACATTAATGCAATGATATTTTTTTATCGATTGTCGTTATCTCCGTCTTCAACCTCATCGATTCGTATAATAGCAGAAGCGTTTAAGCAACTATCACCACTGCACTCCAAACAAGCTATGCTGCAACGTAGTCCATGCTTCCTGCATCCACAAGCCACTCCACATCCTCTCGTACATGAACAGAAAATAGTCTTTAATAAATATTGAGGGGCTGGAGTTTGATTTATAGTTGTTGGTCTCAATGATCCTTGATCATATTTCTATCCCCATTCAATTGGCGAAACATCATTTCCCAGCCATAATTGTACTTGTAAGTACACTCTTTTTAAATGTTCGAAAACTGCGTCAGGAGTAGGCACCAATGACGCTAGTCGTACGCAGCTATTTTTAGTTGTAGATTTAACAAAGGAACTGTATCTTAATATTCTTAAATCTTTTATATTTTTGGGGGCACTATATAATGCAAGAACGCAAGTTGTTCCGGCTGTACAAAGATTGTCATACGTTTCATTTGGATTTGAAAAAAATTTAGCCGCTTCTTGCAGATCTTTCCGCTTTTCAAAAATTTTTGCAAAGTGATTTTTTCCTTTCTTATAAAATGCTGAGGTTGTATCGCATCCGGTGAAAGCATGTAAAAAAAGAATATGCTCTTTACACATAGGCAATATTTTTTTTAAGCTTTTAGAGGAAAAAATTTTTTGGGGGACTTTTTCCTTTGCTGGCTTTTTAAAATAAATTTCTTTCTCATCAGGGGATAAGGCAGTTAGTAAAACTAGGACATCGATATCTTCAGATACAACAACAACATTTTCAGTTTCAATGTTTATAGCCGTTTCAACTATTAACTTGTCGGCATCATCTTCTCCTTGACAACTGAAGATATGGTGATCTGAGAATTTCTTTCTCACCATATTTATGAGCCTGATTTTATTTTTGCTATTAGTGAGAAATTTTTCGTGTCCTATCTTAAGCGGCATATCTTCGTTAAATATAATCTCAGTAGACGAATTTTTTTGCGAGCGGCGATTTCTTTCAGCCGATTTTGTGCAGTCCTTATTGTAGCCATCGAATACAACATAAATGTTTTTACCATAATTTTTTTTTAAATGTCTGACATAATGTTCACAGATCGTTCCAAACTTTTCTTCTAGTTGCCATTTGCAACGATGTAACAACATTCCTCCATCAATTACATATGTGAATTTTCCACTGTTATCAATATTTATTTTCAGCTCTGGAAACAGCTCACAAAGGGTTGACTTCGTGGTCTTTCGTATTTCGCCATCTTCGAATAAAGCAACTGGATACAGAGCTAATTCAAAAGTCATGTATGATTTTAATTCTTCTTCTGATTTTTTAGATACACAAATACGTTGGAAAATTAGCAATGGGTCTATTGGAACTACAGTGTCATTGAATGTAATTTTGTAATTTATAGATAATAAAGAAATTACCTTATCTTTTTTTCTTAATATTACTTGTTTGAAATTTTGACCATTAATTTTTTTCATTGTTTGGATACCTTTATTAAAAGCATCATAACAATTTATTGTTTCGTCTCCAGTTATTCCAGTAGCAATAGACATTATGGCATCTGTATCAGGGAAAGGATTGTGTTGAAAAAAAAATCAACAATTTTTGTTACATCGCCGGTATCTCTTTTTCTTCGAGCATCTGTTGAATCAGCGTGCTGGTAACCTTTTTTGAATGATATGTGACAAAATTCTTCAATTCCTTCAATTATATCTTTTGTAAAAATTACTCCTCTAATCCATTTATAGGTATACTATGCTCTCGGTGACGCCACGTTTAAAAGGGCCCCCTTCAACACTCACATATTTCATCAAAGTTTGTTCAATAGTTTGGTCGGTAGAAATGCCAGAAAAATATTGATTGGAACGTCTTGCCGTGAAATATCCTTCTTTATATTTTGTAAACTCTTCTGAATCCATTTTTGTTGCTAGTTCTTTCATCTTTTGCAAATAAATCTGAGCCGATTTGGCATATGGAAAATGCCCTGCTGAATGAAAGTATGGAATCATTAGCTCCATTGTATGTAAGTGTAAATCCCAGTTTCCTGTACGTTCAGGAGCAATAAAATCTTTTAATATTGAGACCATTCGACAATAACTGACCCATAATTTTGAGGTTTTATTTTTATTCTCCAATACCCCTAATTTTTCTTCAAATATGTCTGTAATTTTTTTGAAGCTATTATTTTCAATTACCTCTTCGTAATTAAACATGTCGAAAAAAAACCCAAGCTTCTTCATCATTTAGTAAAGTAGCAAATTCAATATTATTCTTTTTTAAATCAGAAAAAATCAAGTAAGATAAAGCTTGTTGTACCAGTGTATGAGCGCGGACAGCTCTAGCATATGCTCTACCAGACATAATATGTTGAATAGTATTTTCAGCATACACTGTAGCAAAGGCTTCTGTAAGTCCACTACCGCCCATAACATAACCAATACAACCCATGTATGACATTAGTGTGTGAAAAGCACCCAATCTAACAACTAATAATACATCTTCTGATAGAGACAATGCTGAATCTATGTCGATACATTTTTGATATAATGGTTGATCTAATGTGATAATACATGATCTCATATCTAAGGATAAAGCATTTTCTACAGATGTTTTCAAAGCAGTATATAAGGTATTATAATCGCTTGGAGATGCATTGATAAACGGCAAAAAAATAATTGAAGAAGTATCAAAGTCATATGAATTTGTTAACATACTCATGAAACCATTCCAACCTGGAAAATCATTGCCATTCTTAAATTTTAAAAACATCCAAAGAGTATTTAGTTTAGAATTAGTAGTAGGATTTAAGTTAGGTATTTCTTTTGATATTTTAATTGTTATTTTGTGCAATGCTTCACCAACAGACTTAGGATATATCTGAAGAGGAATATTTCCTTTCTCTACAATGTCTGCCTCAGATGGGATCTTTTCTAAGCGTTTTATTGGTTCTTTTGACTCTATATTATCACCTGGAGAAACAATTTGAATGGATCCTAAATTATGGAAAGTTCCCCTTCTATCAAATGTGTTGACGTTAAAGTCTGCGTTATCATGGACAAATTGAACAAAAGAACCTGGTTTGATTTTAGGTGGAATTGCAAAGGTTGCTGAAACTTCATATAATTTCGCTTCTCTGTATGAACCACAAAAACCTAAGGCGTGACATATATTAATTATTTTTTTAGATCCAAACTTCCGATGAAGTGTAACAGCCAATGCAACATATAAAGGTGATATAAATGACCGTGGTCGTACTGCTGATACAATAGCATGAGATATTGAAATACATTTTGTTTTGTAATAATTAATGTTTTCATTACATTTTTTATCCTTTAAAATTATTTCTGAAATAATTAAATTTAATGATTCTGGAATTGACGAATGAACGTCTCCAAACATTTTATCACTTGCTGGGTATGTATCATTAGAATAAACTTGAGAACGAATATGTCTTCGGAGGATTTCACCAGCAGCCTTCAAAATGCGTTTTTCTTCGTCAATATCATTGTTTAGTCTTTCATTGTACAAATTTTCTGTCAGTATCTCGTGACTTTTTTTTCGTAAACATATTATTGTATTGAAGCCAAATTTGGAAGAAATTATAATATCATTTCCATAATGTGACAGTAATCGAGACTTAATTGTTTTCTCATTAGGAATGTGTCCCGTTGTTAAAATATTTTTCAATTCCCTAAATGAAAATTGACAATCATCATTCTCCTCGGTATATTTAAAAATTTGGTTCATAGCTATGTCCACTTGTAAAACCTGATATCAAGTTTTCTTTTCTTAATTTTCATGTCTAGTTTGATTCCGTAAAGCAGTATAACAATCTGCGTGGTATTTAGCCTGAACTGCTACTAAATCTAAGACGCCAGACACTCTTTCATACACTTTTCTGCGTTGATTATCTTTTCGCGGTTTCATGATATCCAGAACGGTTTCTCGGAATGATAGATTGGTTACATTATAAATTTTCTTTCGGAGGCTCTTAATAAATTTTTTCTGCTTCTCTTGGTCAGCATCACTTCCACAAATAAAACAATTGTCATTCGAATTAAAATCAGCCGAGTCAATACTACGAAGTTTTTTCTTAGATGGAGAATAAATAGATGGAGTAGAAACTGTGATTCCTTGATTTTTATATATTTTAATATAATTTTTGTGAATATATTTTTGCCGACATGTTGCATGAGTATAAACAAAGCTCGAGTCAAGTAAAAATTGGAGCAATCCATCTTCTCTTTCTGCAGAAGCAGTTCTCAAAGTTGGCAGTCCACGGATAACTTTTATTATTTCCCCTAGATCTAAATTAGATTCAGAGCTTGATCCTAACTTTTCACATATGAAACAATTATTCTTTTCATAATTATTACCTACTTTCTTTCAATGCACTCATCTTTTTAAATAAAAAAAAGCTGAAAAAAATATACACACAATAAATAAAACAACAGATGCAATTACTTCATTATCACTGAAAAAAACAAATACCTTATTCAACACTATTTGAAAGATATTTTCAAAATATTTAATTGCTAATTGAAAACTGAATTAAATCGGAACACCAATAACCATAAATTAACTCAAAAGGCTATGTGATTTTTTTCAATTCAATTAAAATCAAAATAAAATTTCATTCTAACTGAATTTTATTACTCGGAACGAAAGGCCTTATTCGTAAAATATATATTAATTAATTCCGTCCCATTAAATTTTTCTTTAAAAAAACATCTTTTTCAATTTTGGAAATTTTCCAAATAATTAATATACATATATCTACATTTTTTTCTGGTGTTATGTTCAAAAATATTGCTCGCAAAAAATTTTAAACATTAATGTAAAATATTAATTAAGTTACAAGTTTTTAAAATGAAAAGAACGGGAAATATAATTGCAAAAATATTTAAAATAAAAAAGTAGAATTGTATTATTTTAAATGAAATGGCATAAAGTAAACAATTATTTTTAACTAAGGGAAAATTTTTTTAATTAAAAAAGAAAAATATATATAATTAAACAAATTATATAATCCTATTCACTGAAAAAAAAAAATAAGTCAAAAGAGCACAAAATAATTATATTAATGTACTTTGTCTTTGTATAAGATATTTAATTTAAAAAACAGAAAAATAAAAATGACCATTCGACCAGTACAATACCTTTTTATTTCATTTTTCTTTTTGATTATCAGCTAATTAATCGTTAATTTTAATTACCCCGATCTGATGTAAGTTTTAAGTCACACTATTTATTTTTTACTTTAACCATTACAATGGAGTCGGACCCAATTTTATTGAATAAGCAATTGTTTTGCGCCTCAAATTTTTTTATTGTAATATATTAATTACATCTAATACCGTCAGTTGGGGCGAATACGGATTGTTTTTTTAGTTTTTTGACAACAAATTGTTAATTGAGTTAATCGAAAAAATTGTAAAAAAATAATTTAAATGCTTTAGTATAACGAGCATACAGGATAGTAATAAAAATATCAAAATTGATACTGCAAAATTATTTTTTTTTTCAGTTATATAATATCCGGATTCACCCCTATGGGCGAAATCGAACATAAAAAGATTAGAATAGCTGAATTTCGAATCTGAAAATTCGATGAGATATATATCTGCATCAGCGAATGACTTTTAATAGGTGAAATAAAACATTTTGGATTTAAATAAATTTTATTTCGATTTGCCTTTGAATCTATCATGCAAGGTCGATTTGAGACCATGGAAATATTCAGCAGCTTGTCTGAGCAATTTTCTTGTATTTTTAAAGTCGGAAAGTAGGGGCGCAGCAGTTACATATCTACAGGGGGTCCAACAAAAATTTAAATAATAAAATTTCTTGAGAACGCAGTTCTCTGATAACAATGGAAAAAGTTGTAATAAAATATCGTCTGCGAAAATTTGATTTTCAAATAAAAAATATTAGTAAACCACTAAAAATATAAATAAAATAATATGAAGGAAAATTTACGTAATTTTATGAGGAGTCCAGGTAATTTTAGGGGGTTCGAACCCCTTGGAGCCCCCCGGTTGTTCCATCTCTGTCGAAAAGTGATGGTTTTAAATTATCTAGACTACAGTTCATGTAATTTATACCCACTTTCTCTTTATATTGACGCACCATGGTGTATGGATTCGACTCACCTATAGACAATTTTTTGTTAATTAATTTATGAAAATAAAAAAATTAAGCACAATACATTATTATATTCATTTATTGTACATATATTGTCAACAAAATACAAAACATTTTGTTGCCACTCCCTACCTTATATACATAATCGTTTTGTTTTTTTTGTACAGCAGTTTCTTTATAAGATTTAAAAATGTGCGTTCTATTTAAAAATTATAGAAGACGTGCCAGTAAAATAACAAAATATAAATACATATGTCACGTTAACCGCTTTTCTTCGACGACTAACTCATAAATAAGATGTGTGATCACAATACTGACGAAGACATATCGAGAGGCAGCTCTGTCCGGATTCGCCTCGATTGATGGTACTATGCAAAAATGAACATTTCCTACCACTTGCAACTGGCGCAGTATGCTGAGATAATTTTATTGATTTCATTCAAATATTCAGATTTATAGTAAAATTAATCTTGAAAATAATTTTTTTTATAACAAGTTAAAACATATTTTTTATAACAAGTCAAAATATATTTCTTAGACCGTCACAGGAACTCCAACAACTGCAACTCAGGGGGGGAAGGGAACATTTTGTTGTACTTCTTGGAGTTCTACTGTGTTTTCGAAATAAGGCAGATGCTTTACTTTATGGTCCTTTTTATACAAAACTAATATATTATATGTAGTACCGAACATGACGTGCATTTGTATTTAAATATTATTATGTTCTACCAACTAAAATATTTCCATAAAAATATATGTTATAGAGTACTAAGAGACATACAGTATTGAACAAAAAATGGCAGGTGTCGCTAACGCGTAAGTGCCAAAAAAATTGATTTAAATTTAAAAATTTAAAAAAATTAGTATAATAGAGGGATATAACGTCAATTTTTTTTGTTACTTTGCCTAAGGTGGGTATACAATATAATTATATTAAACTCAAATAAGTCGGCTCACAAGGAAAGGGCAAGAAGTCGAAAATTCAAAGAAATCTGAAACTTTGTCAGTATGTAGAGAGTGGCTACCTAATAACATAAAAAATATCAGTTGCTGCTAAAAAACGTTTTTAAGGGTGAACCACCCCCTCAAAGTTGGAACTCAAAAATTTAAAAATCGACGAAATTTTGTTTATACCTACCTTAAAAAGTTCTAGTAACAAATATAACATTATTTTTTGCATTTACACATTTTTAAGGGTTGAAACCACCCCTCAACTGTGTACTTAAAAATTTAAAAATTGATGATATATTGTCTGTATATACTATACAGAGCTCTAATAATAAATATGACATTATTTTTTGCATCTACAAATTTTGAGGGGTTGAAACCACCTCTTCATATGTGTACTTAAAAATTGAAAAATTGATGATATTTTGTTTATATATACTATATAGAGCTCTAGTAATAAATATAACATTATTTTTTGCATCTATAAATTTTTAGGAGTTGAAACTACCCCTTCATATGTGTACTTAAAAATTTATAAATTTATAATATTTTGTTTACATATACTATACAGAGCTTTAGTAATAAATATAACATTACTTTTTACATCCACAAATTTTCAAACCACCCCTAGGAATGCGCACCTAAGAATTTAAAAATTGGCGATATTGTGTTTACATAGAGACCTAACGAGAAATATATTCTTTCACACAGTTCTACGGAGTGAAACACCTCCTCCAAGTTGTAAACTAAAAATTTCAAAACTGACAAAATTGTGTTTACATATATAACAAACACAATTAAACAATAAATCTTATAATAAATATAATAATAATGCCTAAATTAGCAATACAAGTAGCTTTTAAATAGTGTACTAGACTACTGTGTAAGGTACATGTGAACAAAATCTAGTCAATTTTTGTTTCTAATTTCTAATTTGGAAAGAATATTTCACCCCTATAAATGTATGGAAGCAAAAAAAAAAAAAAAAAATTATGAATTCATTCTTATGTGATATATTATGTGAATAAAATCTCGGAATTTTTAAATTTTCAAGTCGACAGCTGAAGCGGTGGTTTCACCCTCTTAAAAATGTGTAGGTATAAAAAATAATATTATATTTATTACTAAAATTCTTAATAGTAGGTATATATAAATACAATTTCGTCAATTTTAAATTTTCTAAGCACACAATTGAAGGGGTGGTTTCACCCTTTAAAAACGTGTGGACGTAAAGAATAATGTTATATTTATTATTAGAATTTCGTATAATGTGTAAAAACAAAATATCATAAATTTATAAATTTTTAAGTACCACATGAAGGGGTGGTTTCAACTCCTGAAGATTTATAGATGCAAAAAATAATGTTATATTGATTACTAGAGCTCTATCTAGTATATATAAACAAAATATCATCAATTTTTCAAGTTTTAAGTACACATATGAAGGGGTGGTTTCAACCCCTAAAAATTTGTAGATGCAAAAAATAATGTCATATTTATTATTAGAGCTCTGTATAGTAGTGATGGGCATAATCGAATGAAAATTAATCGATCGTTCGATTATTAAAATATCTCGAGATATCTCGAGATATAATAAAATCATTCGATTATTTTTCATTCGAAAGATTTTAAAAAAAATATCTCGAGATATTTAATCATTCGATTATTTTTCAATCGAACAGTTTTAAAAATATCTCGAGATTCTTTTAAGTGATCCTACAAAATATCAGGTAATAATTATTTAGTGGTTTATCATATCTATTGAAAACAGAGAACAGTTTAAATTTAAAAAAAAAGGTTTTATGATAACTATGATTGGCGATATTTTTCATAAGATGAATAGTACAACCTAGCAGGGGTGCTTCCTTATTGATACGTTATGGTCATGAGTGCTGTATTGTAACTATGACACAACGCTGTACTACTATAAAGTGTATTAGTTGTTAAAATACTGTGCTAGTGGGGTGTTTCGTCATTATAAATTATGGCCGTCAACATGTTAAAGTGCCGACTATTAAAATGGAAAAACTGATAATACTATAAAATTAGTAATGGTTTAATGTCTAATGGACATTAATATTATAAAAAATAGATTTTTGAAGATATGTAATATGATAAACCACCAAAAAGCAAAAGAACTGAAACATGGATTATGGTTGTATGGTTCATACAAGTAAATAATATTGTATTCTAGGTTTGAATTTGAAAATAAAAATAACAATAAAAGGATTCCGAAAAATTACAAAATTGATATTTAATTTTGTATCGCATCTCAATTACTAAATAATATAACCGATAAAACTAATCGATAAATAATTGTTAGAAATAATCGAAAGAAAATAATTTATAATAATAATCGAATGAAACATAGTCGATAAAAATAATCGAATGAAAATAATCGATAAAAATAATCGAATGATTAATCGATTATTAAAATCACTCGATTATTGAAATCATTCGATTATTCCCATCACTACTGTATGTGGTAGTTGAGGGGTGGTTTCAACCCTTAAAAATGTGTAAATCCAAAAAATAATGTTATATTTGTTACTAGAACTTTTAAAGGTACGTATAAACAAAATTTCATCGATTTTTAAATTTTTGAGTTCCAACTTTGAGGAGGTGGTTCACCCCTTAAAAACGTTTTTTAGCAGCAACTGATATTTTTTATGTTATTAGGTATCCACTCTCTACAAACTGACAAAGTTTCAGATTTTTTGAATTTTCGACTTCTTGCCCTTTCCTTGTCAGTAATTTCGTCCAAAAAAATTTTTTTCGTCTTTTTGGTATTCATAAACTTAAATTAAGGAGGGTTGAAATTTGGCAGGAATGTATCTGGGGCTAAGAAATATTATTTCCTATAAAAACAATCAATTTTGCGTCAAGGGCCGTTCTCCCTATCTTACCCGGCTATGCCCTTTGCTGAAATATCCAGAAATTATATTTTATAACGTGGACTATAAGTAGTTAAAATTTCTTGTCAAAATATCTAACACAAGCTCCGAAAATTAACGTCAAATTTGAAAATGGTTCGTTGGTTTTTTTATTGGGCACGATTTGTGTAATCCTCATATAGAAGCTTGTTACCCTTGTATGGGACAAATTATCATAACTCATATTTAAATTATGGCAGTTTACTTGATTTAAATTTTTAGTCGAATTTTCTCCGAAAAATTAGACTTATTTTTCAAATACTGTTCAAACAATTCCTTATACTTTGTTTATGTGACTCCATTATTAATTTATATTGGTCACATATTACTTGGTATTTAAACTATGAAGATTTAGTGTTCTTGTTCAGTGTTCTATATGTTAACACCTCAAAAAAATGCTGGTACCTATTCTTTGTCCATTCACATTATAATGCCGCTCTTGATGCACTCCCCTTTTGGTCTCATTTCAATACTTTCTTTTCATAATAGAGTCACAACCTTTCTAAACCAGAATATTTTTCTTTTTTGTTGTAAATGAACATAAATTCTAAAATCATATTAACCAGTACATCACTTTTTTTGCATATTTGTATTTAAATCACTTGAGTACTTAAGCTATAAGTTCTTGAATTTTCTTTTTTTATATGAAATTTTTTTATGTATTCTTAAAATATCAATAAATATGTGGTACAAAAATGGACAGTAAAAATATTATTTACTATTTTTCTTTTATTATGTAATACCAAAAAAGCCGCAATTTTTGCTCTCTAAATTCGAAGATCCTCTTAAGGGGGGAGTTCAAATAAAAAAGCAACTTCTTTATTTATGATTATTTTGCTTGTTGAAATTTTTTTCAAATTAGGGAGGGTTTCAAATAGAAAATTTTGTTTTTGAAACATTCATTACTCTTCCCTGTGGGGGGAGGAGGCCCTTTTTCACAAATTTTTAAGCATTTACAAGGAACAACATATCTCAATAAATAATGAATATTTTTTAAATATTTTTTCACTATTTTATTCCTAAAGGACCTGTCCATAAAACTGAGTATGGGTTTCAGGTAATTTTAAAAATTAACTATAAAATTATAATCCCAAAATTCTAAAAATTATAAAACCCAATTTTTTATTTAAAAAAAAATGTTTAAAAATAGTTACAATTGTTCAAATGGAAAAACCAGACTTCTCTTTATGCGCAAATGTAAAAAAAATTATGTCTATCTTTTCTAGAACTTGAGATATGATTTTCTTTTTTGTCGGGAAAAACATAACTTTGATAGAAATAAGCAGATGACATACAAAGCAGATGTTGAAAAAAATAAATCAACTTTGAAAAAATACGTCTACAAAGGCATACAAATAAAAGAACATTATCTCAGTGCCTACTATAACTCATGTACACACCAAAGTTAAATATTACTGATCAAATCGCAAGGGGGGGGGGCGAGCGTTGTCTGCAAAGGAGCAGCAACTTGGCTGTACAGCGGCTCACAAATAAATATTTTTCTACTTGAAAATGAAATTTTTTGGCCATGTTTTATATATTACCATGTTTGTAAAGAACCACAGAACAAACTAAAAACAAAAAACGAGATTCGAAAAAAATTAGTTTATTAGCTGTTTCTGGCGTGAACTCCCCCCTTAATATTTCCGATGAGTTTCTAGAAGTTTGTTTAAATGCTAAGTATGAGTATATATACTTATTAGGTCATATAAAAATTTCGCATGTCATTTTTCCATTATCAACATAAACACAACTTCCGAAAATTTAAAAATAATTTGTTCTACTTTCTACAATGATAATCTCAAATGAGATTAGAAAGTAAAACGAAAAAGAAAAACATCAGATACAGGGGAACGAAAAGACTGCATTGGTACATAGCAACGTTTCTTACAGTACCGTCAAGACTCTTAACTTTATTTACCGAACTTGGGTTTATTATACCACACTTTGTGATAAAAAAGTTAAAATTTCATATTTTCTAACATATGTAGTATTATTTTTTTAGTAACACAAGTATTTTTAGACAGTTACCAGCGCTTTATAAAATTTTCTTACATTACTAGTTGCCAAATGAACATGTTCATTTGTCTATCACAGACGATTTTATCTGAAATTTAACGTAAAAATTTGAGATTTATAAAAGAAATGGAATGTGATGGTGTAATAATTGTAATTGAGTTTTGATTTTTTGGGTTAATTTAATGGAGTAATCTAAAGAGTGGAAGATTTTTTTTAAGAGCATTGTGTTGGGTACCAAACGGATTGCTCAGAAAAATCTGAAAAAGATCATGGGCATTAAGAATGAGTGTCAATTGAACGAAAATTATCAGGAGTCTTATTATCTTTGGTATATAAAAAGAAAGTGCGATGACAAATTTTGCTTTGATTTAGATACTGTTTAGACATTGTATGTAGCAACTTTTTACAAAATAAATTCTGACAATTAAAGAAGGAATTACTGACAAATCTATACACATGTAATCTATTATATAAAAGGCAAATACCACTCACTCACTCACTCACTCACCTATGACAAAATCTCTAGAACTTATTATACATATAAACTTAAAATTTGGCATGTAGGTCCCCCCTAGGTCGTAGGAGCTCGGTAAGAAAGGATTTTGAAAATTTTTTAGTCAAACCGTAGAAATTTACGAAAAACCGCAAAATGTCAATTTTTTATTTTTGTATATAGTTATCTTTGAACAACTTGTAAAAAAATCATTTAAATTTTGTTAACTCCTAAATATTTGCAGAAAAATAATTTTGGAATTTTAAAAAATAAATAACTATGGTTACTATTTATTTGTGCATATTGTTTCTCTATTCTCAATGGAATGTTTGTTATCTGGATTTACTTAAATGTAATTAATTATTTGCTGTTATCGGTTCTGTGAATCATAAATATCTTCTGGGACGCGCCCTAGGAGTCAGACAGGAACTACACCAGAACATCAAGCAAAGAAAGCTAGAGAAGACTACTCAGAAGTGGCGCAGAGTGGAGTCTCCTGGATATTCAGGCGACAATGCTTGTGGATAAGCTCCTCGATGATGGAGGAATTATCCCAAGATTTGTTGATTGCTATTTAGCAAAAGGGGCGGCCATCATCGTTTGCCAAGATGAAGCAACGAAGAAATGGCTGACCGGCAACAAAGGTAGCTTAAAACCGTGGGAGGACTCCAAACTGAAGATTATCAGTATGGAAGCTCTTGCTACGTATAAACGAGCAACGAACTATGTATAAGTGAATCCTAACAAAACCGAATGTATAGTGTTTACAAGAAGGAGGAATTTGAAAGGGTTCTTTCAGCCCTTTTTCTTTGGTAAGAAGCTCCAACAAACAAAGTCAATCAAGTTATTTGGAGTTATTCTTGATTGCCGTTTGACCTGGAAGGAGCACATAAATAACAAACCCGGCCCTGGTTTAACCTATACAGGTAAATAGGTCTTTCAAAGAGTAACATTTCGTCAGTTCAAAGTTTTCTTCTATCTCTTATAGTTTTCGAGATATCTTAAGAAATACGATTTGAACCCCCAATTTTAGGGGCTGGTGTCACCCCCTAAACGTGGAAGATGGCCGATAAAAAGAAATACGGGTCCCTTATTTTTGCTTATTCTACACACCAGCGAAATTTCATCAAAATCCCGAATTTCACTCTGGATGCATCTACTTGTAAGATGGACTCACGTACAGAGACTGGAGTGTATGGAACCAGAACTAGGCTTTCACTGCGTCTAGATTTTTACGCAATAATCTTTCAGACTTAGGTCTTCGTTATTTTGGCCTGTGCAGAACATATATAGGAGCTGTCTGGAATACAAGGACACATCAACATTTGCTCAGACAGCCAGGCAGCTTTAAAGGTATTTACAAATGCCAAAACAACATCTAAGCTGGTGTGGAGGCGTCAGAGGATGTTGGATAATCTCACATTTCGGTACCAAGTGACTCTCTATTGGGGCCTGAACCTGTGCTGGGAATCTCGACCCACCCATAGAGCATGATGCTGTGTCGGAAAATGGACGCAAGATGGACACGGCTCTCTTTGGGAAACTTATAGTGGAGCTAGGCAGGCTCATGGTTTTATAACTGGACTTTGCAAATCGCTCACTAGAGTGTATTTGTTGCTTGAGAAGGGACAGCTTCGTAAGGTGTTTGGTCTCCTAACGGAGTACAATGCGCTCAGGAGGCATTTGCAGTTATTGGGGTTATGCACAGACGCAACCTGCAGGAAATGTGGCAGAGAGGAAGACTCCTTTTACCATATCCTTTGCAGTTGTGACGCCTTGTTGCGGTTAAAGCATCAACATCGGCGGTTCAGTCACCTGACCCCTGATCTTATCAGAGGACCAATGTGAAGTGCTTGCTTTCTTTTATTAAGGGGCTTGATTTCATTTGAGTCTTCTCTCTTAGTTTCAAGGGGGCACAAAGGGTTGAACAAAGTGGCCTACGTGCGATGGATCCCCATGGAGCTCATACCCTACTCATTCATTTCATTCATTCATCTCAAGGTATGAAAATTAGATACGTTATTGAAATATGAATATAATAGCTAGAATTTCAGAATATCTGTTTTAAAAGTAAGATGAAGTCGAAATTGACCCGCAGGACTATCGAACTGGATTTTAGTTAAACAGCTGGACCAATCTTGGCAAAATTTTATCAAAATAAGTTCTGTTATCGAAATAAGAATAAGTCTAGAGTCGTTAAGGGAGCCAAGCGATGCATAATTGCAGAACATCAAATTTAAATGGACGTGTGGTCATAATTGTCCATCAGTGATACCAAATAGAATTTGAAGAAAAAGCTAAAGGAATTTTGACAAAATTTTGTTCAAATACTGTTGAAATCTCTGAAGAAAGGAAAGTGAAGTAAAATTGTCCCCTAGGGTCTTGATGCCCCAAGAAGGGCCTAAAATAGAAATACTTCGAAAACTATTGACATGGGTATCTACATGACGGTGCGGAAATTAGCCATGCTTTTGAAATATGAAGATGCCTACTTTAGGGCTGTCTGACAAGCGGGGCCAGGCAAAATAAATAATTGATTATGTACAGAATTTCCAAATACTAATTTACCCAATAATTTGACTCATAATTGAAATAATTTTACGCGGGTGAAACGGCGGGCCGCAGCTAGTATTCAATATTTGTAAAATTTTATTTCGTGTCGATAGAAAAAATAACTCCAAAATATTCAAAATACCCCTGTCGTAGCATCCTGCATAACATAGCGAATTTCCATTTACTAAAGTACGTTTTTCTCGGAAACTAGTTGATATAGAGTAATTGTAAATAAAAAAAAACCTTCTTTATGTGATTTTTCCGCCTCATTCCGCCAAATTTTTTTCACGAGAAATGTCCAAAACCCCGTAAACGTTTTCACGAAATTTCTTAAAAATAAGATGTTTCGTTCTTGAGTTATCGTGCGGACACATTTATATATATGTTTACTAAGTGTCCGCACGATAACTCAAGAAGGGCGACAGGGGTATTTTATGTAATTTTTTCTTCTCTTTTAAATGGTGTAAAAAAATTTCGCAAAAATTTTTGAATAAGTGGAAATTTTCGCAAAAAACTAATTTTTTGCTAGAACAAAAACCATGTTCCTGGCATCCGACGTGTCTGGCTGACAAACTCATCCAATTTTTTGGGACTTCCAATGTTTTCACCAAGTTTCGTAAAAATTGGATACTTTGTTCGAGAGTTATCACGCGGACACACACACACACACACAATATATATATATATATATATATATATATATATATATATATATATATATATATATATATATATATATATATATATATATATATATACAGTAGAACCTGTTTAAGTTGGACACCCGCGGTGCAAATCAAAAACTGTCCACCATAAACAGGTGTCCAACATATGCAAAATACCAAAATCATCTACGCTTAGTAATTTTAAGGTTAACACTAATTTAGAATATAATGCAAAATTAATTATTTTTAAAGTAATACATATACACACATCTACGTATCAATATTTATTGAAATAAACTATCGAATACAATCGTAATACATACATATTATAGATATTTAAACATTATCTTTCGTAAAAAAATCACTTATTTTAGTTTGTTTGGATACAATTTTTAGGAAAATTTTGCTTTCTAATTTGCTTTGAATTTTGAATAAATCTTCTAACAGTTCGCATGGGTTTTCAGTTAAATACTTAATGGCGGTATTTATACCGTTCAAAGCTTCTTCAGGGGTTGTTGGTTTCTCCGCTACTTTCTCGCACTCGTCACTAGATTCTTCGATTTCTTGTTCCTCGTCTAGTTGTAAAACATGTTGAAGAACGTCTTGATGTGTATTGAAGACATGATCGTGTACCTCCAAGTAGGCATCGGCGGTGATCATTTCTTCAGCAGTCTGTAACTGATTTTGAAACTCTGGAGGTAATAATTTAATTGCATCGCGAAGTTCTGAATCAGGGTCTTCATTATGATCCCCTTCATTTGCTTTTGCAATACTAAAACCAGCTCGTCTAAAACACTTAACAATTGTTTTCGTAGATACAGCTTGCCATGCTTCGCTGATCCATCGAATTGCATCCAAAACCGTGACTGAGTTGATAAATTCCTTGTGGTTGTTAGAAATTTCAGATTTAGCAACTAAACACATAAGCAAACTAACACGTGTTTCGGTCACGTGTAAAATACATGAATGTCCAACGTAAACAGGTCAAAATATCAAAAATCATTTTAAAAAACTGTCCAAATTAGACAGGTTTCCAACATATAGAGGTGTCCAACTTATAAGTATTAATATGCATTTAAAACAATGTAATTTCGCCAGGCCAATTGAAAAGTGTCCAACTTGAGCAGGTGTCCAGTATACAGAGGTGTCCAACTTGGCAGGTTGCACTGTATATATATATATATATATATATATATATATATATATATATATATATATATATATATATATATATATATATATATAAATTTTAGTGACTATATATATATATATATATATTTATATATATATATATATAAATTTTAGTGACTATATATATATATATATATGTATATATATATATATATATATATATATATATATATATATATATATATATATATATATATAAATTTTAGTGACTATTATTTTCGGTTTCTAGGGACCTCAAAACAAATTTCTGCCATAGTCCCGGGCTCAGGTCATGCCCCCCGCGTCATGACAGTGGCTGTAATAGCTGAATTCCATTCTGGAAATTTTATCATATATTTATGTTAACTTTCAAAATAATCGCCTGTATATGTTAAAAATTTAATACTTGTTTACATAAAAATCTTTGTTTACATTAAAAATTTTCTCACGTAGACTGTATATGTATTGACAACACACACAAACCGTACGCATAATGGTATTACGGATAATGAAATGGTCCTGTACCTTTATACATGTATCACAATTATGTGATCGTATCAAAAAGGATATCGTATGCATATATATATATATATGTATGTTATATACAAAATATCCATATTGTATCGAATATGTTCTCAGACTGTGCTTAGATTCACACTTTATACGATAAAATGATCACATTATAAACAACATCGGTTTTCTCGGAAACTAGTTGACATAGAAAAAAAGTTTAAAGACCTTTTTTATGTAATTTTTTCTTCTCTTTTAAATGGTGTAAAAAAAATTCGCAAAATTTTTTGAATAAGTGGAAATTTTGGCAAAAAACTAATTTTTTGCAAGAACAAAAACCATGTTCCTGGCATCCGACGTGTCTGGCTGAAGAACTCATCCAAGATTTTTGGACTTCCAACGTTCTCACAAAATTTCGAAAACCTAGGACATTTCGTTCGAGAATTATCGTGCGGCCACATATATATATATAAATACATATATATATATATATATATATATATATATATATATATATATATATATATATATATATATATATATATAAATTTGAGTGAATATTATTTTCGGTTCCTAGGGACCTCAAAACAAATTTCTGCCATGGTCCCGGGTTCAAGTCGTGTCATGACAGTGGCTGTAATAGCGAGTTTCCATTCTGGAAATTCGCTAAAATTGCTAATAATATTTATTGTATATGTGTGAGTGCTTACTACAAACACGCTTAAAATTACGTTTCAATATATCAAAACAGTACTTAAACGCAATTCTATACCATTTGAAGTAAGCACTCGCACTCGCACTAATCAATGTGTATGCCCTGCTTAAATTCATGAAAATTAGACGTATCAAGTTTTTCTGTCTATTTTCTTTTTTTTATTTTCGTATTAGAGTAACTAAGGTAAAAGACCCGGTAGTTGACCCTGGCTCAGTTTCTGACGTTTTCAACTTCTTTATAAATTAATAAAAAAACTAGATTTTAAATACGAAAAAAAATAAATTCTTAATTTAAAGTAATTTATTCTGTGCCTAATGAATAGCAATTGAAAAAGTATAGAATATATTAACTAAATAAAAAAAATTTTTAAGTTTAAAATATGTGTAAATGCTATTTTTTAGTTATTTTCTAAATGGTTTAGTTTAGAAGATAGCTCATTTTGATCTGTGCAATATTCACCATGTAAGTATGAAAATTTAATTAAAAATATATAAATATAATAGGTTAATATTTGTTTAAAATTTATTTTAAAATATTTATAAAATACCTTAGAATGATTTTTATTCTTGAAATATGGGGGTCAATATTACTGAAGATATGACCCAGTTTTTCACCCTAAAATTCTAACCTAAAACAAGCGAGGTTACCTGCTTATTGACATGTGAATAAAATGTAAAAGGATCAGAAACTAGGCCACTGTCAGGGTCAGAAACTGTCACATGAGAAATTTTGAGAGTCAGAAACTGGGTCCTTTTTGTCAATTTTTAAAACATTAATTTAAATTATTAATTCAATTCAAATAATTATTTTACGTATATGACTTTATTTTGAAAGCCATAAACTAGTTGATAAAATTATTAATTGTCTCTTAAGTTGAAACTTATATTTATTACTGTCGTTTAACCTCAGCCGTCACTCTTAAAAGGTCAGAAACTGGGCCACTTACCTTATAGTAATATAAATTGTACGTCTAATTTTATTTCATTTGTTAATGACGTCAGTCCAAGTTTAGATAATTTCATCTATACCTAGAATCGTAAATGTTATTTTTGTGGCCTCAGGTGCAGTGTGATAATTTGTTGTTGACAGTCGAGGATTCATAGACGCCCATGACCACAGAAATAAACTTACAGCCGAGTACGAATACGTAAATTTTTTACCTAACAAAATGATGACTAAATTAAAAACAAGTTCGGTAAGTGCGAGTCTAACTCGAACACCGAGGGTTTCGTATAATATCTGTGTAATATCTATATCTATATTATACAGTCTGTTTAAATGAATGACAGCTACATTCATAAAAATTGATACTATACGTGTGTATCTGTATGTATACAATACATTATCCTACCCTTATTGTAAGTTTTAAAAATCTGACACGTATTATCTCGAAAACTAAGCAGGATATCGAAAAAATTTATTATTCCATTTTTGTCTTACTCGTAAAGTTTTATAGGAACTGCCTTAAGGTTTCTTCTTACCATGGTAACGGAAACCTTTCAGCGTCGTCTGTATTCAAATAGTTAAAAAATACACTTCCGGTCTGTGTTTCCAAAAATTAGTTTAGAAAGTAATTTCTTAGACCGAAAAGAATGTATAAATGAAATTTCAATTCAGTCGTAGATATTCGATAATATATCTGTCTGTATTCCTTATACTATTTTTTCCTACTTTCAATCCTCAGATATACAACTTCCACTCCGTGTCGTCAAAAATTCGTTTAGGGAGTAACTTCCTAAGCTAAAAAGATTGTGTAAAAAAAATTTCAGCTCAATCAGAGGTATATGGTTTTTTAAACTTCAGCCAAAATTTTACCATTTTCTTTAAAAACTATAGACATTTGGAAGTTCGTTTTATTTTTGCTGTAATATATATGGAATCTCCTAATTGTATGAATTTTTTCAAATTTTTCGGCTCGGAAACTTCGGAGATAAGAGAGGCGGAACGATATTTTTTCGCACATTTTTGGCCATAGCTCAAAAACTAACGCGACTTAAAATTTAAAAAAAAATGGTTTTGAAACGTGTAAACAAAGCCCTTTCAAATAATACCCTCCTTGACCTTGGTATCGCACTTTTAAATTCCAAACCCCCATTTCGAACCCCTTTACGAATTTTAGAGATACTTTTGTTTTTATCTCTAAAATTGTTTTACCTGAAATAGATATAGACAAATGACTTTTACCAGTGTACCAAATTTCAAATTACTGATAGCAGGGGTTGCTGAAAAAAATGGCTGTGACATACAGACGGACGGACGGATGGACATTGAAGTCTCATCGTAAGGGTTCCGTTTTTTATTTTCTTTTTATGGAACCCTAAAAATTAATAAAAAATAATAAAATTCCTGAAAAAGGCAATTTTAATAAAAATGAATTGTAGGTGTTTATAAAAACTTACTTATTGATGGTAAGCGATTACTAAGGTTTGTAAGAAGGGAAATATCATTACATACTTTTCATATATTTAGACTTGTGAATATGAAATTTTTCATACAGGTACATACTAATGTTAGATATCTCAGTTTATACGCGGAAAAAAATTTTCCTTAAATTTTAGGCATTTTTTTCTTAATAGTGGGGACAAAAACTTTATGCTGTGTATTCCAGCATGTGGGCTATTGTTAGTATTTAGTGGTATTTATTTATTTTCCTATATTGATCTTATATAAATAAAAAAAATAGTATAAATGATGTGGATGGCGCCTGCATTAGACAACGCATTAGACAAATCTAAACGGGGTTAAAACTCCATTATTACATATTAGTTAAGTTTTATATTATCCCTAGAATCATACGTACTCGTCAAAACGACGAACGAACTTCTCTACCTGCTCCAATACTACAACTTGTCGGTACCTGCATGCTGTGAAACTTCTGTTATCTAATTTATTTGTTATTATAACACATAAGACGTATAAATTTTATTTATAGCTATTGTCGTTTTTTTATACTGAAATAGTGTGCGTCAAAAGGACGACGATGTATGATTAACCTATATTTTTTTTAAAGATTTTGTACTCCACATATAAAAGTTTTCCTAATTTTTCTAAAATTCATTAAAGATATGGATGTTATAATTAATTTATTCAATGATTATGATAATGTGAAAGATGATTACAGCTGTTTGACTTATAGAGACGACATAATACTGAAGTTTTAATATATTGAATCGCAAACCAAAGAATGCGTTTCAAGTGAGTTAATAAAAGATTAACAAATTATTTTGTGGAAAATATTTTAATTTTTATTATTTTTTGAGATCTTATCCGAAAAATTACTAGCAAATTTTAGAAAATTTACAAATGTGCCTAATGGGGAAATAACTACATATCTATAGGAATATTTATGACTGAGAAATTTCACATTCTGTAAAGTCACACATGTCCACTGACTCATAATAGTTCATAAATTAATTATTTGAAAGACATGTTTTATGATACAACTGATGTATTTATCTATTTTTTAATTTTTATAGTGAAAATATGCTTTGATAAAAAGATTAAAAAAATTAATAAATATTTATATTAAGAAATTTTTCCAAATCCAATTTTTTTAAATATTTGGTTCGCTTTTGTAGTATTGTTATGTAAAAAAAATGTTTTTTGCAAATAAACTCTAAAACTTCCTGTAAAAAGTCCATTCGTCGAAACGACGCAGATGTATGATTAACTTGACTCGTAGACCAACGTATGATTCTATAGGGTTATGTGTTTTTAAAATGTTCTCATAATTTTTTTTAGAAATTTGCTGTTATGGGGGATGCTGCGACAGAGGTATTATTTTATTAAAACAGTTAAATATAACTAAATTAATTTCGTCTTCATTATGTATACTCGAATTTGGATTAAGAATCGTGGTAAAGTGAGGTGTCCCTGCGGTATCTACACGTTACTATTGTTACAACAGAAACGTTAGAAACTCGAAAACTTGTATAACAATAGATATATTATTATATACTGCTCGTTTCGCGTCTCTGACCTCTCGAAACATTTCATTTCCTTACACATTGTGTGCCTGACGAGTACATATTTCTTAAGAAGATTCGCACTAGTGTAAAGGTCGTTTTCGTGGTGGCAGGCAATGTTCACCATCTCTTTTTAGCTACTTTAAAATTCTTATGTTGTTAGTTTGTGTGTGTTAACTGATTGTACGTTAGAAGGAAATGAAAACTTATGATGAACGGGATGGAACACAAGGTCACTCTATCGGGATACAGGAGAAGTCGAATATATGGGAAGAAGGGGTAAAAATGCTCTATTATTGTAGGTAGAATGGAAGATGAATTAAAATTAGATGCACGAAATAAACATTACTCATGTTTTAGTTACGTTTCTTAACAAAAAAAAGAAAAACTTTCTTTTTTCTTGCTCATTGTTGTTTATGCTCGATTTATGTTGTGGGTGCCAACACTGGTAACTTATTTACATTATTTGTGATAAATTTTCCTGTAATGATTAATTTAACTTTTCAAGTAAGTTCCTTTAAATTTGGAAGTACACTAAAATATCTACAATCAATATTAGAGATTGTAAATTTACCAATTTGTTCATTTACTGGTAATTCGGAATATTTCTTTAGCAAAATCGGTTTACCGGTAATTTACCAGTATGTTTTTAGACTGTGTAATATTTCATAGTAGGTATAGTAGCTATTTATTAAATTTTTGTATATTGGTTTCAATACTATTAAAGTAGCGGAGGAATTGTGATCACTGCTGAAATATTAAAATTTTCACGAGTATTTTACCTTTTTAAGGTACCTGAAAAATGTTCCGTGTCTATCTGTATGTTGGTTCATCTCTCTGTACGTCCGTGCGCCTGAAAACCTCACCAAGTGGCATAACTTCGGAGATCGGAACTATTCCATCGTATTTGATGAATTTTTTTAAAATGTTGCAGATTGATTCTTAGATATTCCCTTACGAATATCACCGCAACTGGAGTAATGGTACCCACTGTGCTATCGTGAAATCCCATTATATGTCGATATATTACTTGTTGTACTATTAGCCTCATTTCGCCCGGGTGTGTTTGGGAGTTAGGCCATATATATGTTCCTCCTATAAATTTCAATACAATTAGAATAATGGTAGATACTGTGTATGCACAATCGTAAAATACAGCAACACGGGATGAATGAAATGGATTTATTTTCTTGTTACTATGGAAACAAGTTTTAATTTTAATTTTTTGTAATTATTTGGCAGTTCGAAGCGTTAAATAGTATCTATTTGTTTCTTTAATTTTCTTCAGATTTATTTAACACTAGAAAAAGATATACGCAGCCAGTCTTTTCGTATTTTCATAATTATATAGGTAGCCGATTAGAAAAAGTTAAGAAGCAATTCACTCTTTTCCTTCTTAAAGTATTTTTTTTGTTTCAAACACGATGTAAATAATATGAAAACACGAAATTTAAGGTAAGATGCAATTTAAAGACAAAACCTTTTTAGGGAATATCACTTTGGAAAAAAACTCTTGCTTTTTTATTAGCTTAAATGATATAAACATCTCTAGAAAATAATCAAAAAAAAAAAAAATTATAACTGCAGAAATTTTTTAATTTCTGAAACGACTTCGAGCGATTGAATATCTTAAAAACGCTGCCGTTTTTAGCCTCAGCCTGATCAATAACTATTTTTTATTACTTTGTTCAATTATCTTATTTCGTTAATTTTGTTATCTCTGGGTAAAAAATTCAAAAATGGCTACGTTTGGCAAAAAATTTGTTATTTCTTTTATATTTTACACAATATTATGGACAAAATTATAGGTCATGTTATTGAAGATTCATGAGAGTAAATAACTATATGGCAGAATTTTGTAATTTATGTCAGTAAAAATTAAATTTAGTATAAGACAGAACTGCGTGTCACTTGACTTCTCCCCTGGCAGAAAATTATTCAGTAATATGAAGCGGCTGTAAAGCACTTTTTCCTGCCAAACGTAGTTATAGATAGGTATAAATACCTAAACATGTTTTGAAACTTTATATGGATTTTTTTCGAAATTACAATTTCGAAAATGGTGGCCAAGATAACTCCAGCTATATTCATCTGATTGACCTAGGAATATCTTCCTAGGAATGTAAGTAATCTATGCAAGATTTTTCTATGGAAATATTTTGTTTACCGATGCCTACTATTCATTTTTATTCAAACTGCATTTCCGACTTACTGATATTTTGCTATATTTTATTCATTTTTTTTTTTTTTTTCAATTTATTCATCATTTTTTCGGTTGAGAAATGACTTACTGATACTGAAAGTGTTATTTTTGTGGCTATGGATGCTTCAGAATCCTCGGCTTCTGCTTCGGATTCTCAAATTGCATTCGAGGCTACAAAAATAACATTTACGCTCCTTGCTAAGTAATATTAAATATGCTATTTGATAAACAATATAAAGTTGATTTTTTCGTTGATTTTCAAATTTTTTTTTTTTAAACTGATGCCATATAGCATTATCAATATTTTTTAATAACCTTGTATACCGTTTTAATAAAACTAATCTAAATGACCAGGGTCGTGGAGAGAAATGGCGGGCCCCGAGAATAAAGCACATCTCTTAAAAATTTATTCCCAGGAGTAAAGTGACTAGCAAAAAAAACATCTTTTAAGAATTTCTCCCCGAAAAAAACGAAAAAAAGTGACGAGCAAAAAAAAAGGTTTTATATTTTCCCGGACCGTTACCGACGGTTCGGGCCCCTCTTCCAGTCCGGGCCCCGGAACTACAACTCCGGCTACCCCACCCTCTCGTTGGACCTGTAAATGATCAAAAACAATTTTTTTTTGTTGTTCTTTGGAAATTGTTATGCTGCCTACCATGACATTTTTCGAAAAAAAGCGGCTGTGTTCGACCTGCACTTGCGCCTGCGTTTTGTTTTATAAATTGGGGAAAACATTTTTTGTGTATCCTAGATTACGTAAATACACTCTAGTAAGTTTTATAATTATTGTGTTATTCGTTACGAATAAAATAATTTTTGAATAAAGCTTCCTTTCTAACATTTTAAATTAATGTAACGCCTTAAAGATTGGATGTGTGCCGTCGCTTTTTGGCAATGTATTTTTTTGTAGTTCCTATCCTTTGCAGAAAAACAGGTTTCAGTGTACACATATTATATAATAAATTGTAACCAAGCCTTATTTACTGTTTATGTAACACTCATATACCATGGCGGAGTATAATTTTCATTTTATTATGATCTCTGTTGTGTATAATATTATCATTGTCGACTGCAATGTTGGTTCAAAAACTCTCATCACCAAGATTATTCGGATCATTATCTTTGGTATGATGCCATACACTCCACATATATGTAACAATGTTTGCCTAGATCATGAAGTTATATAAATATAATGAAATTCTCTTTGTACCAGTGAATGGTGAAAAAAGCTTTTGTCTCTATTCTACTATTCAAATCACGGATATTTCCAGCTTATTACAGTTTTTGTTAACGTTAAATATATTTAATATCTCTTTATAAAAAAAAAAAAAAACTTTTTGTTTCACAAGAATATAAGAGTATGATTAAGGAATTTAAATAGTTGAAACTTTAATTCCTCAATTTAAAAAGAGCAAAAACTAAATATTGTCATATGACTTTTCTTACTTAACTATTTTTGTAATAAGGGTTGTATCATCAGTTAGCAAAGGAAAATGAATATAAGTATGTAATACTTTTTTACTATTAAAGCAGCTTTAAGAACTATAAAATAAGATTTTCTATCTAAAATAATCCGACTATAATTTTGGAGGATGAAAACTATTATCCTTTTCTTAATTTTTAATAAAATAAGAACAGTAAAACCGCCAAATAATTGCAGTTTCTGGTTGAAATCAGTTTTTTTTTTTTTTTTTTTTTTTTTGTACCAACAATAACGATATTAGTTCTTATAAATTGTGTTTGATTTTTGTTTCGAATTAACAAAGGGGTCGAATCATATCAAAGAATTTACTTCCTTTTTTTACGGCAAGCTAATTATAATGGATGATAACTAGCTGCCCGGCCGAGTTTCGCGCAAGTATCTGTTTTGTTTTCATTTTAGTGTTTTATGTAATTTTCTGCAACGGATTATATTTATATACTTTTGCTGGTCAAACGATTCTTGAAAGATGTCATCTGGAGTAATTTTTATCCCGTTCTCACTCACTCCAAAAATTAATTTTTCATTCCTGTTCGCTTCCAATCCTGAGAAAAATTGTCAGTCCCCGCTCAATTCCACTCCCGTCCGATTTATCAATTTTAATCCCGGTAATTAATATTCATATTTCAGTAGTATAATATTTAATTTTAAATTTTGTCGAGATTAGTTCAACTGTTTATTTAGGGTTCTTTTTGGGACCCCAGGGTCCAGAATGTTTTTTTGGCTTTATGTTACTTTTAACTCAGATACTCCGAATTCTTTACGAAATCAGTATCTTATTTTTATATAAATAATAAGACCAAGAGCCCGTATGGTATGAAAATCCCTATTATCGAACACCTTCATAATTTAAAAGAAATTAGAAAGTAAATATATCCAAAAATATAAAAACGTCGGTCGCCCATCGTCGTAATTAACATTTTTTAACGTTTTAAATTGTCAAATAATTTCAAATATACCGTGAGCCAGCGACAGGTGAAAGGTTGTGATTTTTTTACCCGCCTTTTTGAAGAGCGATCATCCCCGCGTGCCAATGAACGTTCCCGGTCACGCAGAAACGGGAAATAGATTTTTCAAAAGCACATTTTTGGGAATTTTTGATGTTTTGTTTTTACTTGCATTGCATAAAATGAAAGAAATGATATACTAATGTTCATTAGAAAAAATTAGCAGGAAATTTCTACTGGCCGAAAGACTGGAAATAAGGGTGTTAAATTACAAAAAAAATTTTTAAATTTTTCATGACTTTTTTTTATCTGCCAACTAACAGAGGGGAAGGTTAAGCTATAAGCTGCTAATAAATAAAATTACAGGTGATTTGGGCATTACCAAGTGTGATTTTCCGCGGGAAATTTTTGCAAAAATTTTCGCGACTTTTCCGTAAGTTATTTCGATGGACCTTATTATACCGTTTCTTTCATTTTATGCAATGGTGGGTAAAAATAAAACATCAAAAATTTTCAAAAATGTGCTTTCGAAAACATTGATGTTCCGTTTCCGCGTTACCGGGGCAGGGGTTAATACATTGCTTATCTTCATTGGCACGCGGGGGATCACCACTCCTCAAAAAGGCAGGTAAAAAACCACCACAACCCTTCACCTGTTGCTGGCTCACGGTCTAAAAAAATTAAGAAGCAGTAATTTTTCTCGTAGTTACAAGAAATGTAAACAGTTTTCCTAGAGTTCCTGTAATAAATAGAGTCGTGACATGTGTGCTGAACACTGATTGGTTCCGGTGTTTTCTGTCCAAAGTTTGCGTAAAATACGTTGTAAATAAATTGAATATTAACAAAAACCATTTAGTTTAATCTAGAAAGAATAATTAAATTAAAACCTTTCAATTGTTCACTAATTCATAACTTATTAACAATAATTATGTATTAAAAAATATTTACTCAAACATGTAATAATTAGTTTTGAAGCTTCCCGCTCCGTTTTGGATAGAAAATGGATAACATGTCACGACTCTATTTATTACAGGGACTCTAGTTTTTCCTAGACACAAAATAAAATACTATAGTCAAAGAACCCACGGCTCTTTGTTTCTATGTGTTTTATACAAATATACAAGAAAAGTGGGTATATAACTTCCATCATAAAACATCCGAATGATATTCATAATATTATATAAGGGTAGCCTTACCGTATCTTGTATTAAATACTCCGGCGATGTATTTTAAAATGTGTTATGAATCGCCAGAGTATTTAGTACAAGATTTTATAAGAATGACGTATGTGCTGTGAAGCTATACATGACGAAAGTAACGTACCTTTTTCGTATATTTGTACAAAATATATACAAAGAGTCATAGACTCTTGAACTATAGTATTTTGCGTATTAAGAAAAAATTTTTACTTTCCTTGTAACTGTGAGAAAAATAATTAATTTTTAATTTTTTAAAATTATTTAACAGTTAAAAATGTCGAAAAAGTTAATGTTTGAAAACTTGTAACTCAGAAATGAAACCGAATTTTAAAAATTGGTCTCTGTTATGCCACTCACTATCACATTATGCCAAAAGTTTACGAAAGAAAAGAATTCAGAATCGATTAGGTAGTTAATTTTTCTTAAATTTGGGATACTAGCACTCCGTCTGACTTCAAATAATATAGTCTATGTTTTTAAAACATTTTAACTCTCTAATAGTGAAAAAATTTCAAAAACAGGTTGTTAGATTTTATTTTTGATGTTTATAGGACCCTACGACCCTAGCTAAACTCAGATGACGCACTCTTTGTCCATCTAAGATAACTTTCAATCGGTTTGGCAGTTTCTTTATGAATTCTGACGCTTTTGGAACCCCAGGATACATTACGTATATATAAATTAGTCTATATTAAATATTTATCTACAGTATTTCAGTTTTTTAAAAACAAAAATATTTTCAAAATCGGTTGAGTAAATAAATTTTGAGTCAAACAATTTCTACCACCTAAAAAAAATAAAAATAAAAAATTCCTATTTTTTTCCATAGTTCTCGGAGAGGTACAATCACAGAAAAAATATATAATGTAGCCTAGTATGTCTACTATTATCACTAAAAAGTGCATTCAGATCAGATGGGTGCAAAACTTCGAAAAAAAATAAAATATCCTTATGACCGCTCTAGAGTACTCACCACTTCATATCTCTTTTTCATATAAACTTGCTTATAAATATATAATCAAGTAGTAGTTACAGTTGATTTCCATTTAAAAACGAAACGATTTTTATGAGTGACGAGTGTATGAGGTAAGGGGGGTATATATACAATATCATATGCACGATTGATATATAGATTATACAGAGTATATGTACGATGGGGATTAATACGAACGATTAAGGGAAATAGGAAGGGATAGATTGGGATATAAATATCATGGATCGATTCTATTTAGAAGAAAAGGTATTGTTTTTTATTATGAATATACTAAATAATACTTCTGCTGAACGTACTATACGAGAAAGGTGGTTGCACAATATAATCTTAAGTAGCATTTTGTCATAACAGCGGGCAACATATTAAAACTGAAAGTAAGATCAAGGTATATCAATACTAAAACAAAACTTATCAGTATCACCTACGCAACAATAAGCAACGAATATACGGGAAAAAATAGATTTTGATAGTGTAATCAATAGTATTGTTGTCTATTTATCTGAGTGATATAAATTATATATATATATATATATATATATATATATATATATATATATATATATATATATATATATATATATACATATATATATATATATATATATATATATACATATATATATATATATATATATATATATATATATATATATATATATATATATATATATATATATATATATATATATATATATATATATAAGTGGAATTCTTGGATGTTCAAAATAAGAATGTATCGACTGTACAAAATATGAAAATAAGAGAAGGAACGATTATATCCATCATTGTTGCTTGCAATCCATTTAATAGGTGCTATAAAGGGAATCACTAAAATGGATGCCACAAGAGCAAAAAAAAAATATTCTTTATAACCCACCTACCTTACTCTAGATATTAAAAATTTTAAAACTCCTAAAAATTTTTTAAAAGTATTAACTTAATTTTAATTTTCATTGATCACAGAGTTTTCGTGACTATGTGGGTGTATTCTGATTCTGTTTTTTCACATCCCACAGAAAATTTTTACTTTTGACAATTTTTAGACCTTTTCTTAAATGTTACGTTTTCTGACTACGATTTTGGTCTGTTGTTTTTGAAAATGACTGTTAATACGGTCGAAAATGGTCAAAGTTGACTTTTATTGATTTGCAATTTTATTTCTTTTTGTTTTTTGAATTTATTATGTGGTGATTTTTATCACTTGTAATTTGCGGGTTTGTCGTCATTTTTTGAACTTTTGTACATTATTGTAATTTCCCCGCAGTTGGTTTTGATTTGTTTAATTAAAAATTTATCAATATATAAATGCATAAAATAAATTTATTGAAGTGCCACCACGGCACAAACTTGTTGGAACATATCAGTTTGTCATTTTGATGGCGTATAGGTGTAACAAAAATGGAAATTTCCTACTTTTACATAGATGACCAAGATCTTTATAAAATATTTTTACATAAAGAATCGAATGATATTTTGGGCATAAAAATTCAGTCTAGGCACACAGCTTCCAAAACATACTCTCTTTGGATAAAGTACGATCCCACCACTGTACTAACCTGGTACTGTCAGTGCAAAGTAGTTGTCAGGGCAAGACTTGTTGGTTGTTGCGCTCATATTGCATCCGTAATCTGGTATTTAAGTTACGCCAGATATCAGGATCATACTACTCGAAGAATCTCGTGCGACTACAACAAATATTTAATGGATGCAGATGTTGAAGGATGTTGGAGTGACGAGAATGGAGACCAGATAAGAAGTGTAAAGTTTAAAAATGTTGAAATTTTCGAAATTATTTAAAAAAAGTTGACTAATTTCATAATTTTGCTTTTTCATAAAGCCTTCCTGTAATAATGAGATCACCTGTAAAAAGAAGGATAAATGGGAATATTCTGGCATAATATTTATTTCATCTTACTATTCACCTTCATGTACACCTAATGCACATACAAGTGCTCATAGAGGATATGGGGCGAAAATAAGGCCTTATCGCAGAGGCGTAGCGAGCATAACTGGCGCCAGGTGCGTGACGCTTTATTTGCGCCCCCCTTAACTTCTAAAATTTAAAAAATTTTTAGTAGTGGAACGGTGCATTTAAACTTTCGGAAAAAATTCTTTCTCGTAAATTTGTATTTTAAATATTTCCCTAAAAGTTGCCTTAACGACCTTTTTTTTACTCACCAATGCTTTGTTTGTGTAGGTATCTATATATTTGAAATCATAACCTGGAAGTAATTTCATAATTTCGCTAGACTTTCATGTAATAAAATTCTAATGACCAACACAAAAAAAAAAATTAAAGTAATAGCGCCCCTTCTACTAGCTTTTTACGCTCGTCTTATTAGCTTTTGGCGCCCCTCTCAAAGTGGCGCCCGGGTCACTATTGAACCCCCCTTGCTACGCCACTGCCTTATCGATAACCCTCCTTTAATTTACAGAGATTTTTATAAGTTTTAAACCGTGCATTTTATACTTACTGTTTAGAACGGTACAAGTATTTAATTATATTTTGAAATTTTGGGGAGAGGTTTACCCCAATTAACACTCGTTTTGCCAACTCCCCGCTGCATAAAAGGGCCACAAATATGAGATTATTTTAGCCAAAGATTTCTTAAAATGTTTTAGGTCAAGACCTAAACTAATACCAAACTTCAGATTCCTATCACTAGTAGAAGTAGCTTCCCCAACAATATGATTACATGGCAAATCTGAAATGAGTACCCACAAACGTTTAAAAAAAAGACTAAGATGAACTTTACGTTAAGTTTGCATTGATACACTCGGTAAAAATTTAATTACCAACTTTGTATTTTAAAATATTCTGTTTCCCAGGCTTTAGTTTTTCTCTCATGTGTGTTAAAAACTAGTGTTACATGTATTAATTATGCTAATGCATGGTACGGAAGTAAACTAATGAATTCTATTAAATTTTTATTTAATTAAAAAAAATGCTAAAACGGGATCAGAAGAGAGAAAAAACAGAATAAAGAAATGGGAACAAATTAAACGAGCATTTATTTAAAGAAAATGCGAAATAACTAAGAGCATCTGAAAAACTATTTTAACATTTGTAAAAAAAAGTAGCAATAAATAAATTAATTGATCGCTATTCTTTATTTTCGTGCAATAGTAAATATGAACTAAAATTGATATAGTCAAAAAATTTGTGTTAAAATTAACACATTTCACATGTCCAGAACGGTCCACTCAATTTTTTGTGTTATTTTAACACAAAGCATATGTGTCAAATCTATACACAAGATTTGTGTCAATGATTTAACACACAAGAGGACATATATTTTGTGTTAATTTTACACAATTACTTAGTTATAATTTTACCAGTAAATATGTTAATATAACCTTTATTTAGTGTATCTTTTTAACACAATGATATGTAAAACTAACTGATTTAGAATGTAGAAGTTTACGCAATAAATGTGTTGGTATAGGTATTTTGTTATTTATTTATTATGTAAATGAAAGGAAATAGTAAAAAATAATTTTTCAGTACTTAAACTTTTTTATTTAATATTTCTACAATTTTTGTAAAGATTTCGACGATGATATTGGTGAATTTCACTTGGTATTTGATGAAAAGAATGTTGAAGCAATACCCAAAAATTGTGAAGATCGTTGTCAAACTTAACGTGGAAGACAAAATGGAACGTACCACTTAAACGTCGAATATTTGATAATCTTTTAATTAATTGAAATAAATTCTGCAAACAAAAAAAAAAAAAATTTAGTCTATAAAAATTCAATCTATAATATTTTTAATTAACTTACCTAATAATGAATATTTAATATCTGTATGATTTTTGTCGGTTTCACTGTTGTGACTGATGGAAATTAGCTGACTGCTACACTGGCAATGCGATATCTGACTCCAATTTGATGAAATGTTAGGAACAAAAAATTGTGAAGATCGTTGTCAAACTTAACGTGGAAGACAAAATGGAACGCACCACTTAAACGTCGAATATTCGATAATCTTTTAATTAATTGAAATAAATTCTGCAAACAAAGAAAAAAATTTAGTCTATAAAAATTCAATCTATAATATTTTTAATTAACTTACCTAATAATGAATATTTAATATCTGTATGATTTTTGTCGGTTTCACTGTTGTGACTGATGGAAATTAGCTGACTGCTACACTGGCAATGCGATATCTGACTCCAATTTGATGAAATGTTAGGAACAAAAAATTGTGAAGATCGTTGTCAAACTTAACGTGGAAGACAAAATGGAACGTACCACTTAAACGTCGAATATTCGATAATCTTTTAATTAATTGAAATAAATTCTGCAAACAAAGAAAAAAATTTAGTCTATAAAAATTCAATCTATAATATTTTTAATTAACTTACCTAATAATGAATATTTAATATCTGTATGATTTTTGTCGGTTTCACTGTTGTGACTGATGGAAATTAGCTGACTGCTACACTGGCAATGCGATATCTGTGACTCCAGTTTGATGAAATATTAGGAAAAAGAACAATGAACGCATTTATTATTTAATAGGTAACAAAAATAACTTGTTTATTTGATGCTTCGAATTAGAATATTTATAATGTATGTGTTCACCACCTCAGTATTGTCATAACTACTCAACCATACGAAACAAGCGCGCAAAACCAGTTTTTTTTGTGTTGAAACTACACAAATAAGATGTTATTTTTGATTTGACACAAATGTGATGTTATTATTTGCTGTTTAAAACAGATTAACATTTTTATTCTGTTAAATCAAATTTTTTGTTAATATTTTAATTTAACACAAACACGAAATGTTATATTAACACAGGGTTTTGTTACTTATTTAACACAAAGATTTTAACCACTGGTTTTTTTGTACACAAACACAAATGTTTTTTACCGTGTATAATAGATTTTGTGCATTTATTAAAATAAATGTTACATAGATAATGAATTCTTGCCCTTAAAAAAATTAATAAGCATTACATGTGTTACACAAAATAAACATCCGTACCCTTAAAAAATATTTTTTATAACACCCGCTTTTAAAGTTCAATATTCGAGCGTTGTGTAGCGGGCGTAAAGAGCAGTTTTCATATCATTGTAAAACAAACGACAGTAACTGTGCACGAAAGTACAACTGTGCGTGAAAGTAGCTAAAACTATGCGTGAAAATAATGATATTCATTTGTCAATGATAATCATATTCATATTAAACATGGAAACGATCAACAAATTAATAAAAAAAATAAAAATGATCTACAAATTAATAAAATTTTTTTTTTCATATAACATTATAAAATAAAATTAACCCTACTATTTTCAAAAATTACTTAATTAAAAATTAATTTTTTTCTCTCTATTAAACTTTAGAAGCCGTCGTTATAAAAAATTATGTTCAATACGTATACGTAAAAAGAGGTATCTAATAGGCCTTAAACTGGGGCACTCGGTAAAGGGACTGACGCATACACAACGAGATCACGTGTGCTTACCCCCACTCGCCTGACGGATCGTAGGGGTATATAGCGCACTCGATCTCGTTGTTTATACGTCAGTCCCTTAGACTCGTGAACCAATTTAAACCTACTAGAATACCTCTCTTTACGAATATGTATCGAAAATAACTATTGTGCAATTAAAAATTTACAAATGCACTTTTATAACTTTGCTACCATTATCATATTCAAAATGGTCCCTAAAAAACCACTTGCCCCATAAAACTACTAAATGAGCAATAGATTCAGAAAAAATACTCATGTCGTTTATATGCATTGTACGCCTTACACTGCGACAGAATACGTGGAATAAGATTGCTATCGGTTGTCCAAAGACAAAAATGTTAAAAATGTGTCAATGAAAAAAAGGAAATATAAACGAATGTAATAAAATAAATAACAGAGGAATAAAAAAGGTTTAGAAACAGTTAGCTAACTATCTCCTCCGAAGACAGTAATTTATTGATTAAAATTAAAAACTATTCTAAATACCACGTTTTTCGTATTAATAAAGAAGTTTTTCTTTTTTTTTTTGAAAAACTAATAATTTTCATAAAATAACTTTTTGTTAAAAAATGAGCGTGAAAAACGGCTCATTGTTGAGGTGATCATTTGAGAACAATTTGGTTGTAGGTATTCATAATGTCAACATAAAAAACGAATATTATGTAAATTATGGTCGTTTATTATTACTATGTTTTAAAGCTAACGAAGCTTGTCCATAAACTTACCGGAATGAGCAATAAACCAAACAAAATAGTATAGGTTTGCTGTTTATGAATAGGTACCCCGTTTCAAATACAAATGATAATGAGTCATCGTTAAAAAATTCAATAATTCTTATATTCGAAACAAATTAATCTTCTATTCTTTTCTAAACACAAACTGCAAATTTAAAATTTACGTAAATGCAATAATGAAAGAGATAAAACCAAAAACACGGAAATTATTTAAATTCATAAGTGATGAAGCATAGTTAAATTTAAGTAAAATGGACCATATCTATGTATATGTATAAAGTTCTTTAAAAAATATATATTTGTAAGCATATTCTAGTGGTAGCTATAAGATTTAAATGTATAATTCCACCAGGTGAAGCGAAAAATTTACAAATTGGTGAAACGTGGCCGCCCATCCAAAGCGAAGAATGGTTTAATTGTACAATAATATTTTTGTTTTTGTAATTTTATTAAGCAAAGTTTGAGAATTATACATTATAGTTGTAGCGAATTTCCAGAATGGAATGTAGCTATTACAGCCACTGTCATGACGCGACTTGAGCCCGGGTCTATTGCAGAAAATTTGTTTTGAGGTCCCTAAGAATCGAAAATAATAATATGTATATATATATATATATATATATATATATATATATATATATATATATATATATATATATATATATATATATATAGGTATATGTAGATATGTGTCCGCGCGACAACTCTCGAACGAAGTATCCAATATTTACGAAATTTGGTGAAAACATTGGAAGTCCCAAACCCTTGGATGAGTTCTTCAGCCAGACACATCGGATGCCACAAGCATGGTTTTTGTTCTTGCAAAAAATTAGCTTTTTGCCAAAATTTTCACTTATTCAAAAATTTTTGCGAAATTTGTTTACACCATTTAAAAGAGGGAAAAAAATTACATAAAAAAGTCTTTAAACTATTATTCTGTCAACTATTTTCCGAGAGCTATGTTATGTAGGGTGCTGCGACAGGGGTATTTAAATAAATAAATTTATATAAAAAACGAATTGTTTTATTTATATTTTTTTTCTTATCATTGGTCGTCAAAAAAATTCCCCAAAAATGCTTAAACACGGAAGAACCCTCTTAAGGGATTTCGATAATTTTTCTGAGACCTTGGAGTAGGTCCATATTGTAATTTTATCTAAAAAAAATTCAGACAAATATACGACATCCATATTTTATTCCTATGGTATATACATATAAAGAGATTAAATTAAATTTTAAAAAAAGTCCTTGATTATGTGAAATATTTCTAAAAAGGCAACATACAAATAAAATATCACTATGTATAATCATTGTAGTAAATAGTGCACAAAACATAAAATTATATTGCTCAAAATGGTAAATAATAATTGTCTTAATATAATGTTCAAAATGTAAAATATTATTGCACAAATAGCGATTTTGTTGCTTGAAATATAGGGTAAATATAATGCACAAAAATATAAAATTCTATTGCACACAGTGTAAATTCTATTGCTCAAAGTGTATAAAATTATGCGCGCTTAAATTATAGCCTAAAGACATTACCTAAGAAAGCGGTTACACTCAGGGTTGCCAGATTGTATAATTGGATACAAAATCTGTATAATTTGGTTGTTTTGTGTATCCTCTTTGTATAAGAAGCTTTCCTGTATAATTGGATACGAACGCGAAAAATTTAAACTGAATGCGCTGAACACAGCAGCTACAGTTTTTCGTTAATGTGACATCGCGTTAGACCCAAAGAAACTACATAAAATAATATGCCGTTATGTACATTGGAATTTCCTTTCGTTCTTGTAAAATTGCAAAAATGATTAAATTTAATCGAAAGTAAGAAAAATCGGCGGCTTATTTATTTTTTCTTTTTTTTTTTTTGCTCTCATTGTACCGAAAATTTGTTTTGTATAATAGAAGCCAATTGTGTATAATTTCAGAGACCTGACGGTATAAAACAGAAATTTTTACTGGCAGCCCTGGTGGTTACACTGGATACGAATTCATCCGAAAATTCATTCGTACGAATTCGTACGAGATTATCCGAGTTAATACGAATTAAACAAATGCATACATTTAGACATGCGTGTTTACACTTCTGACGACTCTTTCGTACGAGCTCGTACGACTTTTTGATACGACCAAAATATTTTGTTTTTTGATGCGAATTCGTACGAAAAAAATGCAATGGATATAGAAAAAATAATTATTTTTGTTGAATAGAGGCGGTCTTTAAGGGATGAAAAACATAAATATTATCATGATAGAAAGTAAAATAAAAAATTGTGGAATGAGGTGGCAGAGGAAATGTTTAGATAATTTTTTAATTAAATATATTACAATATAATAAAGCTAACCTAAGCTAACAAAAATATTTTAAGTAGGGGAAGGTAGGGAAATGTGGCCACCCTAAGGTTTGAATTGATATATTTTTTAAACGGTGTTAAATAATTGATATTTCTTGATATAATACAATTGCAAATTTAATAAAGTCTTTATTTTATAATATACATACGATTTACATATTCACAGTAATAAAAAATTATCAATTATTTCGTAAGTGACAAAATGACCACATTACCCACCTTCGGTAGGTAAAGTGGCATAGCATTATTAATATTAAAAGTTAACATATAGATTAAAACTGACTTTTTAATTTTTAGATGAAATTACAATTTTTAATCAAAAATATTACAATTTGCTACTAGTTAGCAATCATAAATACAATTTTTAATTATCCAAAGTACTCAGATGGTAACTATTTATTTTTAAAACAAAACTCACAAATAAAATCGCCATCTTCTTCATTGCAACCAGAGCAGACTTCATAGACACATCTTTTGCATATCGTACATCGTACTCAGCCATCTTCTGCTATTGATTCCGGCCACAGTTCTGGTACCACCACTAGATCCACTGGGCCACTTTACCTTTATACATAGTGGGCCACATTACCCGAAACTAAGTAAAATAGGAAAACTGAAATAAGTTCCGCCCCAACGTATGATTCATAATTGTCTATTATAAAATTAATTACTTCAGAACTACAACAGACACAGGGAATATTCACAAAACCCAAGTATTCATAATACAATATATTTTATACAATATTTGTAAGTACTTATCTTAGATCAGAGCGCACAAGAAACACTTTTTTTAAATAAAATTTTCTAAGTAACACCTAACGAGTTGATATGCACCGTGATACTATGTAAACTGTCAATCTATAATTTAAACTAAATAACAAGAGAAGACAGCTATTAGTTCATTTGCAAACTAGTGGTGACCACTTTACCTGCCTGGGCCACTATAGCGAGCCTTCCTCTATGTGTAATAAAAATTAATTAACTAAATATTGAAGCTGAAATTCAGTAGATTTTAAAATGTAATTGAATGTGACTTGCTACATGTTCAAGTATTCTAAAAATTTCTGTTTGTCTTGAAAAATTTCCTCAAAGTAATTCCAGAACTCAGTATTTTTGCTCTACATGAATAATTAATACAGTAAAGCACCAGTTTTGTCAAGAAAAAGTAGTCTCCAAAAGTGGTGCTTGACAAAAGTGATGCTTTTTGACTAGGGGCGACTCAGAAATATCGTAGGATTATGTTTTGAGTTAAAATTATGTTTTTTTTTTTTTAAAAAAATATTAATAAAAGAAAAAAAGAAGTGAAGAATTAAAAATTATTTATCTCAGAAAAAATATTTTCATTTGTCGTTTTATTAATTTGCTTTGAAATGATTTTATTTACATTTTACGTACGAAGGGGGACATTAAATTGTGACCTTAAATTTGACCTTGCATTTCATTTTCAAGGTCACTTTGAAGTCAAGTCGTATTTTTCAAATGGAGCGACCTACTTCTTATTTCGGATTCTGAAAGAGCGTGAAATTTCACGTCGAAAATGCTATGAACGAATTTTTTTTTATTGACTTTTAATTTTTCATTTTTTAGCTATGAGATTTATCAGTTATGAAAAATTAATTTTTCATAAATTTTTAATGTCATTTTTTTCTGGATTTTGACCTTAGAATGACCTTTACAGGTCATTAAAAACGAACAGAAGCTCCTATTTTACCTCTCCAAAAGATGCCGACACTTTGAAGCTAGGATTTTCTTTTAAAATCTAATTTTTGATTGCTCTTTGGTGGTCTTTATACCTCTTAAGGTCAATTATAAAAAAAATTCGTTTATAGCATTTTCGACGTGAAATTTCACGCTCTTTCAGAATCCGAAATAAAAAGTAGGTCGTTCCATTTGAAAAATACGACTTGACCTCAAAATAACCTTGAAATTCAAGGTCAAATTTAAGGCCACCATTTAATGTCCCCCTTCGTACCTAACAACTTTTGTAAAGGTCATTTTTCTGGCGAGACATTTAGATGCAAAGATTAAAATGGACCACCCTGTATATATATATATATATATATATATATATATATATATATATATATATATATATATATATATATATATATAGGGTTAGTCAAAAGTATGAAAACGGTGAAAAATCTCAGCGGGAAAGCATTTTTGGGATAAGTGATGGTGACAAAAATTTCAGCATTTTTTACGGTGCAACCGATGGCGACGTTGACTTTGACCTCAAGGTCAAGGATCAAGGTCATATCAAAGTCAACTCCTAAAACTTTTGTCACCATCATTATTCCCAAAAATACTTTCCCGCTAAGATTTTTCACCGTTTCCATATATTTGACTAACTATATATATATATATATATATATATATATATATATATATATATATATATATATATATATATATACAGGCTGTCAGAGAAATAAGTGACCACCTTCAGAGAGGTTACTCATAGCACCCTGTAGACACTAAGATCGCAGGAATTTTTTCGGAATTAACAGTCGCGTCACCCCTCAAAAGGATAAGAGTTATTTCCCTTGCCCCCTGTATATATATATATATATATATATATATATATATATATATATATATATATATATATATATATATATATATATATATATATATATATATATGCACCCCCTGTAAATATATATATATATATACATATGAATGTGAGTAGATATATTATATACAGGGTGTAAGGGAAATAACTCTTATCCTTTTGAGGGGTGACGCGACTGTTAATTCCAAAAAAATTCCTCCGGTTTTAGTGTCTAGAGGGTGCTATGAGTAACCCCTCTGAAGGTGGTCACTTATTTCTCTGACACCATATATATATATATATATATATATATATATATATATATATATATATATATATATATATATATATATATATATATATATTATACTAATCTTTTATAAACAATATTATTTGATTTGGTAAGTGTTAACAATAACATACATAACAATAATATCTGTTTTCAGTCATTCGTAGCGGGTTCGACTTCGGATTCGAAATGTGTGTCAATTAGTATCATATGTAGGTACATATATGAGAGAATCGAGCGAGCGCCCGAATGAGTGAGTGAGCATATGGGACGAGACAATACCCGTTTATTGAAACCGAATGAATGAGTTGACAAGAGAATAATACCAGAAATGATGCCAAACTAAATTAGCTGCTCGATTCCAAGTATTTCTATTGCTAACCACACAATTATACGGATACCTAATATTCAAAACATTGTAATTTATACCTCGTATAGGCAGCGTGCGAAGTATATGGTGGGGACAATTAAATCGATTGCAGCGAGAGTAGTGGAGAAAACAAGCACTAATACGGGCTCAAATGTGTTTATAGTATAATAAAAAATATTAAATAAAAATATCTACATTGATTCACTTAGATTATAAACGCAGTTGCAACTAATATGTCTACATTAAACTAAATAACTTATGTCAGCATTTCTTAATTCTCGAATTTCCCTGACGTACTTCACCGGCACCAGCAACTTTTTCCTCTGCATAGTCCAAGGTTGGAAGGAAATACTGTCTTGATAATTATATCCATATTAACGTCGAAAATTGTTTAATTACTTTATACTTCATCCAGTATTTTATTGTTCAAATTTATTTATAAAAAAAATTAATTGTAAATAGCAAACATTTGTATTCAGATTTTACGGTTTCTTTAAAAATATTTTAAATTTATTTATTTCCACGGTTACCATTATTTATATTCGTTAATGAGCCCGGAAAAATGTATATTAATAGATGTCGTTGCCATCACGCACCCTACCTATACTACTAAAATTTACACTTAATATTGAATGTACTTTGACTATTAATTGAATTACAAAATACTGTCAGGGTGTTCACATTTAAATTGAAATAAAATAATTATAGCAATTACACAAACTTAAAAATAATAATACTTGTACACTTCAGTAAGTTCGTCTTTAAGAAAAACACAACGCTACAACTTAATTTTCTGTCTTTTAACTTCTTTAAAATGTCTTTAAACATCTTTTCACGTGTTACTCAAACTTTTTCGCGCCTCTTATTTGAATCTTTAAACCCTACGTATACGTACTCGTTCGTATGTATTGTTTAGTTGAGTGCTTTATTATAGTCCTTTGTTTATATCATATTTTGTTCATTAATAATAATAATTAGGTGAATTTGTAGTTATATTCAAAAATATTGACATCATTGACATGGAAGAATAATTTCAAATGTAAAAATATTCTTTTATATATATATATATATATATATATATATATATATATATATATATATATATATATATACATATATATATATATATATATATATATATTATATATATATATATATTATTATATATATATATATATATATATATATATATATATATATAGTATATATTATATACTTATATAGTATATATTATATACTCACATATAAATATATGTGAGTAAATATGCTGTTTAAAAATTCGTACTCGAATCTTAACTCACTCCCTATTAACCAGTCGAGCATACGTAGGTAGTTTACGTGAATACACTATTGAGCCGATCTAATGATAGATTCAGAAGATATTTTTAACAGAAACATATCTAAATTTACTGTTATAATAAATTCTGTGGCTATAAGTCAAAGTATCTTAAGTCGACTTAAATAATATATATATATATATATATATATATATATATATATATATATATATATATATATATATGTATATATATATATATATATATATATATATATATATATATTATTTAAGTCGACTTAAGATACTTTGACTTATAGCCACAGAATTTATTATAACAGTAAATTTAGATATGTTTCTGTTAAAAATATCTTCTGAATCTATCATTAGATCGGCTCAATAGTGTATTCACGTAAATTACCTACGTATGCTCGACTGGTTAATAGGGAGTGAGTTAAGATTCGAGTACGAATTTTTAAACAGCATATTTACTCACATATATTTACAAATATAGCAATTCAATAAGAGTTATAATAACAACAGCTAAAAATGAAACTTTCATTTGTTAACCATTTACCAGCAGTTTCCTAATGATCAATTTCTACTTGATTTTTAGACAATGATTGCTAACACCAAATCATACGCTTGTGAAAAATTTGATCCACTGGATATGCTTTCTTATGAAAACCGTGTTGGTCGTCTTTGTTTTAGAAAGATACTAACATAACTCACATTTTTAAAAATATATGAAACCCGCAGTTGAAAAGTTACACGGCTGGTGTAACTTTGAAGGTAAATATTTCACAAACGTGGCGAAAAATAGTTCCTTAAGAATTGTTTTTTGCTATATATATATATATATATATATATATATATATATATATATATATATATATATATATACCTGTATATATGTATATATAAAATATCATGTTCACACGCGAAGTGGAAAAATTATGGGAATGTGACAGCTATACTTTGGTGTGGTGAAATTGTAAGCGTTCCGAGAATTTCTCTTCGGAACACTAAAAACTCATCTAAAATCAATCATTACAATTACTACACTATCGACTAGTTTATTTACAATCGGTTAAATTATTTTCATACAAAAGATATGTAAATTTGTAATGCACGTTGAAAATAAATTTTGTATAAAACATCACAGCTAATATTTGACAAGTATTGAAATGTGCACACCTGCTCTTACATTAAAACGACAACTTGGAAAATATGATGAGCAGCCGCGAATACAACAGAACTATACAGCACCATCCATCCATACATACGTACGTACACACAACAACACAGAGTAATATGCGAGCTACTTGCCACGGAGTTGAGATGAAAAACCGTCAAAGTTGGAACACGTCCAACATCATAAAATATGACTGGATATCAAAAACTTTGTATACAATTTATAAATCTCAATATAATATGAAAATAAAATATACGTATACATATGTGCTCGATTCTGGATGTTGGCATTTGGATTGTATATATTGTGAGTCATAAATAAGCGGTTCATTTATATAAAATAATAATGTATCATTGAGCATTTTTGAAAATACTTATTTAAACTCAACAGATTAAGCAATTCTAACGGAGAAAACAAATAATATTCCTTTTGTTCCCGTTCACACCCACCTTCCAGAATTTATTCATCCTTCCCACTCGTCATCCCAAGAAAAATTGCCGAATCCTATCCAACTCTACTTCCACCCGACTTAGTTTTAATCCTGTTCCCGACGAGACCAGTTCTTTATTTGGGATCTCGAAATATAACTATAGGGTGTATTAGGTATAGTAATTGATCAGTTAAGCACATTGACTTTTCTGATAAATAATATGCCGTCTCAAATTCAATTTAAATCATTTTTTCCTTTTGTAAAAAAAATTCAAAAGCGAAAAATATGAAAATACCAGTAATTGATCAGTCAGTAGCAGTGATTGATCAAAAAAATTGCAGTAATTGATCACTTTCCAGAAAAACTAAATTTTTGAGATAGAAACATTTTAAACTATTTTAATATAAAAATTGCACTTTTATTTCAATATAATACAGTCAAGTTCCCTATAACCCGCCTAATTCGTACTGCGTTTCCAAATAACTATATTGCTATACTTCCATATTGCTATAATCGTATTATAGCAAACCTATATAAAAGCTTAAATTTTGTACCTTAATCAGACCTATATAAAAACTGTATTATCAAAATATTAAGTTATGAATGGTTTTAATTAATCAAATTTTATAATAGAAATGATAACGAATATGTGGAATATTACACATTTAAATTTTAAAAATATCGTTCGTTTCGATATCAAGAATCTTTGGTAAAGAAAAATAAATTTTAATAGTCCTAATATGTTTGGAATGCCCACAATTTGCCTCGTAAGATTTTAAGAATGTCGTTATTTTTTTGCTACGACAAACGGTTTAGGGGATATTTACGATCAAAGTTGACAATAACGAAAAATATCATTTATAAACAAATATATTAAAAATATTAAAAAAGGTGCATTTTATGATAGACCGAATTTAAAAGCACTAGCTGAAAACTTAACGCTTCGAATGTATAGTACCATAGATAATATTTTCAAGTCATTTGAGTTATTTTTGAATTTTTTTATACGAAAATCGCGTTCTGTGGAGACTGCGTTGTATGGAACTCACGTTATTGGGATATCGCGTTATAGCAGATTTGACTGTACCTACTCATATTTTTGTTGCTATTAAATAATTACAGTAGACTTGTGAAGCTGATCAATCATTGATCACAAATGATTTTGCAGTAATTGATCAATTACTGCAAAATCATATATTCTTATTTTCAGTAATTGATCACCTGTATTAACTCAAAAAACACTAAATTTATATTAAATCTAATCACGAATTATGAAAGAGTAGAGTTTAAGCATAAAGCTAGACGTGTATTTTAATACTCTACTTTAAAAACTAATGAGTACACAACAAATAAAAACTTACCTGACAGATGGAGAAAGGTAATAGTAGTGACAAAAAATTGACGGAACACTATAAAAAAAAATCTGACAACTCAAAATAAAGGTCTGGATAGGTGAAATGCGGCAATGCTGAAATGTGGCAATAGTAATAGCCAACAAATATTCCTGTGATGAAAAAACTCTCTTAGTACCAATACAGACCTTATTATAACATAAAACAATCCGGATTGATCAATTACTGGATGCTGATCAATTACTACCTAATACACCCTATTATGTATCTTTACAACAACTCAAAATAAAGGTCTGGATAGGTCAGCTGCTGAAATGTGGCAATTGTAATAGCCAAAAAATATTCCTGTGATGAAAAAACTCTCTTAGTACCAATACAGATCTTATTATAACATAAAACAATCCGGATTGACCAATTACTAGATGCTGATCAACTACTACCTAATGCACCCTATTATCTTTACAATAATAATATATTTGTACCCCATTCCAACAAAAAATTGTTTTTTCTTCTTTTCTTCGTTTTACTTACTAGACTGGTTTCGATCACTTTTGTGATACCCTTCAGTAGTTAGAAGAGAAAGAAAAATTACTGAAGAGAATTACAAAAGTGATTGTTTTTGTGGGAAAGGAGTACAAATATATATTATCATTTTACAAAATAACCCACAGTTTCGCTCTTAATATTATAATCATTCGCATTACATTATCTTTAATGACACTTTCCTCAACCCCATATAAAAGTTCTTTATTCACTCTCTCCTTTACAAAAATCAGCACATTTCTACTACGACTCATCAGGTGTCGTTAAGACCCAAGTTTTTCCTGCTGACCATTTCCATTTTTCTCGATTCTTTCCTGAAAACGTTAACAAATAAAGTGATGATACATTTTCTCTTTTAAGTGAATTTCCTTTTTGAAAATACACTTATTACAGCGGGTGCCATGAAAAGATGTGAGCCCGGGACTATGGCAGAAAATTGTTTTGAGGCCTCGAGAAACCGAAAATGAGGTTCACTAAAATTTGTATATACATATGTATGTATGTGTCTACGCGATAATTCCGCGAACGCAGCATCCAATCTTAACGAAATTTGGTGAGAGAGTCAGAAGTGCCAATAGCTTGGATGAGTTTTTCAGTGAGATACGTCCCATTTTTATAAGCCAAAATTTTGGTCATTTTTCGCCAGTTTTAGTGTTTTTTTTGCGAAATTTGACCAGATTTCAAAAATTTTTTTAAATTTTTTTTACACCATCGAACAGAGTATAAAAAATTGCATAAAACAAGTTTTTAAATCATTGTTCTAATTATAAGTGAACTAGTTTTTGAGAAAAATTGGTGAATTTTTTTACAATAAATGTTTCATCGTTTTTATCATTACAATAACAATATTTATATCTGTTTCATTTTTCAAAATAAAAATTAACTAATTTTTCAAGAACGCGTCATCAGCGATTTTGAAAATTTGTTCGCTGTTAGAGAACTAAACTATTTTAGACGGATATAACTGATATATGTTACATGAGGTCTGCCAGTGTCCGGAAATCCCAAAAACGCCAAGAATAAAACTACCCAACCGATTTTGAAAATTGTTTCACCTTTTAAAAGTTAAATTCTTTTAAATGCATATATGCTATAGGTACTATATGAGATCCTGGGAGCCCAAAAGCGCTAAAAATTAACTACTTAATCGATTTTGAAAATTTTTTCACTGTTAGAGAGCTAAACTCTTTTAGAGGGATACAGGTTGTTGTATGAGATTCGCCAGTGTCCAATCTTTGCAAATTCACTATGTTATGCAAATGCTGCGACAGGGGTATTTAATTTTTGCTTTGAGTATTGTAAAGAATGATTAAATAGGTATATGATTTTGGATCTTTACCCACTTTTTGGCAAGCAATTAAAATTTTGCCCCAGTTATTATTAACAGAAGGTATATTTCCAGTATGCCCAGAATAAAGTAATTAAGTCCAAAACAACAATTTTACAGGAGAGGGTTAAAACAAGAATTACTTGAATTTAATTTCTGTAAATTTTAAATATTTTTAGACTGAATTGAAACTGTTGATAATGTAATGCTTGTGTATGAGGTCTTGGCAAAACACAGCTTCACCTCTATTAATTTAAAAAAAATTTATATATAAAGAATTTATTGTCTTTATCATTGTGAAATATTTGACACTTGGTTTTAAAGCGTGTCACCAATAAGCAAACAATGTTTACGTTATGTTTCTCATTACAAAAAGGAAGTTTTCTTCAAAATTCCCCTTTTTTGGGAGCACCTGGTATACAAAATACGTTACATATGGGGAATGTTGGACTATTTAAGTTATTAAACTAAACATATGTACGAGAATAGACGAAACCGGATATATCTACTTGTGCCATGTCACCTGCCGGATATAACATCCAATTTATTCACTTTTCAAGAATATGCTTTTTTTCCGGATATTCTTTTTCAGTGAAAAACAAATACTAATAGATTTAGGTAAGTATGAATTATTTATTTTGTGATAAATGTTAAAATTATCCAAAACGTACATATTTGTTATATCAAACAAATAATATCTTGACATTTTGAGTAAAATTCGTTAAATTAAATTATACTCTAGACGTGACATAAAATAGCCATTATTGTTAATTTCGTTAATGTTGAAGCAAAGACATGTCTCAATTACTTTAACAGTAAATAAATTTCTTGATTTCTACATTATAACCAATATAAGATATATTATGTATGTAGGTACTTGTATGTAGGTTTGTTTAAATACACTGAAATAACTGTATAGTTGCTCTTACCAGTAGCGTAGCGTAGGAATAGGCACGGTATACACTGCCGACCTACATTTTACATCATTTTGAATTTACATTCCGCTATTTTGAATCATGTTTTTTTTTATTCTTGAAATGTTATTTTTACAAATTTTCTATTTAAGTGTAAACATAAGTGAAACAAGAAGAAAAGAAAAAATTGTGTGTCCAGTGTCATTTTTTTCTCAAAACATTTAATTTTTATCCGCTCATCAGTATAACTTTAATTGGTGTACTATTGTATGTTATAAAGTATAAACGATAATTTTCTATTTTTTTCCAGTATGCAGTAATATCTAACCAGAGAAATTATTAATACGACTGGTAAGATTTGAAGTGAATATTTGTATCATATACGCATATAATTCCAACATTTTGTGTTAATAATATACTGGCAGAATTTATTATTACCATGCAACTCAAAAAACTTGAAATGCTTCTCAATCGGATTAGTGCGTAAATCTTGAATTTAGTCTACTTACTAATAGTTTAATTTTTTATAGTGATTATAATATTAAACAAAAATATTAAACAGAAATAAAGAATACCCATACAAATCTTTCAAAAATGTTATTATGAAAAAATACCACTAAATCTAGTTTCTACTGTTTCGTTATTGTTTTATTTCATGGAATGGAACAAAATAACATTCCAGAATATTTTCGTTACTAAATTCTCTAGAAGGACTAGTAATATATATATATATATATATATATATATATATATATATATATATATATATATATATATATATATATATATATATGTATATATATATATATATATATATATCATATATATCATATATATATACATATATATTACATACATATATATATATATATATATATATATATATATATATATATTTTTCTTTTTTTTTTTATTCTGGTGTACAATCCAGTAAAATTCAGTTTTGATTACAACAGAAAGTTGTGTGAAAAGAATAATATTACGATTTCACTACATTCATTTGAAATTATTTTGCGCCAATTTGAATTTTCACAGCGAACAGGAAGAGAGAGCTAGTTATAGTTATAGTTTATTTATTTATTTTTTCTTTTTAGCGAATTTCCAAAACTGGAAATTCAGCTTTTACAGTAGGTGTGATGACACAACCTACGCCCGGGATCATAACAGAAATATGTTTTGAGGTCTCCAGAATACGAAAATGATATTCACTAAAATTTATATATATATATATATATATATATATATATATATATATATATATATATATATATATATATATATATATGTGTGTCGCCACGATAACTTTCGAACGAAACGTTTAATGCTTATGAAATTTCGTATGGAGACTCAGTTTTGATCTGGCTCGGCTAAGTTCTTTAGCCAGACACATCGGATGCCCAGAAGTAGGTTTTTCGGGCGTTTTTTGTCAAAAAACTAAGTTTTCTGTCAGAATTAAACAACTTTTTAAATTTTTTTTATAAAATCGGAAAGATGAGCAAAATCTAGGTATGATAAGTGTTTGAATTATTATTTTACGTAAGCTAATTCCAGAGAAAAATTAAGAAATTTGTTAGAAATGGATTAAAAAATTTCCAAAAGGATATTTGTTGTCTTTTTTTATTATATGGACAAACTATCTCCATTTCAATTTTTAAAATGGTACATTTTCAAAAAGGAAGCTTTTTCAGTGATATGTAATGAAAAAATTTTTTTAAGCAAGGCAATCGACGATATACATTTGTTTCACTCCCTCACCCAGGATCCATACGTGTTTCTATCTCATGTTATTTTTTTAAAAAAGCTCAAAGTTTTGTGTTCTTATGTGATGACAATTTGAAATTGATATGTGGCCATTTCCACAATATATAAAGCGTAAAGTGTAAGGAATATTTTATATAATATTCCTTATGTAATTTAATTCATTTTTTGTAGATATTTTTAAATTTCACTAAAATTTGCTGAAAATATAACTTCCGTTTAAATTTCTTTTTTATTTTATTATTAAGTTGAAAAAATATTGACAGATTTTTTATTTAATTGTGTAAAGGACCCATTATGTATTTTGACACATGAGTTTAGATAACTATGATTTTAAATAAGTATTCTAAGAAAATTTTATAACATTAAATTTTTCAATAAAAATTTATAAGTATTAATTACATTACATTTAGATTGCATTCAAATATTAAATAGGTAAATATGTTGATAAATTTAATATGTAAATAAATCATTAATTTATAACAATTAAATTTAAAATATGAATGTGGTAGAAATTTGAAAATTTGAATTGTTTTCTTTGCTTATACTGTTTATTCGAATTTGACAGAGGGGTTTAGGTTATTTGAATTTCGTTTATGGTGAATGACATAATAATTAAATGAAATAAATTTTTATTCAAATAAGAAAATATGAGATTGAAAATAGTAGCAGCAAAGCATATTCTAATCTGTGGTATATTAAAGAAGATTTAAACTGTGCAACTATAAGTGCTGCATGTTTACAAACGTCTCAAATAGGTCAATCTTCTCATGAAATTAGTGGTGTAATTGAAAAAAATGGTAAAATTTTGTCAATAACTTGCTCCTGTGCAGCTGTTCTAGGTAAGGAAATAACTTAAACAAACTGTATTAAGTAATATCTTTTCAATATTTTTTTTAACAGAATTGATATTTTCAGATATAACAGAAGTATACTTTTCTGTACCGAAACTGTCAAGATCAGTGTAAACAGCTAGGTACATATCTATCAACTTGGATATCTATCAACTTATGCATTTTATTTGTACCTATTTATTTATTAAAGGCAAATCGGTTTTGTAAAAGCAGATAGTACGAATCTGATATAAATTGATTCAATGATGTTTGCAAAGTTCTTTGCATGTAACTCAGATTTCTGTTCTGCCGGATTCCGGAATGTTAAAACATCTTTGTAAGTATTACTTATTATATTATACTGTATTTCTATGTAAGTGTCAGGTATACCTAATTAGTAAAACAATAATATTGGAAAATGTTAGGTTATGTTTTATTCCGGATGTTACTGCCAAATTAAGACTTTATTGTTTTTGTTCACAGATCTACAAGAGAATCGTACGTTGAGGATGCTATTGGGTGCGTGGATAGTTGGATCTTCAATGAAAATAACAACCACGAAGGACATGATAAAAAAAGAAGCTAAAAACTGATGAAGGCAAAAGTATTGATACAGTGACAAGTGTGGTGGAAGATTTTTTGACAGAATCAAAAAAAGAAAAATTACTACATGTCAGTACTTTAATACGTGAAAATGATTTTATTTGCAAAAAAATTAATATCTTCTCATTACATTACCTATTGTATAGTAAAAAAAGCAATGATTGTGCTGAATTTTTGAAACAAATACCGTAGAGCGGGATAAATTGGGACAGGTGGGTGAATAGGGACGAAACGAAAAATGTTATTCATGAACTTAATTTACAAATACTAAACGTAAATGCGAACATATATCTTACTTAAATTATAGTATAATTATTATTTTTTCGGGTACAATGGTGACTAAGCTTGAAGTTGAATAAAAAATATTAAAAATTGAGTTTCGATTGACATCTTCAAACAGTGCTATTTTTTGTTCCTTAAAACTTTATCTAAAAATTATTTATTTCGGTGCTCTTATGAATAAATTGTTGTTTAATCGAAAATTTAATTATTTTAGAACATATCTGAAAAAAAGACTGCAGGCTTTTAGTTGTTTTTATTTTTTAAGAGGAAATAAAGTGGACTTGAGATTTGGGCTAAGTTGGAAGTTAATAGGGACGGAAAAGGTGTGATTAGGGACAGTATACAATGGACTTTCGGAGATTGTCCAATCGCAAATTGTCCATATTTCAGTGTTAGGGATTTAAACATCGTATGTTTACGTCACACGAACATTGTTTTCACAAAAATTGTGTGTTTGCAGTATTCGTGTGACCTAAACATGCGATGTTTAAATCCCTATCACTGCAATATTTACAATTTTTGATTGGACAATCTCCGAAAGTCCACTGTATAGGTTAATAGGGACGTTGATATCAAGTATAAAGTGACGAATGTGGCGTGATTAGGGACGTAAGAAGTATGTATTGGGACATAGAAGAGAGCACTTTCAAGGTTATCAAGTCATTCGAAATTTTTATAAATACATTCAGCATAACATTTCTATACTTTATTTCATTCAAACTTTATTTTAAATTCTACGTTTATTTTTACAGAAAATCATCAAGTACCTATTATTTCTTTTTTGAATGTATAAATACAAAAAGTTCGAAATTATTTTATATTAGAATTTCAATTTTGGTCGACCCTACGGGTTGTCCCCATTTACTCTTTTCTCGTCTCTTTTGACCCCAATTTTTCATAGAGAAGAAATTATACTTAAAAATCACAAAGTGATTGAAAAAATTATCCGGATCGGCCGGGAATCGAACCCAGAATCTCCTGGTAACTAGCCAGGCGTGCTAACCTCTACACCAACGATCCTATCCTCGGCAAGCGTCCGAGCCGGACACCCATTCAATCACCTATGTGTATTAGTACTCTCTCTGATTCGAGAAACAGTTACAATTTTAATTTCAAATATTATCGAGTGCTTCTGAGACATTACTACGTATGACAAACTTTTGTTTGCATTTCAACACACGCAGTATTGATATGTTCACTTATCGTTCAGCTAAACTGAAACTTTAAGCACTCGATTTCCTTGGTATAGTATGACCAAAAACCACATGTAAATTAAAAATCACAAAGTGATTGAAAAAGTTATCCGGATCGGCCGGGAATCGAACCCAGGATCTCCTGGTAACTAGCCAGGCGTGCTAAGCTCTACACCAACGATCCTATGCTCGGCAAGCGTCCGAGCCGGACACCCATTCAATCACCTATGTGTATTAATACTATTCTGATTCGAGAAACAGTTACAATTTTAATTAAAAAAGAAATTATACGATTTTTGTTAATTTTTCAAAAACCACCGATATTTTTAAATTTTTTTGGATACTGTGATAAAGAGACCATCCTCGCATAAATTTTTAATATATTAAAGATTAGGTACTCATAAAATAAATACAAAAAAACACGGTGTGAAGTCTGAATGCGTCCCTATTCATCCTTGTCTACGGTAGCACATTTTTTTAATGACATAAATATTAGAAACGCAGGAAAAGAGACCAGGAATCAACATAGAAGTGGATTATGGTACGATATATTTTCTGAAACAAGTGCTTAGGACCAAAGTTATAGAGTTCAAAGTGATGCACTTGATGATGACTTTGAAGTTGACCTTGGGGTCAATTTCCGAAGTCATTTGAAAATCATTTAATATTTTTCAAAAGGAGTAGTTTACTTTTCATCCCTAAATGGTTCAAAGTATATTTCGAACGAATTTCACATGCAAGATAGAAAATAAGTGATCAAGAAGTAAATTTGAAAAATACTTGCTCAACCGCAATCGGAACAATAATAGTTAATCATATGTTCAATTGTATTCCTAATATGATAACTACAGAGTAGCAATAAAAATTTTTAAAAATTTTGAAAATTTCCAATATAGCAAGTTAATGTTTAACTTACAATTGGAGTGATATTAAATCTTTTCTTAACTATACTTCTAAAATTACTTACAAAAATGTTTTCTTCTAATTTTTCTATAAATTTGCGCCTATTTTTCCATTTCGTCAGGTTTTCTTTTTTTTTTTAGAAAAATAACGCAACAAATCAGTTTTGAAGATAGATTGAGTCAATACATGAAATTACTGCTTATAGGTACAGGATATGGTCAAAGTTCGGCAACGGCTAATCATTTTCAACTGACCTTGAAAATCGATTTCAAGGTCGACTTCAAGGTCACTATCAAGTGCATCACTTTAAATTCTACAAATTTGATACTCAGCCCTTTTTTCAGAAAATATATCGTTTCAGAAATATTTAGCTATAACTGTTTTCATCTACAGGGGTTGAATGGTGTTTTCTACCCCTAAAAAGCGTATTTAGCCGAAATAAAAAAACACGTATTTAATATTTTTCGCTGTTTAATAAGTATGTTAAGTTTCATTCAAATTGGCGAGTATTAGTTGGGTAGTGTTATTTGTCAGAATGTTTTGCCGATCTAGGTTTTTCAATATTTCTTTGCTCGTTTTCAGAATTTTTATTTTAATTTCTACGGACAAATAACTCATTTTTGCTTCGATTTGAATAACTTTTATTTGCTGATGTTGACCATTAATTGATCGGAACATATCAAATATTTTTCAATGATTTTTTTAGCGAATTTCGAAAATTTTGAAAATTTTTTCACCGTTAGTAAGTTAAAGTATTTGAATTCATTAAGTAATTAAATGATGTCCACAAGAACCTTACGGACTACCATAAGTTATATGAGGTCCCTAGGACCCTTTTTTTACTGTTAGGATAAACTTTTTACTAAAATTATTTTAGATGAATAAAGGTTATGTTGTATGAGTTCCGCTAGGGTTTACTGATCCCATTATTGTAAAAAATAAACTAACCGACCGATTTTGAAAATTTTTTTACTGTTAGAGAACTAAATTATTTTAGATGGATACAACTATGCTGCACAAAGTCCGTTCGGGTTCTTGGGTCCCAAAAATATCAAAACTAATTACCCAGCCGATTTTAGAAAATCTTTTACTCTTAGAAAGCTAAACTATTTTAAATAGGTACAGTTCCTAGATGAGATCCGCCAGTGCCCAATATTTGGAAATTCGCTATGTTATGCAGATGCTGCGACAGGGGTATTTTATAATTTAGTCGGTTCGCTCGCGTTGCTAGTTAAAACATAACATAACAACTTTTTGTCTGAATTTGGCTTTGTGGTTTTTGGTTTATATATATAGGTATGTTCGTTAGTGTAAATATGGTGTCGTTCGAGCTACTAGGAACATATGAATTTTAAAGAAAAGAGTTACTCTGAAACACCTATAAAAAAAATTAATTACAGTTGTAATAAGGCGACACGACCAAAGTGAAAACTTGTATCTCGATTCGATGTAGGTAACATAAATACATATATTCTATAGGTAGGAGTTTATTCAAGGAGTCGCAGTTATAGACGAATGTGTGAAGTCAATAACAAAAATGAGAAAAACAAATAATAAATTATTTTCAAATCCAGTTAAATATTAAATGTCACTAGGTTAGAACAAAAATTGTCTATTTACCATAACGATAATTTATGTCAGAAAGTTGATTTTGAAATGAATCAGTCTAGATATTTTATATCAATTAAAAGCATATTAAATGTCATTTCAATTAAATGCACATTAAATGATATGTTGAATTTTAGGAGCTTGAAAGAAGATAGGTAATAATAATGAAAGTAAAATGAAATTATATTTATCTAATTTTCAGTGAATAGAAATATTTTCAGTGAATAGAAATATTATATTTATCTAATTTTCAGTGAATAGAAATAGTAACAATGCTCTTAATCCAATTATAGTTGAAAAAATATTCCCAGATACTTTTGTAAGTTTCCTTCGTTCTTGTCCTTGTTATACACTCTTCAACACTACACCAGTGTCCTTAATCAGTGGTTTTTATTTAGTTTTTTAAATATTTGACATAATCATATTTCATCTTCACAAAGTTAAAAATATGATGCAATACTGTAAAGAAAAGTGAAAGATGTTATTTTCAATTAGAATAAACTATTTTCGTTTGATTTTAACTGATTTGAAAATTCTAAACAGTACATATTGACATCCACTGATTTTTGTTTTTCAAAAATTTTAATGGTATTAAATATTTTGTAATGAATCCAGTCATTCAGTTATTTTATGTATATGTTTACAGTTAAGTTATAATATATCATTAATGTCATTTGTTTTCGGTTTCTTTAAGAAATATTCTTCTGTAATCAAATTATTATTGAATAAACAGTATTTACATAAAAATATAAAATAGTGTTATTAACTTATTATTATTATTTCAAGGAAAGGATTTTTGGAAAATAATCACCAGTTGTAATTTGAAAAATTATTTTTTATTCAGTGCGACGTACGTTCGGGTTTTTTTAAAAACATCCCCCTCCTCAGGCCTTATCAATAAAATAAAATAAAATAAAATTAACAATGTAGGTTATTATAGAACAGCAAAAAGAAGAATGATTTAAAAATACTTACAAATAAATTTTTTTTAAAAATATATCCTTTAACACGTCAATTTTAAGATAAAAGAAATAAGATTAAAATTAAAAATAGAATAAAATAAAATATTGAAGTTTACAGAAGTTAAAAACTGCACATAATTAGACAAAACAATTAAATTATTAATAAAAAACATAATGAAAACTAAGTAAAAATATAGTACTAATTAAAAACAATCAAATAAAGTAAAAAACATCTTTCTACTAATGACAAATACAATGTAATTGTGTATGTTTGTTAATGTGACTTCAGTGTATTATATATATATATATATATATATATATATATATATATATATATATATATATATATATATATATATATATATATATATATTTGCAATTTGACATTTACTGCGTTGAATGATTTTTTAGAAACTTCTGCGCATTTTTACACATCGTTTGACAACATGTCAAATTTGACACATCAGTTTGATTATTACAATGTGTTTTTTGGGTGTTTATCCATAAGCCTTCTAAAATTAATCTTTTACGATAAACTTTTTCAAACTGTAGCACTTTGGTGTCATCAAAAACAAAACGGTGGTCGTTTTCATTTGAATGTTGTGCTAAACCAGTTTTGAAGTCGCCCCTTTTCAGAACCCATCGATGTTGTTTTAGCCGATGTTCAAGCATTTTAGACATCTGGCCGATGTAGAAGGCTTCGCACGAACCACACGGGACTGAGTAAATTAAATTATCTCTCTTTTCGACTGGTATGGTTGGTTTCAGGTTTGAAAGGAAAAGGTTTTTAATGGTGAAAGGATAGTTAAACACCGGTCGTATGCCATTGGATTGGAGAAGCGCAGATACAGGAGCAGTTCGTTGTCCTAAATATGGTAATGTTATAATATTGCCGCTGTTTTCCTAATACTGTCAGGATAAGTTAAACTATTATAACTCGATTATTATTATTTCGTAACCTAATGTTCAATTAGTACCCTATGCACTATTTATTTGTTTGACTGGAATTAGAAAAAGACAATTATCCGTTGACAAAGAAACTATCAAAAGTGTTTGGGAATATTTTTTCAACTATAGTAGGTATGTAAAATGCATATTTTTCTTTATTTTTTTAAAAGAAAAATTGATTTAAAAAATAAAATCTAGACAGTAGCATACTACTACACTCTTACTATACATTATACCGAGTAGAGTATAAGTTTAAGTAATAGGAAATCAAACATCAAGAATGTTCTGGGTAAATTAAATAATTTAAATAATATAAAATATTATTTACTTATCAATGATCAACTAAACACCAGGGCTGGGCAAAATGGTTCAAAATGAAACCATTCAAGACCCAAGTAATAGGTTATCACCACACCAAATTTCATCAAAATTCGTCCAATAGTTTTTGAGTAATACGTGCACATGCACAAAATGGTTTTTCTATTTTCCCGTGGGAATGAGGCTTTTTCCCGGAGTAACAAGTATCTTAAATGTTGCCCTAGGTAATAAGTTATCACCACACCAAATTTTATTAAAATCCGTCTAATAGTTTTTGCCTAATGTGTGCACATTCTCAAAATGGTTTTTCCATTTTCCCGTGGGAATAAGAAATTTTCCCGGAGTAAAAAGTATTTTAGATGTTGGCACAGGTAATAAGTTATCATCACACCAAATTTCATTAAAATGCGTTCAATAGTTTTTGCGTGATGCGTGAACAGACAGATAGACAGACAGACAAAAATTCTAAAAATCGCTGTTTTGGTATCTACATCGAAAACTATTTACGGTACCAGTACAATTTTCAAAAAAATATTCCATGTACAAAAATGGTCTCGTTGCAATTTTATTATATGTAAAGATAGAAAATGCAAAATACCATTTTGTATTTTAAATACATATTTAAAATTAAATCATTTTAAATAGTTCCCAGCCCTGCTAACCACAATCGTTTGTTTTACCATACAACCATTGCAAATTTCATTATAACCCAAGCATTACCGTTTTCACTCTCGACTATTACAGATTTCATTACACTCTCACCTTATAGATTTCATTACCCTTTATTTTATTAAGGGAATTTCCATTTTGGAAAAAAGAAAAAATTACAGTGGGTGCCTTGAAAAGACCTAAGCCCGGGACTATGGCAGAAATCCGTTTTGCAGTCTCGAGAAACTGAAAATGAGGGTCACTAAAATTTGTATGTTTATATATATATATATATATATATATATATATATATATATATATATATATATATATATATATATAAAACACACACACACACACACATATATATATATATATATATATATATATATATATATATATGTGTGTGTGTGTGTGTGTGTGTGTGTGTCTGCGCCATAATTCTCGACGGAAGCCCAATTGTTACGAAATTTGGTGTGTAGGTCAAAAGTCCCAATAGCTTGGATAAGTGCGTCAGTCAGATACATATGATTTTTCGAAGCCAAAATTTTGGCCAATTTTTGCCCATTTTAGTGGTTTTTTGTAAAATTTGGTCAGAATTCAAAAAAAAAAAAATTTTGCACCATCGTTAAAGAGCGTAAAAAATTACATAAGACGAGCTTTTAAAACATTGTTCTAAATGAACTAGATGTTGTGAAAAATTAAGAAAGTTGCTGAATTCCTTTACAATAAATGCTTCATTGTTTTTATCATTACAATAACAATATTTATATCTGTTTCATTTTTAAAAATAAAAATTAACTAACTTTTCAAGAAAGCGTCATCACCGATTTTGAAAATTTGTTTACTGTTAGAGAGATAAACTATTTTAAATGGATATAAGTTATGTTGTAGGTGTGAGGTCTCCCAGGGTCCGGGGGTCCCACCCAAAGTGACAAAAAGAAAACTATCCAACCGATTTTGAAAATTTTTTCACTTTTAAAAATTTCATTTTATTTAACGTATTTGTTTTGAGATAGTCAGGTACAAAAGTATATCTCAAAAAAAAAAAAGAAAAAAATTTCTTTTATCAAAAATTAAATAATGTATTAATATTTTTCAGTGATTATATTTTTATACCACTTGTTTTTTTTAATTTCCGCTCGCTTATGTTGTAGCAATACAAAAATATTGTTGACAAAACGTTGTAAAAACGTTGTAAAATGATGTTTATAAATTATATTTCAAAAACGGGGAGGTGAATAATTTTTATTTCTTATTAAATATGGTTTGTAACTTTTTTGTACTTTACTATATATTAAAGTTTTATCAAATTCCTTTGACACGTTTTCAGTTTAATCAAAAAAATAGAGTTTTCCCATAAAAGCCCGTGTTAAAGTTACAAAATTTTGAAATCTATTTTCTCAAAAGGAGTGGTCAATTTTTTTTCGGTAAGGGCTCGTAATATTGGTATTGAATTAATTAAATATCTAGAGAAGTTTCGTTAAAATCGTTTGGAAAAATCGTTCTATCGACCAACTACCTAAATACATATATGCTATACTATTTGAGATCCACCAGGATCCTGGAGACTCAAAAAGCGCCAAAAATTAACTACTTAACTGATTTTGAAAATTTTTTCACTGTTGGAGAACTAAACTATTTTAAATGGATACAAATTGTTATTTGAGATCCACCGGTGTCCAGTCTTTGGAAATTCACTATGTTATGCAGATGCTGCGACAGAGGTATTTTTATTTTATTGCGCTTTCGCGCAATGTTACCCTCCCTATAGGAGTTTACATTTCAAAATAAAAAAAAAGATAAGATAAAATAAACTGAAATTGACATTAAACACTAAAGTTTCTGATGTGACTATTGATGACTAATGTTAGGCAAATGTACTATATTAGTATGTTTTTTTTCTTACTATCAGTAACTTTTTTAGGCCAAGGACCTATGTTTGCAAAGAATATTTTGATTAAAGTTGTTTTGTGATTTTGAAATTTTTAAGCCTCTGGCTAAATAGAAAATGCAATAAGCGAATATATATCAATAGTAGTTTATATCTGCAACGAATTTTATATATTCAACAACCAGAGATACCCTGTCTCCTCATATGTATTTTACATATATTTATTAAAATATTTCTGGAAAAAAGTTACAATAGCGTTGAACAGAACTCACGGAATGAGGGTGTAAGTGTTGTGGTGTACATATTTATGTATGGCTTTTGTTTAAATTTAAAAGTTTTATTCAGAAAAAATAGTTCAGTTAAACGTGCTGCATGCTTTGAAATGTTTATTTAACAGTCGAATAAAAATTATTATAGTTATTTGAACTTTTTAAAAATAATATTAAAAATGTATATTTCCATTTTAAATTTATTTTATCATTAGTGTAAATGAGAATTAGGAAAATTTAATGACTATTGGAGATTTATGATGAAAGTAGATAGGCTATGACAGAGCTGCCGCACCGGTTGTCTCAACAGTTTGGCAACATCCTGACGCAACATGTACTCAGTACATCCTGACGCAACATGTACCCAAATTTTTGAGACACACTGTACCTCGTGTATGGATTGATCTCTGACCCGGCACGTACCGAGTAATGTATTTAAAATTTGTTGTTGACATTTAACCCCACACTCGCTCATACTGTTGGCCTTGAAATTCGTAAGAGATGAGTCATTACCCGCAACCAAATTAATTTATGTTAACCCATTATGCGTCATCACTATTTAGTCATCACAATTTGGTTTTGTGTTAACCCATTATGCGTCAGCACTAATGTAATTTTTGAATGCAAACCTAACGCATGCGCAGACTGAATTTAAGTACACGACGCATGCGCAGACTGAATTTTAGGCCACAATTTGATAGATGGGGTACACTACCGCGTCAAAATGTGGGGAATACCCTAACTTGGGGGTGGCCCCAAACTTTTGACACCGTACTGTACTTAAATTTTTCGTACACTGCCGTGTCAAAAGTGTGGACCCCCCCTGGCAAAAAAGGTATCCGATCACTTTTTGAAGCGTACTGTACGTGCAAACCTTGGCCCCAACACGCGCTTGCCTTAATTGCGCCATCTTAAACGAACTATCACGTCAAAAAATGTGGGGAATACCCTAACCCAGGAGTGGCCCCAAACTTTTGACGCCGTACTGTACTTAAATTTTTGGTACACTACCGTGTCAAAAGTGCGGGCGCCCCTGAGCAAAAAGGTGTCCGATCATTTGTTGAAGCGCACTGTACGTGCAAACCTTAACCCCAACACGCGCTTGCCTTAATTGCGTCATTTTAAACGAAAATTGGGAGGCCGCTAAATTTTGTGGGGGCACTGTACCAAGCGCTAGATTTTAAAACCAGACTCCGGGGTCCAGTTTTCTGACCGCTACTGTACTGCCGGAAATCGAGTGTTAACTGTACCTTATGGGGATTTTTGGTATATTTAACCTTGGAAAATTCCAGGAATTTTTATCAGTTTTAAAATAAACAAACAACTAATAATTAAATGTTTATTTTAGCTGAATTATGATCATATGACTCATATATGGAGTTTTTTTGGTATAAGAAAGATGACGTCATGGAATATTAATGAGTTAAAAAATTGTTTAGTAAAAAATATCACCCATTGTAGGCCTCAAGCAAGAAATTATTTTTATCAGTTTTAATACTTTAACATTTAACCTACAGTGACCAATTTTTTAGTTAACTAACAAAAGTTCTTGAAATTTTAACAAGTTACAAAAAATATTACTTCTTATGGTGCACAACACTTTTGAATTTGACTGTAGCACAAAACTGTTTCTATATCAAACGAAAATTATCTGAAATAATTCAGTATGTACATATGTATAGACTCTGTATATTAAAAATATTTTATGTATACACTCTGTATATTGAGAATAAGAAAGAAAATTTGTATATAATTTTAATTTTTATGAATACTAGTAAACGAATTGTATAGCCATTTATGAATAAGTATTAAATCTAATTATAAAATAATTTATAAATATTGCAAAAAATTTGTTTAATCAGCAAAATCAATGTATATCATTTTAATACTGATACATATTTATATTAGGGTATAATCTATAATAGTATTGTATTTAACATTTTTAAACAGAATAAAAGTTCAATTTTTGGTTTTAAATTACTATAAACACGTCGCTTAATATAAAAATGATAACAGCATTGAGTTTTACTAAATTTTTAAGTCTGTAAAATCAAAATTTTTATAGACTAGAACATTTTGAATTTGATACTTTATCAATCATTAACATATATATAATATCATGTATATATAACTGGTGTATATTTAGTATTTTTAATAAATATTTTAGTATACAGGGTGTATCATGAAATATGCTTTTCAATTAGAATAATAAATTTCATAAGATTTTTGTTAATACTCTTATAGGTTAACGAAAGAAACTTTTTGCTGTAAAAAAAATAGGGGAATTCACGGTAATAATTAAATAAAACGCACATATTTTTCTTTTTTTTTAAAATTTTATTTATAGAATATGTATACAAAAAAATTAAATTGCTTAAATCTATATATTACTAAAAATCTATTTATTTTCCATATAAAATTTTTTTAAAAGAATACAGTTTTCTAATGAGCAAATTTTATCTGAATGGATCATACAGCGTCTTGAATAATATTCATCTCGCAGATTGGAAATCTTCGGTACATCAAATATTTCTTCCAAATTCAAAATCCACGGCTGGTTTTCGGTACCATCAAACAAATTTGAAATCCATTTCTTCTTTTCACCGCCCTTGAAACTTCTTTAATATAGGTTTCAATATGGAATGAAGTTTTTTGTACGGAATAAATCATACGACCAAGGTATCCCATGCCAATTTCGGCAAAGCCAACGTGCAGCAGCCCGTTCATATTTCTTCGGCAACTCGTTGAAATCAAACGGTGCGTCGAATATAAGATGTAATATTTCATCCGAATTTTCCGCAACGATACCAACTTCTTTAAAATAAAATTGGTTGTTAGCTCCTTGATAGCCTTGTATGTCAAGAAACGCCATTTTTTATCGCCGCCGTAGAACTGAATTTACTCACACAATCCACAACTTTATATAAAATAATTAAAATTGGTGAGGATAGTTAATTTGTGGGATGTATCCGAAAAAGGATACTAATAGCTATTGCTAGTTGACCATCAAATTACAAACTGTTAATAATATTTAGCACATTGGTGCGTACCATGTTCTTTTCACTTTAAGACCTAGTGATTTAAGGAATGCTAAATTTTCGGGTGAAATGTGTTGTCGCTTAAAAGTTTTACGTTTAATGATCTTAGGTTTCGAAAGTCCTTTGCTAGGTTGTTTAGCGTTGGACTGCTCTGAATTGTAAATTATCATGGTTCGAAATGCAATTGTTTTACCACGAAATTGTTTTTTTCAGCGAAAGTGATGTTAACTCTTTGACAACCACCGGTAAATTGACAATATTTTGTGTAAGTTTAACTAATTTATACCCTTTAACCATGATAATGTGTGTGAGCCCTTTAACCATGATAAGGTGTATGAGCTCTTTAACCATGATAAGGTGTATGAGTCACTCCGGGGGCAAAATAAGTCACTCCGGGGGCAAACTGAGTCACTCCGGGAACAAAATGAGTCACTCCGGGAGTAAAATAAGTCATTCCGGGAGCAAAATGAGTCACTCCGGGAGCAAAATGAGTCACTCCGGGAACAAAATTAGTCACTCCGGGAGCAAGATGAGTAACTCCGGGAGCCAATTGAGTCACTCCGGGGGCAAAATGAGTCACTCCGGGAGCAAGATGAGTAACTCCGGGAGCCAAATGAGTCACTCCGGGGGCAAAATGAGTCACTCCGGGAGCAAAATGAGTCATTCCGGGAGCAAATTGAGTCACTCCGGGAGCAAAATGAGTCACTCCGGGAGCAAAATGAGTCACTCCGGGAGCAAGATGAGTAACTCCGGGAGCCAAATGAGTCACTCCGGGGGCAAAATGAGTCACTCCGGGAGCGAAATTAGTCACTCCGGGAGCATGTGAGTTACTCGTTGGAGTCAAATGAGTCACTCCGGGAGCAAAATGAGTCACTCCGGGAGCAATATGAGTCACTCCGGGAGCAAAATGAGTCACTCCGGGAATAAAATGAATCACTCCGGGAGATGAGTAACTCCGGGAGCCAATTGAGTCACTCCGGGGGCAAAATGAGTCACTCCGGGAGCAATATGAGTCACTCCGGGAGCAAAATGAGTCACTCCGGGAGCATGTGAGTTACTCGTTGGAGTCAAATGAGTCGCTCCGGGAGAAAAATGAGTCACTCCGGCAGCAAAATGAGTCACTTCGGGAGCAAAATGAGTCACCCGTTGGAGTCAAATGAGTAGCCCGGTGAAGCAAATGAGCTAAGTATATATATGAAATTGTCTGAACCGGAATCAATGGCCTGGGATAAAATGGATGTTTCAATTGGTGAATTTTTGGAACGTGAACCAATGCTACTGAACGAACTGACTTTGGAAACATTTCTTCAAATCTACAAGTGGATCAGTTTGAATGTGCTGAAAAGTTATGGTGCGAAAATCATACAACGCGCCTGGATTTGGTTTCCATCCGATTATCGAGCCATGTTGCAAGAATGTGAACCATGTTTTGAACATTATAATCGACCATGGCCACAAGATCATATTGATGGACCACCTGGTTTGAAAATTCGCTGTGAAATGTGCAAGAATGGCGTGAAAATGGAGGAAAACTTTCAACCGTCCGTTGGTGAACCATTGACATTTGCAACACGGATTTCACACGTTGAAGACATATTTCTGACTCATCCTTATTTGTATACAAAAGTCAGAAATTTCGATATGTTATTATACTTAACAAAACAACTATTGAAATATGATACTTGGGTGCAACATCTGTATGCATATATGATACCCGAATATGCACAACGAATTTGTCAAGTATGGGATCAGTTACCTGAAAACATGAAACAATTACGTTAGGGTGTTATTGAATATATAAACAAATCATACAATTTTTAATATTTATTTATTGTAAAAAATATTTCATATACATTTATTGTAAAAAATATTACATATACATTTACTGTGAAAATATTTTATATTCATACTTATATTTTAAAAATAAAGAACAATAATTATTTACATATATGTGTTATTTATTTGAAAAAAAAAAACCCTTTTATTTTACAGGGTTAAAAAATATAAAAATAAAATATACACTTCAATGAGGGATAACTACTGCTGCTTCTTATACGGTGGTGTTCTTCAAAATTCAGTAAATTCTTAGTGTGAATAATCAATTAATCATCATCATCATCATCATAATCGCTAGCATCTTCTTTATCAGTTTCATCCAGATAATCACCTAGTGGCTCAATAACATCAGCCTTTTGAAGTTCGCGAAGTATAGAGAATATTTCCCGACCAACAGTAGTTTCTTTTAAAGCATTTAACTCTTTGATTAAATCTTCTCGATCGTAAACGTTAAACAACAACATATTTTTATTTTCCTCTAAACTTCGAATAATATTGAGTATTTTTTCACCAGTCTCTGAAGTCTCGTATAAACGTTGTAAGTCATCTATTAAAGTATTAGGATTATGCCAGTATTTTATTTTTTTCGATTGTATGTTAACATTTCTAGACTCTCTCAAGTTGTCTTGCTTAAAATGCTTAGCTAAGACCCCGCTTTCGACATTTTCATTTGAAGCTATATGACGTTTTAAGCTTATTGGTTTAACCTGATTGACAATTTTCGCTTCATTTTCCGAGTCAACGCTTCGAACCTCTTTTAACATTATAATATCTAAAGCAGTTCCTAAAAGTTTAGTTAGTTGTGAAGAGGAGGTTGTTTCATTGCAATTGTTATTAATTGGTGTTAAGTGATTTACTTGCTTACTTTCATTAGACCAACTATCTTTCTCGTTTTCAGATTGACGACGGTTTTCTCCTTTTTTCAAAGAGTTAAATTTGGTTTGGATGGCTTCAGTTGCAGCAGCTATCCTTTTTTGGTCAAACGGATTCAAGATTGCGTCAGAGTAATCAATATCATGCTGTAGTTGAGATGTATTTTCATCAATATTTTTTGCTTCAACACTATAAGCATCATCATTATCATCAAATCTAGATATAGGGATATCATCAGGTGTTTTATTATTAGCATCATATGGTATGAATTTGCTTGATGAGTTATCATTCTTTCCAATCGTACCATCATTAATATTGCTTAACGAATTATGTTGAGCATTTAAGTGTCTAGAAAGATTAGACTTTCGCGTAAATGCTTTACCACAAAAATCACAATTATACATCGTTCAGCGGGAGGTCTGAAGCGTTCGCTAGTAAATGAATAACTGTTCAAAGACTTATTGCTTCTCTACTTATATATACTTAGCTCATTTGCTTCACCGAGCGACTCATTTGACTCCAACGAGTGACTCACATGCTCCCGGAGTGACTCATTTTGCTCCCGGAGTGACTCATATTGCTCCCGGAGTGACTCATTTTGCCCCCGGAGTGACTCAATTGGCTCCCGGAGTTACTCATCTCCCGGAGTGATTCATTTTATTCCCGGAGTGACTCATTTTGCTCCCGGAGTGACTCATATTGCTCCCGGAGTGACTCATTTTGCTCCCGGAGTGACTCATTTGACTCCAACGAGTAACTCACATGCTCCCGGAGTGACTCATTTCGCTCCCGGAGTGACTCATTTTGCTCCCGGAGTGACTCATTTTGCCCCCGGAGTGACTCATTTGGCTCCCGGAGTTACTCATCTTGCTCCCGGAGTGACTCATTTTGCTCCCGGAGTGACTCATTTTGCTCCCGGAATGACTCATTTTGCTCCCGGAGTGACTCATTTTGCCCCCGGAGTGACTCATTTGGCTCCCGGAGTTACTCATCTTGCTCCCGGAGTGACTCATTTTGCCCCCGGAGTGACTCAATTGGATCCCGGAGTTACTCATCTTGCTCCCGGAGTGACTAATTTTGTTCCCGGAGTGACTCATTTTGCTCCCGGAGTGACTCATTTTGCTCCCGGAATGACTTATTTTACTCCCGGAGTGACTCATTTTGTTCCCGGAGTGACTAAGTTTGCCCCCGGAGTGACTTATTTTACCCCCGGAGTGACTCATACACCTTATCATGGTTAAAGAGCTCGTACACCTTATCATGGTTAAAGGGCTCACACACATTATCATGGTTAAAGGGTATAAATTAGTTAAACTTACACAAAATATTGTCAATTTACCGGTGGTTGTCAAAGAGTTAACATCACTTTCGCTGAAAAAAACAATTTCGTGGTAAAACAATTGCATTTCGAACCATGATAATTTACAATTCAGAGCAGTCCAACGCTAAACAACCTAGCAAAGGACTTTCGAAACCTAAGATCATTAAACGTAAAACTTTTAAGCGACAACACATTTCACCCGAAAATTTAGCATTCCTTAAATCACTAGGTCTTAAAGTGAAAAGAACATGGTACGCACCAATGTGCTAAATATTATTAACAGTTTGTAATTTGATGGTCAACTAGCAATAGCTATTAGTATCCTTTTTCGGATACATCCCACAAATTAACTATCCTCACCAATTTTAATTATTTTATATAAAGTTGTGGATTGTGTGAGTAAATTCAGTTCTACGGCGGCGATAAAAAATGGCGTTTCTTGACATACAAGGCTATCAAGGAGCTAACAACCAATTTTATTTTAAAGAAGTTGGTATCGTTGCGGAAAATTCGGATGAAATATTACATCTTATATTCGACGCACCGTTTGATTTCAACGAGTTGCCGAAGAAATATGAACGGGCTGCTGCACGTTGGCTTTGCCGAAATTGGCATGGGATACCTTGGTCGTATGATTTATTCCGTACAAAAAACTTCATTCCATATTGAAACCTATATTAAAGAAGTTTCAAGGGCGGTGAAAAGAAGAAATGGATTTCAAATTTGTTTGATGGTACCGAAAACCAGCCGTGGATTTTGAATTTGGAAGAAATATTTGATGTACCGAAGATTTCCAATCTGCGAGATGAATATTATTCAAGACGCTGTATGATCCATTCAGATAAAATTTGCTCATTAGAAAACTGTATTCTTTTAAAAAAATTTTATATGGAAAATAAATAGATTTTTAGTAATATATAGATTTAAGCAATTTAATTTTTTTGTATACATATTCTATAAATAAAATTTAAAAAAAAAAGAAAAATATGTGCGTTTTATTTAATTATTACCGTGAATTCCCCTATTTTTTTTACAGCAAAAAGTTTCTTTCGTTAACCAATAAGAGTATTAACAAAAATCTTATGAAATGTATTATTCTAATTGAAAAGCATATTTCATGATACACCCTGTATACTAAAATATTTATTAAAAATACTAAATATACACCAGTTATATATACATGATATTATATATATGTTAATGATTGATAAAGTATCAAATTCAAAATGTTCTAGTCTATAAAAATTTTGATTTTACAGACTTAAAAATTTAGTAAAACTCAATGCTGTTATCATTTTTATATTAAGCGACGTGTTTATAGTAATTTAAAACCAAAAATTGAACTTTTATTCTGTTTAAAAATGTTAAATACAATACTATTATAGATTATACCCTAATATAAATATGTATCAGTATTAAAATGATATACATTGATTTTGCTGATTAAACAAATTTTTTGCAATATTTATAAATTATTTTATAATTAGATTTAATACTTATTCATAAATGGCTATACAATTCGTTTACTAGTATTCATAAAAATTAAAATTATATACAAATTTTCTTTCTTATTCTCAATATACAGAGTGTATACATAAAATATTTTTAATATACAGAGTCTATACATATGTACATACTGAATTATTTCAGATAATTTTCGTTTGATATAGAAACAGTTTTGTGCTACAGTCAAATTCAAAAGTGTTGTGCACCATAAGAAGTAATATTTTTTGTAACTTGTTAAAATTTCAAGAACTTTTGTTAGTTAACTAAAAAATTGGTCACTGTAGGTTAAATGTTAAAGTATTAAAACTGATAAAAATAATTTCTTGCTTGAGGCCTACAATGGGTGATATTTTTTACTAAACAATTTTTTAACTCATTAATATTCCATGACGTCATCTTTCTTATACCAAAAAAACTCCATATATGAGTCATATGATCATAATTCAGCTAAAATAAACATTTAATTATTAGTTGTTTGTTTATTTTAAAACTGATAAAAATTCCTGGAATTTTCCAAGGTTAAATATACCAAAAATCCCCATAAGGTACAGTTAACACTCGATTTCCGGCAGTACAGTAGCGGTCAGAAATCTGGACCCCGGAGTCTGGTTTTAAAATCTAGCGCTTGGTACAGTGCCCGCAAAATTTAGCGGCCACTCCTTGGGTTAGGGTATTCCCCACATTTTTGACTTGGTAATGTACCTTTCGTTTAAAATGACGCAATTAAGGCAAGCGCGTGTTGTGGTTAAGGTTTGCACGTACAGTACGCTTCAAAAAGTGTTCGGATACCTTTTTGGCCAGGGGGAGTCCGCACTTTTGACACGGCAGTGTACCAAAAATTTAAGTACAGTACGGTGTCAAAAGTTTGGGGCCACCCCTGGGTTAGGGTATTCCCCACATTTTTTGACGTGGTAGTTCGTTTAAGATGACGTAATTAAGGCAAGCGCGTGTTGGGATCAAGGTTTGCACGTACAGTACGTTTCAAAAAGTGATCGGATACCTTTTTTGCCAGGGGGGGTCCACACTTTTGACACGGCAGTGTACCAAAAATTTAAGTACAGTACGGTGTCAAAAGTTTGGGGCCACCCCCCGAGTTAGGGTATTCCCCACATTTTGACGCGGTAGTGTACCCCATCTATCAAATTGTGGCCTAAAATTCAGTCTGCGCATGCGTCGTGTACTTAAATTCAGTCTGCGCATGCGTTAGGTTTGGCTGGTAATGGGTTAACACAAAATGAAATTGTTATAAGTAAATTGTGATGATGCATAATGGGTTAACATAAATTAATTCGGTTGCTGGTAATGACTCACCTCTTATGAATTTCAAGGCCAACAGTATGAGCGCGTGTGGGGTCAAATGTCAACAACAAATTTTAAATACATGTACTCGGTACGTGCCGGGTCAGAGATCAATCCATACACGAGGTACAGTGTGTCTCAAAAATTTGGGTACATGTTGCGTCAGGATGTACTGAGTACATGTTGCGTCAGGATGTTGCCAAACTGTTGAGACAACCGGTGCGGCAGCTCTGTCATAGCCTATCTACTGATGAAAAGTTTTTTTATAATGTTTGTTTTCCTCTGATTGTGCATTGCATATTTTTGCAGTTCTAATCGATTTTGACGTCATGAGTTTTGTTTCGATGAGAGAAGTTTACACACCCCAAAGAACTTACATCCACAATGATCTTCATTCGTATTTAGGGTTCTGCAGAAAATAAGGAGCTTAGAGTAATCTAATTTTCTGCTACGGTTTTTTTTCTGTTTCTACAATTCTAATTTTCTTAAAAATGAAAAGGCAAACTTATGTCGAAAACTTATGAGTAACTTCAAATTTTATGTTCTTCCTATCAAAACTACGGTTTAAAAAAGTTTTTTATTAATATTGACGTAATCAAATTCAAGTTTTTCCTTTTTAAATGAACGATATGAGTCTGTTATTGAAATTTGCATACTCTCAGTACGAAATTTTCAATTTTTCTTTAAAAATAACTACAGTCAAGTCTCCTACAGCGCGGTTAATTAGTATTGCGTTATATGGAATTCGCGTTATAGTAGACTCAGAATTGTTTGATGTCAGAAATTCGTTCTATGCAAACCGCATTGTAAAAATCACAAAAATAAGAAAACAAAGAAATTATTTACCGCGTTATATGGAATTCAGTTCCGCGTTATATGGAGATTGAGAATTAATACAAATTAAGTGAATCGTACCGCGTTATGTATATATGGAATATCAAAAATAAAATAACAAATTGTATATAAATCAGACCTACACTGTAAAAAATGAGTGTAAAATTACTATTATTATAGTCGCAATATTACTATTATGATAGTAGTTAAATGTACTAGTTAGTAGTAAATTTACGCCAAAAATATTTTTTTGTTATTTTTACATATTTGAGGTGTAATTTTACGTAGCTGATATGTAATTACGATTATTTTACACAACCGGAGATGTATTCTGAGATATATCAGTGATTTTACTACTATAATTGTGTAATATTACACCTTTTGGATGTAATTTATTGGTATCACGTGATTGATTCTGCGCGATTGACGGCGTCACTTGAGTTGGTTTGTTTATATGTTTACAGTTACTACTATAATTGTGTAATATTACATCTTTTGGATGCAAATTATTGATATCACGTGGTTGATTCTGCGTAATTGACGGCTTCACTTGAGTTGGCTTGTACATGTTTGGAGTTTATTTTATTATGCATTCGAGGTTAATTTTATACAATGTAGTTTCATAATGGTTCAAACTGTTTTAAACAATTAAAATTTTTTTGTAAAAAAGTGTTTTGATGAGTTTACGAATTCAGTATTATAAAGAAAAATATTCGAAAATTATCCTTATTAGAAATTCAATATTGTATTTATTTAAACAGTATAAAATCAGGCAACGGACGTGCATTCAACATGACTGAACACTGGATCTACTTTGGTGTTATATTTGGTGAAAGATAAATAATTCAGTTTCAGTGTTATTTAAGGCAAAATTTACCTAGTGATGGCAGTGCTTGTTAAAACTTATTGTGGACTATAAAATATAAATATTTAGTTGTAAAACTAAACAAAATAATGTTTAGCTTCTAAGATTTGTAACTTTGGTTGGGTGAACTCATTTTGTGATATATGTTATTGAATATTAAATATACGTTAATAAATAAAATTATTTTTACAAAAACGTGTTATTTTAATTAAATTATCCCTTTATAATGACTATTTACAAAAAGTGAGTATAATTTAGGGATTACGTTGAAGTATATTTTGTAATTAAAATTATATTGTAAATACAATATTACTGAATTTTAGTCATGATGTTATTATCTATGTCTATAATACTCATTTTTACTAAATAGTTTCTTCTTCTATAATGCATTTTCAGGACTGATGAGACTTAAAAATAGCTAAGAATAAAGTATTAAACAGGTAGGTACCTATTAGAAAGTACTAATTATTAAAATATTTTGTATTATTATATTATATTAACATTTATATTATATTATAGTAAGTACATTATATTTTAATACATATAGGAGATGTAAAGTATACACATTAGGTGTGTAAAGTTTACATACTTGTTGTGTATTGTACATCTTAAATGTGTAATAATTACATCTTTAATTCGTATTGTACGCAACAAATATGTACAGTTTACATATATAAGACGTAATATTTTTTAGTGTACATCACATAGATGTACATTACGTTGCGTATGTAATTTTACTACTATGAAAATAGGAAACCTATTTTCTACTATTATAGTAGTAATTTTTTGTTACAGTGTATATAAAAACCACATTGTAAAAAAGTATCAAGTTGTGATTGATACGATTTTAATTAATCGAATTTTATAATAGAAACGATAACAAATATGTAGAATTTGACAATTTCGTCACTTTCGATATCGATAATTTTCGATAATGAAAACCACATTTTAATAGTCCCAATATGTTTGGAATACCCACAACTTGCTTCGCTTAAGCCTTCAAAAATTACGTTAGTTTTTCGCTACGACACACGGTTTATAAGATAATTACGATCAAAAGTTTACGATTACGAAAAGTAACGAAAAGAAATTTTTTAAAAACAATATTCTATTATGCTGACCAGATCAACGGACCGGATCAGTGGGCTAATGGAGCATAAATTAACCAGTTATAATCAATTTATTAAAAGTAACTCGGTATCGATAATTTTTGATAACGAAAAGTTGGTTTTAACATTCGCAATACGTTGGAAATACCTACAACTTGCTTCACTTAACCTTTCAAAAATTTCGTTATTTTTTGGTACGACACACGGTATGAGATAATTACGATCAAAGTTTTCGATAATGAAAAGTATTATTTATAAACAAACATAATAAAAAACAGGCACAATAGACCGAATTGAGAAGCACTTCGAAAATTTAATACATCGAATAAGTGCTACTATAGATAATTTTTTTCAAGTCATTTGAGTTGTTGAAATTTTTTGTACGAAAACTGCGTTCTATGGGGACCGCGTTATAGGAGACTTGTATCAACTTCATACCGCGTTCTATGGAGATCGCGTCATCAAGATACCGCGCTACAGGGGACTTGACTGTAACTTTATTTGGACAGCGTTATGTAATAACAGCTTAAACGCCAAATTGATTAACGTAGTTGCTCTGAGATAGTCAGGTACAAAAGTATACCTCAAAAAAAAATTCTTTTATCAAAAATTAAATACATTCGTCACTCAAGTTATTGACGATTCAACTTATTGACAATGATTGTAGTTTACCTTAAGTTATAGACAAACCATACGTATGTACGCATACCACACTACTAAACGGGCATATGTAAACTCCACACTGATGGCCCTTTTATACCTTTCTTTGATGCAGGTAAAAATAATCTCATATGTAAACTCCACACTGACCTATTTTTATGACCTATGGTTTATGACGAGTGTAATTAAGGAACTTAAGGATTTTCCAAATTCTATTTAAAAGGATAATTGTAAATGTCCAAATATACAAGTGGTTCTGGTTCGTCATTTAGTATTTAGTTACAATCAGTAACAGTGATTGTAATAACAATTGTGGAAAAAATATTGCCTTTTGTTTCAAGGACCAAAATGGAAACTAAGATAATTAAAAGTGAAAGAGGCAACAATATGTTGTTAGTGAATGGTTTCACTTACTATAATCAAAAACGTTTAAATAGTGGAGAAATCTTTTGGCGGTGCACAAAAAAGGGATGTCATTCGAAAGTATTTACCGTTGGATCTGACCACCTTATAACTCGTAACGAACTTTCACACAACCATGTACGCGACGACCCGGTGACAAATCGAAAAATTGTTGTAAGTGCGTGTAAAAGAAAAGCAGAGGAAGATATATCAGAAAAACCGTTAAAAATAATTCGACGTGAATTAGCAAAAGAGTTGCCTACAACAATAACCAAACAAGATGTAGATTACATAAGAAGAAATATGTACAACTATCGGCGAAAATTATTACCAATGCCGCTACCGAAAAGTGCAAACGAAGTGGATGCATTGTTAGAGACTTATAATATAAAAACAAGCAATGACGAAGTGTTTCTATTTATAAATGATGTGAAAACAAATATAATAATGTTCTCTTGTGAATCGAATATTAGAATTTTATGTGATGTAACCAAAATATATATGGATGGGACATTTTCATACTGTACAAAGCACTTTTTGCAACTTTTCACGCTGCATGGACTAAAAAATGGACATTATATACCTCTCATGTTCTGTTTGTTAAAAAATAAGCGTGCAGAAACGTACAAAACTCTATTTGATTTAATAAGATCTAAAATTTTAGAAGACTATAAGATGTGCTTTACTTCAAAGGAAATTATGGTCGACTTTGAAAATTCGATTCATAAAGCAATTCATGAAACTTGGCCGCTGACAATAATCACTGGTTGCCGTTTTCATCTACATCAAGCGTGGTACCGTAAAATTCAGTCAGTTGAATTGACAGCGGAATATCGAAGAAAAGATTCCGAAATTGGAAAGTGGCTAAGGTACACTTTTGGCTTATCGTATTTGGATTCGGAAGAAGTTGGAAATGGCTTTATAGACTTAATTTCTATACAACCCAACGATGAGCGCGTGACACAGTACTCGGACTACTGGGTTGACACCTACATAGATTCAGCAGCCAATTTTCCGCCGCATGTATGGGCTGAGGGAAGTCCATCCTTAACTCGAACAACGAATACATGTGAGTCTTTTCACGCTAGATTCAATGCTTCGTTTTATTCACCTCACCCGTCAATATACATTTTTATTAACAAGTTGATAGAATTTCAAGTTGATAACTACATAAAAATTCAAAGCTTAAAAATCCCCACAAAAATTAATAACAAGCAGTTAGTAAATAAAATAAAAGTTGTACAAGAATTATGCAACAATTTTAAATCTGGTAAGTAGTAAGGATTGGGGGCTTTGGGGCCCACCTTCCCACCTGCCGACTTTTTGAGCGACCTCGGCAGGTGGTAAAACTACCGAGGCGGTTCTAGAAGCCGCCGGCGGTGGGTGGAGCAAAATTTTTGTTCAACCTAAGTGAACCCAGCGGAACTTGATCCAACCTAACAGAACCTAAGGAAACTTGGTGTAACCTAACAAATTTTTTCTAACCTAAAAATTTCCTAATAGATGGCGCAGCCACTTTTGAGATTTGTAAATTCACAGCTAGATGACGCTCGTAGTCTGGATTCCTGTGTGTAAGTTTGAAAAATTGTCAACAGGTGGCGCAGTCACCTTTGATAGCGTCGTTACTCTGAACCACCGCGAATTCTGTACCTAGATTCAAAATTCCATGAAAAGGTGGCGTTGCTTTCATAATTTTATAATATTTTTATCTGAAAACGGGTTTAAACTTGTATAAACTGTCAGCTGACGTCACTAAAGGTAAACTGATATCAAATAGCGAAGATTTCTCTATAATATGCAAAAATGAATTTTATCATATGATTGTATATTTTTATCTGAAAACAGGTTTGTACAGGTTTTCCTCTAAATAAAAACACATTTTTTTTTATTTTTAATTTTTATTTTTTTATTAAATAAAAACACATTTTTTTATTTTTAATTTTTTTTTTTTTAATTTTTTAATTTTTTCTTATTTTAATAAATTTATTTTAAAAGAAATATTTTACAGTAAAAATGTTTAAATGTTATTACAATAATATTTATTATTATTGTATAATATTTTATAATATTATGAAAATTCTGAATAATACATCTGTAAACAAACCTAATGATGCAATACCTTATATTCTTATACAATGTACCTACATACTGATTAAATATCGAACTTGTCAATTTTTTTTTCTTTTATAATGGGTAATAACATATTCACTTGCACATTTTCTACAAAAATAATATTAAAGACATTTTGTTGAAATACGTAAAAAAGGGGCGTTCACCTTATTTTGCTATATTCTAAGTGGAAGTGTAAAAAACTAAAAGTGTTCGCAAACCCCTATTAAAATATGTAGGTAATCTTACCCGGTCAGTCTCAGGTAATAAAAATCATAACTGTTGGCAAAATTCCGCTGTTCGCAAATTTCCGTGTTCGCAAAATTCCGGCATTCTAATATTATGTAGGTAGTTCAATATACAAAAATATAGAGTACATCATTACTTTATTGTCCTTTTCTTCAAAATAATCCTTTTTAATTTTATTGTTGGTGTGGAGTTTACACATAGGAATTTTAAAATTTATTTTAAAAGAAATATTTTACAGTAAAAATGTTTAAATGTTATTACAATAATATTTGTATATGGATATGACATTTTCCATGGCGCAAGTTGCTCCGGAATGATGGCCGCATCGAGGACTAGTGTATGTTGATGTTATGATTCTCAACTTGGGGCAAATTGTTATTTCTTCAAAGTTCATAATGGGCGCTGACGGTATTAGTCGTTTCAAATAGCGTACTTTTTCTTCCCCTTTCGTATAGATGATTCGAGTTCCGTGCAGATTGTTTATTAAAATGTATTGTAGTTCCTCGTATTTAATATGTCCATCCATCCAGGCGAACCCATGATGGTTTTTCCGTAACCAGCGAGCTGTGCGTTGATCTTTTTCACTTAATCCACAAAACGGTATTGGTGATTTGAATACATAATGTTGTAGTATATAATCTTCACCACGATTTTCTTCGGAAGAATCGAATTTCAACACAGCCAATTCCTTTATGTAGAATTTCCTATTTGTTGAATTTGGAAATCCTTGGAAGTCAACAATTGCTGCGTCGGTCTTCATTGTGCGTTGTCTGGAGCGAAACTGGTTGATTTATAATCGGATTGCGGCGTTTTTATACATATTTTGTAACAATATTCGTCAATGGATTATATTGAACCACTCGGTCATGTAGAAGAAGACAGAATGCTGATGTATTCTCCGGCACCTCCTTCAACGTTTTAAATTCAATTCGAATATCCACGGGTCCACTTTTCAATGTTTCGTTTTGATGAGAACAATCGATGAATATGATTGGAGCGATATTCTTGAATTGTGTTTTGCTTAAAAGCGGTTCATTCTTCTTACAATCATAATATGCTTGTTGAAATTTCGAATACATGTGATATGCTACTGCATATCTATCATTACTGAAATCCAAATTCAAATCCATGTACGGGTATTTCGCAGAATTTAAATAAACTTTGACGTCTAAAAGTTCACAGTGATCGAAAATACTGGAATCTTTATCTTTTTTATTTCGTCGATTCGTTTGTAGAGCGAATATAATGTAGCGTGGTTTCTCCAGCTGAGTCGATGTTTTCACCGTCCAAATGTTTTGTCTCGCTGTTGGAATCGTTGGCTGTATATGCATATCCCATGATCGAAAAGCAATTGTAATATCTCGACTATTTTCCACATATTTCAACAACTTCAGTTTCTGTTCATCTGCAACCGTAACGTGCGAAACCATCCATTGAATTTTATGTATATGGAAAGTGACGCCATCCGTTGGTGATATGACTGCATCGTGATCCGTCCGAGCTCGAGTCAGAATTAGTTGATGTTTCGCATTGATGATAACTTTCTTGTAATGGTTAAGAAATCCAAACATCCGCGCCAATGGTAGACACAAATTGAAGTAGCCTTTTTCCGTTACTTTAATTGTTTCACCTGGACACCATCCGGCGTTGTAGAGTAGTTTGCTTTCATTTTCGTTTAATGCCAAATAATTGATTAACGTTGTTGTCGGTCCTACGTACTTGCATTGATCGATTTCCACGTCGTTCAGTTCATATCGTATTTCTTCAAACAGGTACGCCAATGAATTGTTGGATAATTCCGCTGTAGTCGATACTGTTTTATCACTCTTCAACAATTGTCCTTCCACATACAGACAACTTTCGTGCGGCAGCAGGATCAGATCTTGGTTTTGACAGCAGATTCGTATTTCGTCGCTGTTTCCAAACGCATTTAGAAATGGCGAATAGCAGTGATACTCGATGTTTGAAATGCTCTCATCGAAATCGATTCCAGTATTGATGCTTAAAATGCTGCTCATTTTTTCCTCTTCAGCTTGAAACCCAATTGTCGAAGAAATTGTTTGTTCTCTCTTGTTAGTGGCGGTCGTTGTTGCTTCTTCCTCGCCGATCCGTTCACCTTGGTGGCAAGTTGTAGACTGATCGGTCGCACCACATTTTCGTCTTTAAATACCAACATTTTCACGCCGGCTTCAAATGCAGCTTTACTGTTATCGTATCGCCTCGAAAATTCACTAAATTGCCGTCTTGATCCACAATTCGTAAAACTAGAGATGTTATCCGTCTCACGGTCACCGCCATATAAATAATTGTATTCGGTGATTCGCTTATTTTATACCCAGGTTCAACTTGAATCGAAAACGAATAAATATTATGTGCTGGAACGTTGTTCAGGTAGCTGTTCGTTGTAATGTTTGTTTCAACTTGTATCAGATTCACTTTCATGAAATTCGTTGGTTTATCCGAATAGTGGTAATGACCAGCCGCAAGTTTTCGCTTACTGAAGCCAAGTAGCGAGCCAATTGTTCGTTCTTGATCGAAATGAATTGTTTCCGTACATTTTATTTCACTTTTTAGCGTATTGTTATTTGCATGAAGTATAAGTTGCGGGCTATCACCCGGTTTTCTCTTCTCTAGTATCCGAACTTCTATTTGAAACTCCAAATCCTCCAGATCATAATTGCCGACAGGTATCTCAATGCATTTCACTTCATCATCACCGTAATGAAATAAGTTATTTGTTTCGTCGATATTTGGCACTGCATTGTATGTTTCAAAATTGACCAACCCGCATACATAATCACCCGGCAAATCGATGGGTGGAAAATACTCAGCTGTTAGTATAGATGAATCACCACTTAACGTTAATGTTAACGACATGGTGTTTAAGATACGAATGAGAGAAAATTCTTACCACGGGTATATTTAAAGTATAGATGAGAAGTGAACCAAAATTATTGAAAATAATTTGTATTCTATAAAAATTCTAGACATAAATGTCCGCAGTTAAATTGTTTATAATTTTGGTATATCATTTCCGTGATCTTTTTTAACGAATTACTAAAATTAAGGACTGTGGTATGTAAGAAATAATACGCACATTTTTTTAAAATATTTTATTAAATAATTAACATACAGCTGTTGGAAAATTACAAAGATTTTTTTTAACAACTTATAAAATGTTGATAGCTTATTTTAATATCTCCTATAGGGCCTTAAGTATAACCCTTCACTCGAAATTTTTTCATCACCATCGTTGGCGATACACCAAACGACACTAAAATGCCCCAACTGACACCAAAAAAATGACACCATAATGCACCAAATGACACCAAAGAGTCACTCCCAGAATGAGTCACTCCCAAAAAGAGTCACTCCCAATAAGTCACCCCCAAAATGAGTCACTCCCAAAAAGAGTCACTCCCAAAAAGAGTCACTCCCAAAAAGAGTCACTCCCAAAAAGAGTCACTCCAAAAATGAGTCACTCCCAAAATGAGTCACTCCCAAAATGAGTCATTCCCAAAAAGAGTCACTCCCAAAATGAGTCACTCCCAAAAAGAGTCACTCCCAAAGAGAAATAGTTATTTCTAATGGTATTATAGATAAAATATAGAATGAATATGTAAGATTTTAGATTAAGATTTAACCTTTTTTTTGTTTTAGCGGTACGGCATTTAGTAAAAACAGGTAAACTAATATTGATTTTGATGCAGTTTTTCATACTTGATATTAATATTTTGATTGGTCAAACCATTTTCACCCTATTTCAAATTTAACCCCCAATTTTATCGTCAAGGCCCCCTCTAATAGGTCTGACCCTGGATTTGAGTATGCCAATAAAAAGGTCTCTAAAAATAAAGGAGGTGCCGGAGAATACATCAGCATTCAGGATTTGAATTTGGATTTCAGTAATGATAGATATGCAGTAGCATATCACATGTATTCGAAATTTCAACAAGCATATTATGATTGTAAGAAGAATGAACCGCTTTTAAGCAAAACACAATTCAAGAATATCGCTCCAATCATATTCATCGATTGTTCTCATCAAAACGAAACATTGAAAAGTGGACCCGTGGATATTCGAATTGAATTTAAAACGTTGAAGGAGGTGCCGGAGAATACATCAGCATTCTGTCTTCTTCTACATGACCGAGTGGTTCAATATAATCCATTGACGAATATTGTTACAAAATATGTATAAAAACGCCGCAATCCGATTATAAATCAACCAGTTTCGCTCTAGACAACGCACAATGAAGACCGACGCAGCAATTGTTGACTTCCAAGGATTTCCAAATTCAACAAATGGGAAATTCTACATAAAGGAATTGGCTGTGTTGAAATTCGATTCTTCCGAAGAAAATTGTGGTGAAGATTATATACTACAACATTATGTATTCAAATCACCAATACCGTTTTGTGGATTAAGTGAAAAAGATCAACGCACAGCTCGCTGGTTACGGAAAAACCATCATGGGTTTGCCTGGATGGATGAACATATTGAATACGAGGAACTACAATACATTTTAATAAACAATCTGCACGGAACTCGAATCATCTATACGAAAGGGGAAGAAAAAGTACGCTATTTGAAACGACTACTACCGTCAGCGCCCATTATGAACTTTGAAGAAATAACAATTTGCCCCAAGTTGAGAATCATAACATCAACGTACACTAGTCCTCGATGCGGCCATCATTCCGGAGCAACTTGCGCCATGGAAAATGTCATATCCATATACAAATATTATTGTAATAACATTTAAACATTTTTACTGTAAAATATTTCTTTTAAAATAAATTTATTAAAATAAGAAAAAATTAAAAAATTAAAAAAAAAAAATAAAAATAAAAAAATGTGTTTTTATTTAATAAAAAAATAAAAATTAAAAATAAAAAAAAATGTGTTTTTATTTAGAGGAAAACCTGTATAAACCTGTTTTCAGATAAAAATATACAATCATATGATAAAATTCATTTTTGCATATTAAAGAGAAATCTTCGCTATTTGATATCAGTTTACCTTTAGTGACGTCAGCTGACAGTTTATACAAGTTTAAACCCGTTTTCAGATAAAAATATTATAAAATTATGAAAGCAACGCCACCTTTTCATGGAATTTTGAATCTAGGTACAGAATTCGCGGTGGTTCAGAGTAACGACGCTATCAAAGGTGACTGCGCCACCTGTTGACAATTTTTCAAACTTACACACAGGAATCCAGACTACGAGCGCCATCTAGCTGTGAATTTACAAATCTCAAAAGTGGCTGCGCCATCTATTAGGAAATTCTTAGGTTAGAAAAAATTTGTTAGGTTACACCAAGTTTCCTTAGGTTCTGTTAGGTTGGATCAAGTTCCGCTGGGTTCACTTAGGTTGGAAAAAAATTCACTAGATGTCGTTAGGTTGGATCAAGTTCCGCTGGGTTCACTTAGGTTGAACAAAAATTTTGCTCCACCCACCGCCGGCGGCTTCTAGAACCGCCTCGGTAGTTTTACCACCTGCCGAGGTCGCTCAAAAAGTCGGCAGGTGGGAAGGTGGGCCCCAAAGCCCCCAATCCTTACTACTCTGGTACAATAACAAGAATGGACTTTATAAAGCGCATTTCATATTTTATTGTCCCATCGTAAATATCTTTTTTGTTAGTTTTCTTTGAATATATTAATGTATGTTTTATGTATATACCCTATATACCATAATATTAGGTGTCCGGAATTTTGCGAACACATGATATTCGCGGAAATTTGCGAACAGTAAGGGTTTTTATTACCTGAGACTGACCTGACAAAATTACAGGAATACTTGAGCTGCGGAAATTTGCGAAAACTTTCTTTTTCCTTTTAAAATTTGTTAAAATAGGGTAAACGCCCATTTACAGAATGGATTTAATTATATCAGCTTTGGAAACTCGACACATTCCGTTTTTGTTTATACATGTTAAATGTTGGCAAAATATAACTGACCTCCAACTGACACCGACGTGATAATATTATTTTATTACAGTAGATAATAATATTAAACGAAGGAGAAATAATTCTAATTGTTAATAAATACACCAATAAAATGACAAAACGTAAAGACAAATTTAATTATATTAGTTTGAAAATCTGAAATAATTTAAGTAATGCTGCTTAAATTTTTTGAAAAGGGATTGTGTACGCCCATTGTTATCATCTGTACGTAACATAATGAAGTAATAAGAATTAAGGGTATATTTTATAATAATAGCTATTATCATTTGGCCAGTCCAAAGTCTGGATAAAGTGTGATGAAAATCAGTTTGGTGATAGGAAAATGGCGCACCGTCATAAATGCTTACAGCAAGTCACGAAATTAGTAAATAAACAGGAAAATTTAGCTTTTCGACATTACTTTAATCTTTAATATCTTACTAATCAATCATGCGCAAAATATTATTCTTTTTTTATAATAAAATTTCCTGTACACATGAAAACATTTTATTTCAATTTTATAATATTATGAAAATTCTGAATAATACATCTGTAAACAAACCTAATGATGCAATACCTTATATTCTTATACAATGTACCTACATACTGATTAAATATCCAACTTGTCGATTTTTTTCTTTTATAATGGGTAATAACATATTCACTTGCACATTTTCTACAAAAATAATATTAAAGACATTTTGTTGAAATACGTAAAAAAGGGGCGTTCACCTTATTTTGCTATATTCTAAGTGGAAGTGTAAAAAACTAAAAGTGTTCGCAAACCCCTATTAAAATATGTAGGTAATCTTACCCGGTCAGTCTCAGGTAATAAAAATCATAACTGTTGGCAAAATTCCGCTGTTCGCAAATTTCCGTGTTCGCAAAATTCCGGCATTCTAATATTATGTAGGTAGTTCAATATACAAAAATATAGAGTACATCATTATTTTATTGTCCTTTTCTTCAAAATAATCCTTTTTAATTTTATTGTTGGTGTGGAGTTGACACATAGGATTAAGACATCCGAGCGGAGTTGGTGTGGAGTATACCTGTAAGCTTAACTCAGCGGGTGGGCTCAGTGTGGAATTTACTATTTCCCTACCAAACAGTACGTATGACCTTGGGTACATGCGTATGGTTTGTCTATAACCTGAGGTAAACTACGATCATTACCGTCAATAAGTTAAATCGTCAATAACTTGAGTGACGACTGTAATGTATTAATATTCTTGAGTGATTATATTTGTATACCACTGTTTTTCTTTCAATTTCCGCGCCCTTATGTTGTAGCAATATAAAAACATTGTTGAAAAAGCGTTGTAAAACGTTGTAAAACGATGTTTATAAATTATATTTCGAAAAAGGTGTGGTGAATAATTTTTATTTCTTTTGAATATGGTTTGTAAAGGTACTGTCCACCTAACATCTAGATTTTATAAAATTATAATTTTATTGGAGCGTGGCTTAAATTTTAGTGTAATCGTAGGTAAAACATACTGAAAATCTAAATTTCATAAAATCTAGATATTATAAAATTATAATTTTAGTAGTAGAAATTTTTCTACTTTTTCAATTGAAATTAACCTCTACCTAAAAATCAAAATGGCGAAGACTATAAAATTTCATATACGGAAGTGACAGATGTAGCAAATGTGTATCAAAATCTATTTTTAATGAACATTATTGATGAAAAAATTTACTACATAACATTATTGATGAAAATTACTAACATTATTGATGAAAAAATAAATTCTAACTTGAAATTTAGTACCAAGTTAAATTGTACAATGTCCAGGAATGCTTTTTAATAACTGCCTTTTAGCGAATTTCCAAAACTGGAAATACGCTATTACAGCAGGTGTCGTGGCATGACCTAAGCCTGGGAGCATAACAGAAATATGTTTTGAGGTCCTTAGAATACGAAAATGATATTCACTAAAATTTATAGTGTGTGTGTGTGTGTGTGTGTCGCCACGATAACTTTCGAACGAAACGTTTAATGCTTATGAAATTTGGCATGGAAATTGGATTTTGATCTAGCTTGCCTAAGTTCTTTAGCCCAGAAGTCGGTCTTTCGGGCATTTTTTGTCAAAAAACTAAGTTTTCTGTCATAATTAAACAACTTTTTAAATTATTTTTTATGCCATTGCAAAGACGAGCTAAAGGTATGATAAGTTTTTAAATTTTTACTTTACATAAACTAATTCCAGAGAAAAATTAAGAAATTTGTTAGAAATTGACTAAAAAATTTCCAAAGGGACATTTGTTGTCCTTTTTTATTATACGGACAAACTATCTCCATTTCAATTTTTAAAATGGTACATTTTCGAAAAGGAAGCCTTTTGAATGATATGTAATGAAAAAATTGTTTTAAGCAAAGTAATCGACGATATACATCTATCTCACTTAACCACAAGGAAAAAAATTTATATTTGTCTCAAGTTGTTTTTTTTTTTTTTTTTTAAACCGCTGGATACTATGGGAATACATCATGACAATTTGAAATTAATTATGTGGGCCTTCCCACAATAAATCTCGTCAGAGTTAGACGCAAGACGTAAGACATTATAAATGTTCCAAAATGTTTTCTAATTTAATTGATCTTATGTAGGTGTTTTTAAATATCATTAAAATTTGCTGAAAACATAACATCCATTTAAATTTCTTTTTTATTATTAAGTTAAAAAAGTATTCAACATTCTAATTTACATTTTTTTTATTGTATAGAGGACACATTTTGACACATAAATAACAAAAATATCCCAGGTAACCTACGATTTTCAATTATTTTAAAAAAAAAATTATACGATTAAATTTTTCAATAAAAATTTATAAAATAATCTTATATTTAGATTGCATTCAAATTATAAATAATATGCTGATAAATTTAATATGTAAATAAATCAATAATTTATAACAAATTTAAAATATTTATACGGTTTTACGGTTTATAACGTTTATAATATCCATGTTTCTGTCAAAATTCGTAATGACTGATTCTCTGATTAACAGTTTTGAATTTGAGTCGCTTTACAGAGCGCAAAAGCCTCTGGCTTTAATTTAAGGTGGACACTGGCAATAAATTGAAAAACTGAAACTGATTGTCACTAAAAAACAACTTTTTCACATACTCTGTTTTCTTACATTTTTTCATAGTGACAATGTCTCGATGGAAACGTTCTTCGTTTTCATGATTGACGATCCTAGATTTTGAGGGATAAAATCTAAACGAATATGGAAAAACTTATTTTCAAGGGCATATTGCAACTTAATTTGCAATTTAATTTTATGATAAGATTAAACATTGGTCAATTATATCTACATAATGTTTAAGGGGAGAGATTTTTTCCAAAATTACCAAGGGCATTATAACCTGCAGATTAATTTAAAAATTACCTAAAACTTGTTTGGCAAATAGAACGAAGCACAATACAGAAGTGATTTTGAATTTTTTGATTTTATACATTTTTAGGTTATCTTTTTTAAATTTTACTTTAATTTTAAACATTATGTGGCATAATTAAGGTGACCAGACGTCTCGTTTTCAACAGAACAGTCCCGTTTTTCGGAAACATGTTGCGGTGTCCCGATCATAGTTCTCGGTACGCTCATTTGTCCCGTTTTGTTTATATTTGAACTTATACTATTTTATGAAAAGTTTTATTCATTATTTGAAATAATTTTTAACTGCCTTCAAAATCATTTACTTAGGTTGTTTCGACTTTTCTCAAATATGAGAGGATGTATTCATTTTGGCAGTATTTTTTTTAGTTTGAGAGGTTTGACATTTCTAACCTGTCGAACAACACAACAACATTAAAATTATGTATAATTTAATCAAAAATAAAATTTAATCTTTCTTAAAATATTTTACATTGTTACACATATAATTTAATTGCTATTAATAATTATTAATAAGTACAATATTTTGACTCATTTTACACACGACAATTAACTGTTTAAACATTTTTACTTTTGTGTTAATCCGTTGCTGAAAACTTTCTTAGAAAAGATTGGATATTTCTCGATTGTCAAGCATAACTATTGTCTACAATTTAATGCAAATACCCTTACAAAATCTAAAAAATAATAAAAGACATTAATTATTAATTTTTTTGAAATATTTAAAATTTTACCTAAATAGAGGTTATATGTAAGTTTCACACATGTTTTCATTTTGAATAATAATCCTATTTCAAATATTAAATTTGTAAATTAATACCGACTCCATAAAATGTTTACAAATAAAAATAATTTTGACACACTAACTAAAAAAATAATAGCCAAAAAATATTAGAAAATTAGAAAATATTTTTTTAATCTTCTTGACAAAGAAATAGAAAGAAATAGAATTCAAACTTAATTGTGTAAATAAGTAATACAGTAGATGGCAGCAAGTTACGAACAACAAGTCAAATTCTTCAAAGCGGAAAACTTCAATAATAAATATGTAGATAATAATAATGTTTTGTTTAGCCTATTTAAGAAAATAATTAGCCAATTAAATAAGTGTTAATTTATAATTTATTGAAGTAATATTTTTCATACTAAAATCTAAATCTTTTTAACATTTATTTATTATTAAATAATCAATATATAAAATTAGGGAAAATTTTGTGAAAAGCACACAGCCAATGTTACTTAAGGGTTTTGACTAGTGAGGTATCTACCAATAGAGAATAATTCCAGGGGTGGCCCAACAGAGCCTAAAGGGCCTTGGCGCATAAGGGGGGGGGATATCGGCCTTTTCACTTTTTGGAATCTCACCCAACTAGGTTTGTTGAGAATAAAAAGACGTGCTCTTTCCCACAATTTTATTTAGGTAGGTGCTCCAGAAACTGTTTTATCGAATCACGAAGATTTTTAGTTTTTCTAACATATCTCAGCCGTATAAAAGATATTTCAGATTTTCTGGCACTAAATTGAAGGTCTTCGAAGCGCGCATAAAGTACAATATTTTTCAAAATTTTTTGGTGGGAAATTCAAATTTTCCGAGGCTTGAAAAATTTTAAATATTTTTAGAACAAAACCTATTGACCCACATCATGACGAAAAAAATATATGTGATGTGTCTTGACCAGACCTATCTTCATGAATTTTTTCATAATTTTTGAGAGGGTGCTAGGGGGTCAAAAAATTCAAAATCTATTTTTTTCGATATTTTTTCAAAAAAAGCTTTGAGTTTTATTATTATTTTTTTTTTTTTTTCCGAAGAATAGAGGTTTCGAATAATTTTTAGATTGATAAGATTTAAAATAAACCGGTAAAAACCTATTTTTAAAAAAAAAAACCTTTATTTTCTAGTAATATTTGAATTATTATTTAATAAGTTAAATTTTTTATTATTTTTCTTGTTTACTTTTTTTTATTTTTTTTTCAACGCTATTTTTTGTTTGTCTTCTTTTTTTTGTTATTTTTAACTTTTTTTTTAAAAATAGAATTAACGTAAAAGCCCCTATACCGGAACGCGATCATATGTCCGAACAGCTTTGGCATTTATATATTAATGAAATTATTTTTAAAGAAACCTCTAACAACAAAAATCATTATTAATAGAATGATTAATTTTCAATTTAAATTCACCTCGCATTTAATGTTTCCTTACTTAATTAAAGAAATACATCTAAATATATAAACAATTTTTGTTGAATACAGTATTTTGATCCTTTATTTACGTTTGATACTTAAGCCATTCTATGTTTCCTACTTTGACGTCTAGATGTCACTCTATGTGTCATATTACTCATATTACACGTCTGTTTGTATATCAGTTCGCAACTCCTAGTGTCATTAATATTTCTTTGTTTGGATATAGATGTCGACATTTTGTAAAAGATAAACATTAATAAATGTTCAAAATACTGTATTCAAAGTTAAAAATAACTTAAAAAAAAGAAGACAAACAAAAAATAGCGTTGAAAAAAAAAAATAAAAAAAAGTAAACAAGAAAAATAATAAAAAAATTAACTTAGAAAATAATAATTCAAATATTACTAAAAAATAGAGGTTTTTTTAAAAAAAAATAGGTTTTTACCGGTTTATTTTAAATCTCGTCAATCTAAAAATTATTCGAAACCTCTATTCTTCGGAAAAATAAAGAAATATAATAATAAAACTGAAAGCTTTTTTTGAAAAAATATCGAAAAAAATAGATTTTGAATTTTTTGACCCCTTAGCACCCTCTCAAAAATTATGAAAAAATTCATCATGATGGATCTGGTCAAGACTCATATTTTTTTCGTCATGACGTGGGTCAATAAGTTTTGTTCTAAAAATATTTAAAATTTTTCAAGCCTCGGAAAATTTGAATTGCCCGCAAAAAAAATTTGAAAAAAATTGTACTTTATGTGCGCTTGGAAGACCTACAATTTGGTACCAGAAAATCTGAAATATCTTTTAATACGGCTGAGATATGTTAGAAAATCGAAAAATTTTCGTGATTCGATAAAACAGTTTCTGGAGCACCTACCTAAATAAAATTATGGGAAAGAGCATGTCTTTTTATTCTCAACAAACCTAGCTGGGTGAGATTCCCGGGGACTCGAACCCGGGTCTCTTAGTTGCTCGCCAAGAGCCTTATCAATTAGGCCTATCGAGCGCTTGTTCGAATGCCACTCCAATCCGACAATAAATCAACACATCCTCTTTGGAAATGTGAGATGCAATTATAATTTTTAATTTCAAATGTTATCGAGTCCCTGTAAGACATTATTAATGTATGACGAACTTTCGTTCATATAAAAGCTATTACTCTCGCTATAGAAGTTTTCACTTCAAAACTTGTCAGCGAAAAAGTGTAATCATGTAGTCCCAATAATGATTAAAGAATCATCTTTAACACATAAAAAATACAATAAGAGGATAGATGAAGATCTTTTACCAAAAGCAGCAAAATCTACTATTACAATAAATGGTATAGAAATATTGTAATTATTAGAAACAAGCCGTCAAGTGCAACTTGCACTTGCGCTAACAGTGTTCCGTACAATCAGTTGTTTTATGAATTTTTAAAGTTACGTGGTCCCTTTTTAAAGTTACCCTAGAATACGAAAATGATATTCACTAATATTTATATATAGATTATATAAATATATAAATATATATATATATATATATATATATATATATATATATATATATATATATATATATATATTTTTTTTTAAACTAATTGATGAGTTACATGTGTTTTGGCCAAGGCTATATATATATATATATATATATATATATATATATATATATATATATATATATATATATATATATATATATATATATATAGCCTTGGCCAAAAGTATTAGGCACCGCCATAAAACACATGTAACTCATCAATTAGTTTAAAAATGACTTAACTGTTTAATAATAGAATGAAAGGCAATACTAAGAGTTAATTTTAAACAATAGATAAAGGATTTTAAGGCATCGTAAAACACCTGGTTCACAAAACGTGAAATATGAAGTTTTTTGAAAAATAATGCAATTTATTTTTAGTCTTTTATTAACTTTCAGGGTAACAAGAAGCTGCTGAGTTTTGTTTATTTGTGTAGTAGAGACAGTTTGTAATACGAAATGCCGAAACAGAAACACGAATAAAAATCTAGATGTTATATGAAGACGGGAAGATTCAAATAGAGATTGCTAAATCAGTAAAAGTTTGACGACGTGCAGTGCAATCCACCATTAAAAGGTTCGCGGAGACTGGCTCTCGCACAAACAAAATGAGAACGGGCAGAAAACGTATTACTACTGATCGCCAGTTTAGAAAACTTATCCGTGACTCACTTAAGGACCGCAAAAAAACTGCTTCTGAGGTCCCTGCAGCTTCATCGGAGGACATTGGGAAACCAATTAGTTCTCGAACTGTAAGAAGAAGACTCATAGAAGCAGGGTTAAAAAGCCGCAAAGCCAAGAAGAAGCCTTGACTCTCCGACAGCAACAAAAATTATCGTTTAGAATGGGCTTCAAGACACCAGCATTCTTCTGAAGAAGATTGGTCCAATGTGGTATGGTCCGGCGAATCTAATCGCATTATTAATGCGATGCTATAAAATTTAACTTACCTTCAAATTAGATTCGTCGGATCATATCACATTGGACCAATCTTCTTTAGAAGAATGCTGGTGTTCTAGAGCCCATTCCACACGACTTTTCTGGTTATTGTCGGAGAGCCAAGAGCTTCTTCCTGGCTTTGCGGCTTTTTAAACCTGCTTGTGTGATTCTTCTTCTTAGAGTCGAGAACTAATTGGTTTCCCAGTGTCCTCCGATGAAGCCACAACAAGCTCAAAAGAAGTTTTTTTGCGGTCCTTAAGTGAGTCACGGATAAGTTTTCTAACCTGGCGGTCAGTTGTAATGCGTTTTCTGCCCATTCTCATTTTGTTTGTGTGAGGGCCAGTCTCCGCGAACCTTTTAATGGTAGATTGCACTGCACATCGTCAAACTTTTACTGATTTAGCAATCTCGATTTGAATCTTCCCTTCTTCATATAACATCTGGATTTTTATTCGTGTTTCTGTGTTAAGTTCTTGTTGTTTCGACATTTCGGATTACAAACTGTCTCTACTACACAGACAAACAACAACTCAGCAGCTTCTTCTTATTCTGAAAGTTAATAAAAGACTAAAAAATAAATTGCATTATTTTTCAAAAAACTTCATATTTCACGTTTTGTGGACCAGGTGTTTTATGATACCTAAAAATCCTTTATCTATTATTTAAAATTAACTTTTAGCATTGCCTTTCAATCTATTATTAAACAGATACGTCATTTTTAAACAAAAATATGAGTTACACGTGTTTTGTGGGGGTGCCTAATACTTTTGGCCAAGGCTATATATATATATATATATATATATATATATATATATATATATATATATATATATATATATATATATATATATATATAGAGAGAGAGAGAGAGAGAGTTTTTCCTTAACTTAATGGTTGTCTCCATTGTATTTGTATTTTACATTATTTTTGATACTTTTCAGATTTTTCTATAATTTAGTGATTATTTTTATTGTATTTAATTAACATAAGACCCTACGGTGTGATTTACTTTTTAGACCTGTTTTTTCAATAAAATTAATAACGCCGGATATATTGTTTTGACGTATCCTTTATAACGGTTTAATGATTTTTTGCATTTTCAAAGTTGTCAATATACCTTATTAATTATTTATTTGATATTTTCCTTTTGAAAATTTTTTGAATTTGTATACATAATACAAAGATATATAGCTGTTTTTATAAAATTTAACGCTATTTTTTCACTTTTGTTTTTTGTAATACTTAAAGTGTTTTTCTTGTATACATAATTTTATACTGACGAAGATGATTTTGTCTTGTACATGATAAAATGATAGCTATGTATCTTCAATAACGATTATTTTCATAGTTAGATGTCTAAAGAAATATCAAACGGTACGTTTTGTCGCGGTGCTTTTAAACAATAAAACTCTTCACAGGTAAATATTAAGTTTTGTAGCTGGTACGTTTTATCGCGATACCATGCGAGCGTCTTTACTAAAGTCCAATATTCAACCTCGGCTCACTAATCAATGTTGTACATTTTAGGATTTCTATTTATTGTGTTTGAAGCATACATTTGCCTATTCTTAAAAGTTAAGAATGCTAACAATTGCTTTTAAATTACGACGAGGACAAGATAGGAATCCAATTTTGAATAACGTGACTGATTATTACATTTACCCGGTCTACAGGGGCAAATGTGATAATTACTTGTCATTTTTTTGCTCTTTGGTTTTTATTTTTATGAGACTCTGCGGCTATTTTTAATATAATTTCCGAACCACCATCAGAAATTTCACCATCTGAAACAAATAAAGCGAAATAGGGCAAATATAATAAATTAGTACATTTACATTTGAGTAATAAAATTTCAGGGGCAAATGTAATAGTGACTATCAAATTAAATCTATAAAAATTTCATCAAAATATATGCTCATACTGCTTTCTAACACAGCATTTTATCATACTGAAACAATTAAATTCAAAAACTTATGATAAATTTCATAATAAAAACCGATTAAAATTTGATTAACAAATATGTAATTTGCACACAATTAATATCACGTGTAAAATGAAATGCCATTTGCAGCTCTGACAGTAAAACAGTATTTGTAAGTGATTGGCGCGTAGTCGAACAAGTTAACATTACATATTAGAATCGGCACACTAACCTGTTCTTTAATAAAGAAATGAATGAAATCTATTACATTTACCCCGCTATTGCAATTACCCCACCTGACCCTATTTATTATTTTTTTTCGATTCAAAGAAATTTTTAATCTTTGAACAATGAAATCGTTTTGAGGGTGTAATTTTCTAGAAGATTAAGATAATATATTGATCTTAATTGATTGTCCTTATCAGTTATTTCAATTTTTGAAATTTGTGGCTATTTTATTACAAATATTAAATATTTTAGTGTTTTTAACCTTTGAAAAGTAACATTTATCGAAAAATACTTCTAGAAATCTATCACATTTCATCTTCGTTTTTTAGCGAATTTCGAAAACTCGAAATTCAGCTATTACAGTAGGTCTCATGACGCAATCTGAGTCCGGGACTATGGCAGAAATCTGTTTTGAGGTCCCTAGAATACGAAAATGATATTCACTAAAATTTATATATATATATATATATATATATATATATATATATATATATATATATATATTTATGTGTTCCCACGATAACTCTCGAACGAAACGTCTAACGCTTATGAAATTTTCTGTGCGGACTGGATTCTGAATTGGCTTGGCTAAGTTCGTTACCCAGACACGTCGGATGCCCAGAAGTAGGTTTTCTGGCCATTTTTTATGATTCGATCCTATCATAAGGCAGTTCGATTTTTACATCGTTGAAAAGGAAAAAAAAAATTATGAAGAAAATATTCTTATAATTTTCTTTCTATTTTAAGTATTTTTCGAGAAAATGTAAATTTTCACTTTTATTCTTTCTTTGTTAGTCTAATAAGTAATTTATATTTATATCTCAGTTCTTTATGAAGTATAAAAATATTTCACTTTTTTATTAAAGAATTTTGTGAGAACAAGCGAAGACTATTTACATATATGTGTTATAACACACATACATGTATAGAGTTTTGTTTCTCATTTATTACATTATAATTAGCATGGTTCTATCTCATGTTAAAAAATGTAAATTAAACAGATTTTCTAAGCTAATGTAATGAAGAATTTTTTTTTTTTTATTGAATTTTTAAGTAAACAAGAAATTGAAGATTATGTTATGATATAATATTATTAAATATATGAAACAAAACAAAATATGTACAATGTACATATGTATGTACGGAAAAATATTTTGAATCGATTTTGAAAATTTTTTCACTAATAATTAATAATGTTAAAAAATTAAACCATTTCAAATGGATTTAAGGTATTTTATGTGAGGTCAAGGTTTTCGGGACCTAAAAAGGCCAGAAATTAATTAACCAATCGATTTTAAAAATTTTTTCACAGTTAGTAAGTTAAAGTATTTGAAATAATTAATTAAATGATGTCCACAAGAAGCTTACGGACTGCCATAAGTTATATGAGATCCTTAGAATCCTTTTCTTACTGTTAGAGTACTAGACTTGTATGAGTTTCGCCAGGATTTACTGATCCCATAATTGTAAAAAATAAACTAAACGACCAATTTTAAAAATTTCTTCACTGTTACAGAGCTAAACTATTTTAGATAGATTTAGAATACATTATGTAAGGTCCGCCAGGGTCCACAGGACCCAAAAGTGTCAAAAATAAACTAACTGATCGATTTTGAAAATTTTTTCACTGTTACAGAGCTAAACTATTTTAGATAAATATCGATTACGTTATGTAAGGTCCGCCTGGGTCCATAGGACCCAAAAGTGTCAAAAATAAACTGCCTGATCGATTTTGAAAATTTTTTCACTGTTACAGAGCTAAACTGTTTTAGATAAATATAGATTCCGTTATGTAAGGTCTGCCAGGGTCCATAGGATCCAGAAGTGTTAAAAATAAACTAACTGACCGATTTTGAAAATTTTTTCACTGTTACAGAGCTAAACTATTTTAGATAAATATAAATTACGTTATTTAAGGTCCACCAAGGTCCATAGAACCCAAAAGTGTCAAAAATAAACTAACTGACCGATTTTGAAAATTTTTTCACTGTTACGGAGCTAAACTATTTTAGATAAATATAGATTACGTTATGTAAGGTCTGCCAGGGTCCATGGGATCCAAAAGTGTCAAAAATAAACTAACCGACCGATTTTGAAAATTTTTTCACTGTTACAGAGCTAAACTATTTTAGATAAATATAGATTACGTTATGTAAGGTCTGCCAGGGTCCATGGGATCCAAAAGTGTCAAAAATAAACTAACCGACCGATTTTGAAAATTTTTTCACTGTTGGGGAACTAAGCTATTTTAGATAGACATACATTACGTTATTTAGGGTCCGCCAGGGTCCATTGGACCCAAAAGTGGTAAAAATAAACTAACCGACCGATTTTGAAAATTTTTTCACTGTTACAGAGCTAAACTATTTTCGATAAATATAGATTACGTTATGTAAAGTCTGCCAGGGTCCATCGGATCCAAAAGTGTCAAAAATAAACTAACCGACCGATTTTGAAAATTTTTTCACTGTTGGGGAGCTAAGCCATTTTAGATACATATAGATTACGTTATGTAAGGTCTGAAGTGTCAGTAGGACCTAAAAGTGTCAAAAATAAAATAACTGACCGATTTTGAAACTTTTTTACTATTACCGAGGTAAACTATTTTAGATAGGTACAGGTTGTGTTATCTGAGATCCACAACTGTCCTGCGGATGCAAATGCGGCGTAGAATGCTACACAACGGGTTTTGAATATATATATATATATATATATATATATATATATATATATATATATATATATATATATATATATATTACATAAAGTCCGCCTAGAATATACGGTCGAGCTGATTTGTTAATGAGGTCCACCGGGATCTTGCAGATCCGAAAACGCCAGTAATAAGCTATCGAACCGATGCTAAAAAATTTCTCACTGCTAGAGAATTAAATTATTTTAGATGGATACAACTATGCTGCACAAAATTCGTTCGGGTTCTTGGGTCCCCAAAAATACCAAAACTAATTACCCAACCGATTTTAATAATTCTTTTACTCTTAGAAAGCTAAACTATTTTAAATAGGTACAGGTCTTAGATGAGATCCGCCAGTGCCCAAGATTTGGAAATTCGCTATGTTATGCAGATGCTGCGACAGGGGTATTTTTATATACTGCAGCATCACATTCAAAAATTTTATTTCATATTTCCATGGAAAATGTTGGCTTTTGTAATATTTTGTACAATAAAAAGGTTGACAGTTTTATACAATACCTTTTAAAAAAATAGAAGAGAAAATGGGCAAATCTTCCTTACATTGATTTTGTAAAGTGCATTTCATCAAAATGAATGTTGACAGTGGGAATTGTCTTATATATTATTGTTACGAGTTCACAATATTTATATCAAATATCTCTGAACAAATTTTCATTTTACCAGGCAACTGTACTTTGGAATTTAGATAATTGACAATACGAGTGAATATATAGTAAACAGGGGGAATCAGCAAGATCTGCTTGTATTCTTTGTTACATTTTCGTGTCGAAAAGGGGAGTGTATATGGAGAGATGTTCTGAAAAAAGAAAAATATGGTAACAAAAATTGTACGGATGTACATACAATTGTTTGTGTCTGGCAGACTGTAATTAATGTTGAGTGGTTTAGTTATTTACGCATAGAAATTTAGGTATAGTTTGTACGGATCAGAGTGTTTCACGACCCAGTTGTTGATATTTTTTGATGCTGAAGTATATCTTCTTAATATCCATAAAATTTATAAAATGTCCATTTAAAAATTATGTGTTTATAATGATTGATCAGTGTGCTCAAGGGGCATTTTTTATTATTGTAACTAGTGTTTAATATTCATAGATACTAATGTAAAAAAAAGTTATTCATTGTATTTAAATGACGGAAAAAGTAATAAAAAATCTTCAGTTACAATCAGAATTTCCCAATTTCTATTCTACAGCATTCACATCTTTTTAGATTATATAATTTTAAAGTATTTATGGAGATGAAATTCTTCAGTAACTCTTGTTCTAAAATATTATCTCTATAGTAGGTATTCTCTTATAAATTTTGATGTATACCACCGCAAACACTGCTTATTTAGTAAAATAATTATTATAATTAATACATAACGCGTTTTACGAGCAAATTAGGAAAATATATTTTGTTCTCAAAATTCTACAAGATCAACATTCAAAATTATATATTCAACTGTTATAAACAGCATTCAATTGATTATTCAAAAATGGTTACTAGCAAAATAAAAAATTAATTTTGTTTTTCATTTCCAACACCCCCACTAAAACAAATTTTCACTTCAGCCCTATTGCGTGAATACAATGTTCATGCTGATTCTTATATAAACCCTTAGTCAAAAAATCTGCTACCATATATTTTGTATTTATATATCCCTTCTTCATCGTAATCTATGCCCCTTTTTTACGCGCAGCCTTTCACTACCAATCTTGCTTTATACTTACAAATTTTACCATTGACATTTTGTTTAGTTTTAAATACCCATTTATTATTTATGGCTTTCTTCCCATGTGGTAATTCACAAAGCTCCCATGTTCCGTTTTCTGTATGTGATTTTAATTCTTCTTCCATCGCCTTTAACCACTGCTCCTTGTCACTTCTTGTTAGAACCTCTTCAACTGTAATTGGTTCGTTGAATTCGACACTCTCTGCCAAATAGGTAACGAAGTCATCAAGTTTCTTTGGTTTTGGCGGTCTGGAAGATTTTCTTATATTTTGTTCTGGAACAGTATTTTCTTCTGCTGATTTGTAATTATCATCAGAACTATTTTCTTCACTAGTATAATCAACAATTCTATTTTCATAAACCATTGCTGTTTCTTCCTCTTCAACTTCTTCATTATACTCGTTGACTGAATTTTCCCCCACTGGAGTGTGACTACCTAGCCCTTCTGACATATTTTCTGTTGAATTTACTTCTAAATTTAAATCCTCATTTGTTGCGCCAACTGGGAAAATAAAAAATTCGTCATTATCGTCTGTTAAGGTACTCACTTGACCTTGTAAATCTTCCATAAATTTTACGTCTCTGCTCTTTCATACTAAATCCTTTTTAGGGTCATACAGTCTATATCCCTTGGATTGTTCACAATACCCTACCATAATACATTCAGTGGATTTTGGGTCAAATTTCTTTCGTTTTGCCTTTGGGATATATACCATCGCTTTGCAACCAAATACTTTCAAATGCTCCAAATTTGGCTTACGATCAGTCTATGCTTGTTCAGGTGTGATCTGCAAATCGCTTGCTGGTGGACGATTTATAAGATACACTGCAGTTGCCACTGCTTCACCCCAGAAACTTTTGTTTAATTTGGAGTCGCATAACATTGACCTTGCTTTTTCAACTATTGTCCTGTTCATACGTTCAGCGAGGCCATTTTGTTGCGGCGTGTATGACATACTAGTTTGATGAATTATTCCTGCAGACTGTAAAATTTTCCGCATTCCTTCATTACAATATTCGGTGCCATTATCTGCTCGTAACATTTTCAATTTCTTATTCATTTGATTCTCCACTAGTGCCTTCAATTTTGATTCTCCACTAGTGTTCTTCAATTTTTTTCTTAACTTCATCTTTAGTTTTCAACAAATACACTAATACTTTTCTTGTATAATCATCTATAAACGTTAGAAAATACTTCTTTCCACCTTTAGATGGTACCTCCATTGGTCCACAAATGTCAGGATGCACTAATTCTAAAATTTAATTTGCTCGATTTTCACTACGTTTAAAGGGCAACCTTGAGTGTTTTCCTTTAATACATGCTTGACATAATTTTTCTCGACACTCACCAAAGTCAATGCCACTTGCCAAACCGTTTTTTAATTTTACTAAATTATTCGCACTCAAATGTCCCATTCGACGATGCCACAATTCATAACTGTCTTTTGTAACTGCTAAACTAATTTTCCTGGCAATATCTAATTTGTAAATATCGCCCGTAAGTGTAGCTGTAGCAATCAATTCCTTATTTTTGTTCAATATTTTACAACCATTTTCATCAAAATGTATTGAATTTTCCTTTTTCAATGATTTTACTCACTGATGTAATCGGGTGCATAAATAACATCTTTTACTTGAACTTTATTTACTTGATTGCCAATTGTGACATTTAGTGAAAGATCTTCAATAGCTTTAACACTACTTTCTCTACCATCAGCTACATTAATACCTTTATTTAATTCGACTATATTTTCCAATAATGATTTGTTACGGGTCATATGGGTCGATGCTCCCAAATCAATGTACCAATCATCTTCTTTCACAAGTCTATCATTAACATTAAAAGTACTAAAAAATGTACTATCAGTTTTATCTTTAACGAATCTTCTTTTCTTTTTGTTACAATTTTTTGCTATAATATGTCCATATAAACCACAGTTATAACAACGAGGACCTTTATTTCTCAAATTTGGATAAGATTGTGTTTTAGTTTTGCTTAATAAAGCTGATTTTTGTTCTGCGGTTGCTTTAACTTCTTGTAACAATTTTGTTTTAATCACAGTACCTGTGATTTTCGATCCTGAATTCTCAAGCGCCATAATCATCGGTGCATATTCTTCCGGAAGTCCAGCTAACAAAATAGCACTTATTCACTCTTCAGACACTTGTAACCCGCACTCACTAAGTTTATGTGCTGTCGTTACTATTTTATTAACCTAAGATTCCACCGAATCACATTCTACCAACTTTGTCCCTAATAATGTCCGTAACAAATTTATTCTTCTGTTTAGTCCTGTATCACTAAACACTTGCTTTAATATCTTCCAAATATCCTTGGCTGTTTGAGCTTCCAAAATATGGTGATGATTTATTTTATCTACCAATAATATCAATTTTGATTTAGCTTGCGTTAATTTTACCACGTCTATCTCTTGACCATCCACACAATTCCACAATCCCTCATGCTCGAGGTACGCTTGTGCTTCAAAAGACCAGGACGTATAATTTTCTACACCTTTAAGTTTCTCAATGCTCGCCTGAAACGCCATGATTCTCTCAAACTATTTTACCAAATTCTTTTGTATACACCACAGTATAAATAAAAGATTATTACCATAGGCAGTAGCCAAACGCACTTTCTATCCTTTTTTGATATAAGTACAAACAATTATGTATGTCCTTTTTTACTTATGTGATTGTATGTGTTTGTACATGTGAGATTGAGGGTTGGCAATGATCATGTTATATTATATTAATAAAATTATTTATTAAAATTTTCTTTACTGGAAAAAAATTAATTAAAAAGCCAAACTAAATGATTAAATGGTGGAAAGGCATACTTAGCATATAAAAATAATACGTTTATATAAACATTAAAAATATTTTATTAGGTACAGTTAAAAAAAAGTTTATTTATTTTTTTTTTAGATAGACAAGAATTAATAAATTTTACATACATTTTACACAAATTTAAATTACATTAAACCATTTGATTAGCCATTTTATTATACTTAAAAATTAAATATATCTACATATATGTATTTTATACATAGAATGTAAATATGTATCTAATTACTATCAAATATTCTTTTACAAACTACAAACAGATATAACTTTTCTATTTAATTTTGTTTTATTTTTAAAATCTTTGTTATTAAATTTAATTGTATAGTAAATTTTCAACCGAACAAACAATTTCTGTAAAAAATCTATAGGAAAACATTCACAAGGAGGATTAAAAGTATGTTTTTTAATGTCAGTTAATATTGCATTGCCAACGTGTGATGTAATGTGTTTTTCAAAATTATTTCTAAAAATTTCTTCTAATTTTATTATATATTCTAAAAAGTCAAAAGGAGGTACTTTTAAACTGCCAAATTTTGATTTTTGGTTATTATACGCTTTAAAATGCATATGTATGTTGGAAGGGGATATTTCGACATTAATTTTGGTATAATTTTCAAAAATTTTACATGAAGAATGTTTTAATAAACATTTGTTCAGTAAATAACCAGCAACATACGTAAGGCCATTTTTTTCAATGTCATCCATGTTAAACACATAATCGGTAATATCGGTATAAATTTCCTTATTTTCGGCTTCATACCCTTCAAAAACTGCTGTCTTTAAGGTTTTGTCATTTGATTGACAAAGAAATGAAACAAAATCATCCGTGCAGTTGGCGTTTGCAGAATTTTCTAGCATATTGCCCATAAATAATTTTTTAAAGGCCCTATAAAACTGCACAGATGTGGGCTCACGACAGTTACCACCTTGTTGCCTTATGGTTCCAAAAAAAGATTCCAGGCAATCTTGATTAAACCTCCGTAGAAAAAGGAATTTGATTTTGTCCGATTCTATATCTTCCCAAAGAGCTAATATTGATGCTATATTTTGTTTAAGGCCTTCAATGAATTTCATCGATTTCGTCATATCTTTACCATTGGTTTTATTAACGATTCTTAAAGAATTTAAAATTTGCAATGCTTTATTGAGTAACTCTGTCTGATAAGGTGCCCCATAAAATGCTTTATTATATAATTTTTTTGATTTAACTGTACTTGAATTAAATAAATCAAATAACTTATCCACTAAATCTATAAAAGTCACTGTCCCAGTAGCATTTTCAGATAACTGTCCAAATGATGGATACGTAGACATACCAGCAGCTACGCTATGGCTTAATACTTGCACTGCTAATTTCACTTTCATTTTTTGGAATGGAGAAGGGTCTAAATGGGCATCTGTTAATTTCGGGGCCAATCTGAATTGTTTTTTACGATCCTGATCGTAAAAATATTTTATATGATCCCATGAAGCAATCGAATTTCCATAGTTGTAGTTGTATTTTATTAAATTATTCCTTATGGACTTAAAAAGATGAGGTGTATCAAACAAATGATAAATTTTCTGATCTCCTATAAAAAAATAAGGCTGATTTACACTTACATTTTTCGATTTAGCGAAATCAATAAAATTAAGACCTTGATCGGAAATAAAGGCAAGTACTTTGAACCCGATCTCATTTAATAAAGCGATAATGTGACATATGAAATTATCTAATTCTAAATAATTTTTTACGTTGTTTATTAAAGAAAATGCTATTGGTTCTTTCCAGTTACCAAAAATACCCCTTGCCATCAATACACAAGCATAATTTGCCGGTTTTGGTGATTGTATACCGGAAATTTCATGTAAACCTATTATTTTATCTCCTTTTGTATTATAAAATAAATGCGTTTTAATACTCATTTTATCAACACAAACAATACAATATTTATTTAAATCGTCCATCTGCTGACATTTTAGAGTTAACATTTTTATTATATTTTCATTAACGCCACTTGAGATGTTAATATACATGTTTTCAAGAGTTCGAATGGATGGAAATATAAAAAAAACGCCGTGAGCAGCGGGGGCCCCATCACGGTAGTCGAATTTTCCCCTTCATCTTCGGTATTGACTGTCTACAAGCGAAATGTGATTGAAAGTCTACAACCGAATTGTCATTTTGTTGGTTTCAAAACTGGTGATGAGTGTTCGGCTGATCGAGGCTTTAAAAAAAGGTTTTAAGTATTTAAGGGCTGTATCTCAGTAAATTTCAATTTTGTGCCGAAAACAGGTAGCAGAAAAAAAGCCAACACAATTCGTACGAGGACATTCCTGCCCATGTTTATCCGCTAATTGCCTTTATGTTTTAGTTTTAAAAATTAAAAAAGGACCTTAAATAGTAAACTGGAAGGCCTTTATAAAGATATTTTTTCTTTCCAAAAAAATCCAAAATTTCTATCTTATAAATACTAAAAATCCAAAATTCCTAATTTATAAATAAACAGTGACTTTAATAACATTTTTAAATTACTTAATATGTATGTATTTCATTTGTCATAAAAGTAAGTTCACTTTTTTTTAAATTTTTAGTCGAATTTTCTCCGAAAAATTAGACTTATACAGTCTATACGATAAGAGCTGCGAGAGGCGAGACCAGGGGCGCTATCCGTTTTCGGACCCGTAGAACACGATTATGTAAAAAAAAAAGATGTCTGATATATATATATATATATATATATATATATATATATATATATATATATATATATATATATATATATATATTTTCCCGCAACCTTTTAATATGTGTAGGGCCCCCCTATGGAAGTTAAGAGATGAAATTTGGTAAGTGGGGCTTATTCCGATGCACAACAATACTATCAAAGTGGGGTCAAATTTTGGGCAAATTTTTTTTCGGACCCGACCTTTAAGGGGGTGGTGGGGGGCGGAAAAGCAGTAAAACTTTTCCAAACCGGTTTTAAATAATGTTTCGGTCAATTATCTACAACATATCCAAAATTCAGCTTCCTAGGATGATATGGTGGGAGTAGAGGGGGGAAAAAACGATTTTCGCTGGATCTAACAGGCCCCCAGCCCCCCAGAATTAACGTAGAGGGTTGAAATTTGGTGTGTTGATGAAGTTCGTACCTAGGTTGTGCTTTTTGGAGGTTTTAATATTTTACCCCCACCCCCCTCATTTTTAAGCTACAATTTCATGCATTTTCGACGTTTTCGAAGTTTGTACCACTCGCACAGGTCACCCGAATAAACCTAGAGGGCTGAAATTTTGTATTCGGATTGAGTTAGTATCAAGGGGGTGCCTTTTGGGGGTCTCGACTTTTAACCCCTACCCCCACCATTTTTATACCCAAAAGAACATGATTTTTCTTGTTTTTTAACAGTTTCGTTCGGGTCAAAATCTCCCCAAATAAACCTAGAGGGCTGAAATTTTGTGTACAGGTTAAGCTAATAGCCAGACACTGTTTTTTGGAGGTTTCAACTTTTAACCCTTACCCCCACGATTTTTACGCCAATATTTCCTTAATTTTTTTGCTTGTTTTCTAACATGTCTAGAGACTCCATAAGGAAACCTAGAGGGCTGAAATTTTGTACGTGTATTCAGTTAGTATCCAGCTAGTACCTTGTAGGGAGTCCGCATCACTTTTCCCCCCACTTCTCCCATTTTTACATCGGAATTGAATGCTATTGTTAAATGTGTTTTAAAAGCATTATGTTTATTCTAAATACAAGTAGGCGAATAGTAATTTTAAAAAATTTAAAAAAAAGTGAACTTACTTTTATGACAAATGAAATACATACATATTAAGTAATTTAAAAATGTTATTAAAGTCACTGTTTATTTATAAATTAGGAATTTTGGATTTTTAGTATTTATAAAATAGAAATTTTGGATTTTTTTGGAAAGAAAAAATATCTTTATAAAGGCCTTCCAGTTTACTATTTAAGGTCCTTTTTTAATTTTTAAAACTAAAACATAAAGGCAATTAGCGGATAAACATGGGCAGGAATGTCCTCGTACGAATTGTGTTGGCTTTTTTTCTGCTACCTGTTTTCTGCACAAAATTGAAATTTACTGAGATACAGCCCTTAAATACTTAAAACCTTTTTTTAAAGCCTCGATCAGCCGAACACTCATCACCAGTTTTGAAACCAACAAAATGACAATTCGGTTGTAGACTTTCAATCACATTTCGCTTGTAGACATTCAATACCGAAGATGAAGGGGAAAATTCGACTACCGTGATGGGGCCCCGCTGCTCACGGCGTTTTTTAAAATTACTATTCGCCTACTTGTATTTAGAATAAACATAATGCTTTTAAAACACATTTAACAATAGCATTCAATTCCGATGTAAAAATGGGAGAAGTGGGGGGAAAAGTGATGCGGACTCCCTACAAGGTACTAGCTGGATACTAACTGAATACACGTACAAAATTTCAGCCCTCTAGGTTTCCTTATGGAGTCTCTAGACCTGTTAGAAAACAAGCAAAAAAATTAAGGAAATATTGGCGTAAAAATCGTGGGGGTAAGGGTTAAAAGTTGAAACCTCCAAAAAACAGTGTCTGGCTATTAGCTTAACCTGTACACCAAATTTCAGCCCTCTAGGTTTATTTGGGGAGATTTTGACCCGAACGAAACTGTTAAAAAACAAGAAAAATCATGTTCTTTTGGGTATAAAAATGGTGGGAGTAGGGGTTAAAAGTGGAGACCCCCAAAAGGCACCCCCTTGATACTAACTCAATCCGAATACAAAATTTCAGCCCTCTAGATTTATTCGGGTGACCTGTGCGAGTGGTACAAACTTCGAAAACGTCGAAAATGCATGAAATTGTAGCTTAAAAATGAGGTGGGTGGAGGTAAAATATTAAAACCTCCAAAAAGCACAACCTAGGTACGAACTTTATCAACACACCAAATTTCAACCCTCTACGTTAATTCTGGGGGGCTGGGGGCCTGTTAGATCCAGCGAAAATAGTTTTTCCCCCCTCTACTCCCACCAAATCATAGTAGGAAGCTGAATTTTGGATATGTTGTAGATAATTGACCGAAACATTATTTAAAACCGGTTTGGAAAAGTTTTATTGCTTTTCCGCCCCCCCCCCCCCACCCCCTTAAAGGTCGGGTCAGAAAAAAAATTTGCTCAAAATTTGACCCCACTTTGATAGTATGAGGTGCCTCGAAAATGAGCCCTATTTACCAAATTTCATCTCTTAACTTTCATAGGGGGGCCCTACACAAATTAAAAGGTGGCGGGAAAATATATATATATATATATATATATATATATATATATATATATATATATATATATATATATATATATATATATCAAACATTTTTTTTTCTACATATTCGTATTCTACGGGTCCGAAAACGGATAGCGCCCCTACTCTCGCCTCTCGCAGCTCTTATCGTATAGACTGTATAAGTCTAATTTCTCGGAGAAAATTCGACTAAAAATTTTCATAATATTCTATAAGCTTGCCGGCTGCTAAAATAAATAGACATTGCCATAATTTTAAAATCAGTATCATACCTGTAATTAAAACAGAAACATATTGAAATAAAAATAATGACACTTGCATTCTAGAGAATTTGAACTCGAAATTTTATGCGTTACTAATTAAGACAGTTATAGTCGGTACAATATATTTATATATAAAAGTAAAAATTTTGAATTATCTAATTATATATGTGTATCGGCTAACGTACAAAATAAATGTCTTACCTATTTTGTTTGGAATTTCTCTTTAAATTTATTTGATATTTGATGAATCTCACCAGGTTTGGCGGCAAAAGTTTTTCGCATTCTTCCAAAAATTCTTGAAGGCTTACGTTATTTCTAGAACCTATTGTCTGAACAGCAGAACTCGTAGTTGGTAAAGATTCTGTTTGAGTTGCAACAGAGTTGGAAATAATTATATCTGCAACCTTTGGCTTAGTTAACAAGAGCGTTGGTACTGCACCAGGCTTTAATCGGTTAGTTTCACTTTTAAAACAACTCTTTTCAAAGTGAGTTGAACATACCCGAAAATTATGGCAGTATCCAACATGTAATTTAAAAGATCTTGACGACCTATCGCGACTAACCACTGGCGAGATCTAAAATATTAATTGAATAATTATTTAATGTATATTTATTTTTACATAAGCAATCAAGCTAAAATAAAACTTACACATCCGGATCAGTAGGCACTCGGAAAAAACTTAAATTTGGATCCTCTTTTGAATGGCTTGAACAAAATTTAGCCTCACAAGAGTTGCCACCGTTTCTAGACATTATATATTTAAGTATAATAAAAAAATTAAATTTATAATTAAATGACAAAAAATATATCAGTAAAATAACTTAATAGATCGCAATAAAACACTAAATTACACGAAAATATCAAAAATAAAAAGCTAATTTTTAAATAATACAAATTTAATGTCAGTTAATATTTCACTGCATTTGTTATCCAAAATTTTAAAAAATATCAGTGAAAATTAGACAATATAAATAATTTACATGGTAATTATCAATTGTAATTTTTCACAAAATTATTTGATCCGCAAATTTGTTGTTCGAAATAAAATTTTATTAGTGTGTGACCGTATTTTCATTGATAAAATTAACAAAAATTCAGTGTATAATGTATAGGTCAATACACAATCTTTGTAAAATAATAGAATGATATCGTTATGCATTATTTACCTAACATGGATAACCCTTGGAATTTTAAAATTCCAAACGTCCATTCTGACGTCATCCCGTTTCGTAACTGTTTGTAGAACAAACTATTATTTAAACTGTGGTATACACCAACTACATCAACAACATCTGGGCGTCATCTGGGCCCATAACCTCTTGTAAATTTTGATGTATTCCACCGCAAACACTGCTTATTTAAAAAAATAATTATTATAATTAATATATAACGCGTTTTACGAGTAAATTAGGAAAATATATTTTGTTCTCAAAATTCTACAAGATCAACATTCAAAATTATATATTCAACTGTTATAAACAGCATTCAACTGATTATTCAAAAATGGTTACTAACAAAATAAAAAATTAATAAATTTGTTTTTCATTTCTAACATATTCACATAAATCCATTGTAGTATAGTATGGGCGATTGTTACAATTTGTGGCAATAATCGTCCTTTTAAAATCGATTATGGTAAATGTTAATTCCATGGATATCCCATACATAATTGTTATGAATTTCAGTACTATTGATTAAATAGGTATAATTATTCAAAATTTTAAAATGAATACCATGAATGAATGACGTAATTATACAAATTTTTAAATTTTGCCATTGATAAGGAAAATATTTAATTATGTTTAAATATTTACTTGATTAGAACATTTGACTTTTAAATATGATAAACCAGATATAAGCCTTATAGTGCCTCTCTTTACGATACCTAACTATATTGCTTGAACTTAAAATTTTTGCAAGATGTAGAATTTACAGTTCAAGTAGTAGACAAATGTATCACTTATTCCATTCTTCTCTGTACAAAGTATCTAGCTATAATATAGACAATCCTATAAATATGTTGAAAAATGTGCATGACAACTCATCGTTATATTTATATGTGAAGAGTAGTCTGTAAATTTTGGAGGGTAAAAACCCAATGTTTGTATTTATTGTGAATGCACTTGTATCATTACTATATAACTGCGAGGCGACACGATGACGCCAACAATGGAAAATTCTTAAATTAATATCCTTTCTCGATGCATTCCGCTAGAGTGTTAGTTAGTGCAGTAAAAAAACATACCACAACATAAATCTTTCTTCTCATACCAATAAATGTTTTCCTGCTTTTTAGTTTCTCTTGAGACACGTAATTTTTCTATTTATATAATTCTTGCAGAGGGGAAATTCATGAGGATATACAGTGCTGGCGTAAGATATGCAGAAATTACCCGAATATATCCGGCAAATCGGACCTACATCCTGTAACTTTATAAATCGTAGTCCTAATTTTAATTCATTGTATTATATCTCATCATGAAGTAACTGACAAGAAAAGGTATCCAAAGACTGCATCTCTCAAAAATTTCTAAAACTTTGGTGGATTGTATATCTTATTAAAACTAATCACGAGCCATATCTCGTTTGTGTCCATAAGCGATTTAAGGGGGTGAATCTCACCTCTAAAAATTTGACTTTTTACAATTTTCTTAAATATATTAGAAATGGTAAGAACTTTAGTAGGGAAACTATATATAATTGTAAACGGCACTTTAAGATCTTTATTATAATATATATATATATATATATATATATATATATATATATATATATATATATATATATATTATAGTTATGATATATCTCTGCTAGTTTACCATGAAAAACCTTCTGCGGAAGTCGTTCATCTGTCTTGCGATTGACGTGATCGAATGTATGTGACCGGCTGTTGATACTTATATTTGCCGATCGTCTCAGATAATCCATTTCCAAAGCTTTTAATTTGCTTTTATGAGATTCCGTCATTGCCTAAATTTTGCTACCGTAAGTTGTAATAGTTTGTATTACAGAAGTATTGGCTGGGTGCTTGATGACATCGACGTATATATTATACATTTTTTCAGGCTCACTAACGAATATAAATAATGGTAACCGTGGAAATAAATAAATTGACAATATTTTTTAAAGTTGAAAAAATATTCCCAGACACTTTTGATAGTTTCTTTGTCAACGTATGATTGTCTTTTTCTAATTCCAGTCAAACAAATAAATAGTGCTTAGGGTACTAATTGAACATTAGGTTACGAAATAATAATAAATAATAAGTTAATAACTCTATTTTATATTTTTATGTAAATACTGTTTATTCAATAATAATTTGATTACAGAAGAATATTTCTTAAAGAAACCGAAAACAAATGACATTAATGATATATTATAACTTAACTGTAAACATATACATAAAATAACTGAATAACTGGATTCATTGTAAAATATTTAATACTATTAAAAATATAATTTTGAAAAACAAAAATCAGTGGATGTCAATATGTACTGCTTGGAATTTTCAAATCAGTTAAAATCAAACGAAAATAGTTTATTCTAATTGAAAATAACATACTTCACTTTTCTTTACAGTATTGCATCATTTTTTTAACTTTGTGAAGATGAAATATTATTATGTCAAATATTTAAAAAACTAAATAAAAGCCACTGATTAAGGACACTGGTGTAGTATTGAAAAGTGTACGACAAGGACAAAAAAGAAGGAAACCTACAAAAGTGTCTGGGAATATTTTTTCAACTATAAAAAACCGTAAAATTTGAATACAATTTTTTGCTATTATTATTTCTTATAAATAAATTTGAGCAATTTGAGGTATAAAATAGTGGATGAAATATAATAGTTGTATTAAAAAAGTAATTAAACAATTCTCTTAAATTCTTAAATTCTCTTAAATTATAATACTTATTTATTAATTTCTTATCAGCTACTGACCCCCTCTCTTTCGGAATGGGACAAAAAATTACTTCCGGCCACATCTCTATTTTAGAGTTATTTAGCGAGCGAACCCAGTTACTATAAATAACATGTTGTACATAATTTCAAATATTTAGTTTAAAAGTAATTGAATCGATAATTCAAATGTTTTTACCCAAACGTAACCATGGGCCATAGTTACAAAATATCATAACATAATAACAGTTGTGTTAAATATCAAATGTATATATAAAACAACAAAACAAAACAAGACAAAAAAATAGACATCTGAGCGAAGACAGGATGAGCTGTTAGTAATTATTATTATATATTGAATTTCCCAGATTAAAGTTTAATTTAAAAAATGTATTTATTTATATTTGATTTAGTGATTCCATCATCCACCAATATTAAGGTAATAGCAAATAATGACGGGCATGATTCTAAACTAGCATTATTTTGAAAACTAGTAACTAAGCTCGAAATAATTGTTACAATAAGTAAAATATTTGCTTTATTTCTAAGTTGAGGAACTATGACAAAACTGAAAATAATGAAACTGGTGAAGTATTTAAGGTTGGTTGCAATTTGATTTCATACTAATTTATAAAATTTAAAAAAAAAAAATACAAAAAATATGAAAACCCAAAATCAACGTACATATTATATGTTCTATTAGACTAACTATTCAATGAATAAATGAAGCATCCACATATACTCAAGATTCGATTAAATGATATTTTATAATATTGTAATCAATGCAATTGCCGTGGTATCCGCAGTAACTTTATCAAATAATTAATTATTGTCAAAATATAATATGTTAAAATTGAAATCAAAATATAATATTGATAATAAAATTTAAGTTTTTTGAGAAGAAACTGCAAAATTTTCAAAGAAATAAAGCGGTGTTCGTTTTATTTTCATAATACGTACGTATACAAATTATGTTCTGTAATAAATATAATCTTGTTTACTGAAAAATAGATAAAAAATTATGTTCCTCACGTTTCACCTGTCTCACCAAGCTACAAGGGAAATTGCCAATAAACTGGCTTTACGATTTGTCTAATAGTATAATATTATAATAGTGTTCATTGGTCTATGGGTGTCTAATTGTCAATTTGCGGGTGGAAAATGTGATTTGCACACGCAAAAAAGGAACTTGTATACTCTGAAGCCATGTGGCAATAGTAGAATGGGTAAATAGTTATTTGTTGAACACAAATTCATGCGCCAAGATAGTACTTATCCCGCATGGGTAATAAAAAAAATATTCAAAATATTATTACTGATATACACTGTTAAATTATATTTATAAGGATGTGACTTTGAAGACAAAAACTTGCTCGGCTTGGAAAAACACCAACTTTTTTTCATTTATTCATTTTTCATTGTTTATTACGTGAATATTTTGTAGTTCATTATTTAACGTTACATACAGAGATATCGGTAGCACACGTAGGTACGTCCAGACAATACAATTTACCGTCAGTTATGCAGGAAAAGGAGATAAAAATAAAAAATAAATAATAATGGAAAAACTATCCCACTTAATCACAAATATGATAATATTTCATTTCATCACAATAAATTATAAACTGATATGACGTTCTGTATCGCATCAATCAATGTCATTGTATGATGCTATGTGCGGACGACTGTGAGCCAGGCGGGCTACGGTTATGACCGCTACCACCGAGTGAGATTTTACCATCCCTATCAACGTAAACGATCAATGAATGTGAAAATATCATGGCGGTTTAGACTCTTATTAGTGTTATGTACTATAAGTGTTATGTGTCTGTCTGACAAACTTGTCACGATTTTTGATTTAAGATACGGTAAAGATAATGGTAATTTTTGTATTTATTTGTTTCTATCCATAATAATTAATACACTAAGAATGCTAGAAAATGCGTATGCTATGAAAGTCCTCGCCACCGAACACGTTTATAATTTAAGGAAATTACAATAACACATATTCAAAAATATAAAGACGTCGGCCGCCCGTATATATATATATATATATATATATATATATATATATATATATATATATATATATATATATATATATATATATATATATATATATGTATATTACATAAAGTCCGACTAGAATATACGGTCGAGCTGATTTTTTTAATGAGATCCACCGGGATCTTGCAGATCCGAAAACGCCAGAAATAAGCTACCGAACCGATTCTAAAAATTTTCTCACTGCTAGAGAACTAAATTATTTAAGATGGATACAACTATGCTGCACAAGATCCGTTCGGGTTCTTAGGTCCAAAAAATACTAAAACTAATTACCCAGCCTATTTTAAAAATTATTTTACCTTTAGAAAGCTAAAATATTTTAAATAGGTACAGGTCTTAAATGAGATCGGCCAGTGCCCAATATTTGGAAATTCGCTATGTTATGCAGATGCTGCGACAGGGGTATTTTATAACTATAGTTGCTGCATATTTTATATAGGAAAATCTGTACAGGATTAATTACGGGCGGCCGACGTCTTTATATTTTTGAATATGTGTTATTGTAATTTCCTTAAATTATAAACGTGTTCGGTGGCGAGGACTTTATATATATATATATATATATATATATATATATATATATATATATATATATATATATATATATATATATATATATATATATAACTACGACATTTTACCTTTTTAACAGTAAAAGTATTTTCAAAACCCGTTGTGTAGCATTCTACGCCGCATTTGCATCCGCAGCACAGTTGTGGATCTCAGATAACACAACCTGTACCTATTTAAAATAGTTACCTCTGCAATAGTGAAAAAATTTTTTAAATTAAAACAGTTTTTCCCGGTCACAATATATTATAGTTCGAGGGCCGACGACTCTTGGTCTATATGTATTTTTCACAAATATACAAATATATCGCCGCCCGCTGCAATATTTATTACAATATCCGATAAGAACGACCGGTATTTTATAAAACTATAGCTACATATTTACAACTATATTCCTTATTGTTATTTGGATGTTTTATAATGGAGTGATGTACTTGCAATATTATATTTTGAAATATATTATTGAAGTATGTATATATTGTGAAACTAAACATATTTATCTATATTTTTTATAAATTTCATTTGGATTTTTTCTAGTAGCAGTAATGTAGGTACTTTTTTCTTATATTTGTACAAATACATATCGAAAAAGGGTCATGGGCTTCTGAACTACAGGATTTCGAATATCGCTCTGAAAATTTGAGAGTAAGTATGTAAAATCTAAGTATGTTTTACCAATATTTTATGAAAAAAATTGTCTTTTAGTTCTAAAGACTTTCTCCTTTTAATATAGTAGAAAATTGAAGTGCAAATATGCACTGAGGAAATTCTTATTTATGTTTATATTTATGATTATATTAATTATGATTATATTTATAACCATAAAGTTGACTTTTTCTTACAATCGAGAAGTCTCGTAGTGTGGATAATGTAATATGTAGATATGTTTAACTAAAATATATTAGGTCATCCGGAAAGTTCGTGCCATTTCCGTAGCTGCTCGGATGAATTCATATTTTTTCAAGTAGCAACCGCAAGCGAAACATGCTACAACATGTTAGTGTTAGGGCGACAGTGTTGCTTGTAATTTGTATCATACATTTTTAAACAGTGTTTAAATAATTTTTTTTGTCAGTAATAATGAGCAATCTTAGACATCAAGGAACATCATGTCATTTTATACGAGCTTAAAAAAGGTACTAATGCAGCTGACGCAACGAGAAATACCTATAGTGTTTATGATGATGATGTGCTTTCTGACAGAATTTATAGAAAGTGGTTTGTTAGATTTCAAAAGAGTAATTTTTCTTTGGAATGTGAAGCTCCCTACGGTCGGCCTGTATGTATTGACGATGAATTATCCATCAAGAAATAAAGCCAAACCTGAAGCAAACTGTTAAGAATTAGCGGCAACTTTTGAGCATTCAAAATCCACAGTTTTCGGCCATGGTCATTTACACCAAAAACGGCACGAATTTTCCGGATGACCCAATAGATCAAAACTAGTAAACGAGTGAAAAAATTTTTGAAATCCGCTAATAAATAATAGAGAAATTGAAGATCAAAGTTTAAGGGGAAATTATTGATTTTCAATTCACTTGTGACGTTAGATATCCGCATAATTGGACACAGAGTGTTTTTTATACAATATTTTTTTAATTTAATTATGCTAAATTACTATGGATTTAGTACTTTTTAAAAATTATTATGAATCTTCAAAAGTTTCAAAAATGAAATTTTAAAAAGTCAAAATACTGAACTTCTAAAATATAAAAATTTTAAAGTTATCGTCTCTGTAGTAATTAGCGTATTTACTACTTTTATAAAAGTTCGATAAGGATGACTTCGCTCTGTTTGCAATGCCGTAGTAAAGAAGACGTCACAGATCTCTATCAAATAAAAGAGAATTATCTGTGAAAATTGCAAATTTAAAGTCCCATAACTTTGTTATCTTGTTATTGAGATACCTTAATTTTCCTTTTACACTTTTGTTTGATAATTTTCGGCATTCTCACCAGTGTTTAATACTAGATTAACCCAATTCCTTATCTGTAGTAAAAACCAGTACTATTTTTATTAGAATTAAAAATATTATGTTTCCATATTTTGCAACTATATTTATCTTTTACTGACTGATTTTGACTGTTCCAGTAAACACGAATGATATGTCTATGTTATTTGTATATATCAAAAGTTTTGTTATCATCAGGCAAAGTTAGCCTCTAAATTCATTGTTTATAGAATTATTAATTAAATAAATTTGCAAAAAATAAAAAAATGTAAAAAAATAATTAATTGTTACTTTGACTGCGCAATTTTTTCCAAATAAACAAAAATATGATTTATTTGCCTGACGACAAATTATAGGGAAAACAATATATTTTGCTTCATCATCAAAAGCCGTGAAATATTGTTTTAGTCGCCTGTATAGATATATATTCCGATTAAAAAAAGTTCGGGACTTTTTAAAAAAATTAATGAAAAATTTATTTTATGATCTAAGCTGAGGAGTTTGACAGAAATTTTGAGCCTTAACAATAACAATCATTTTAAAGAGAATGTGAAAATCGAAATTATAATTTTCCCAGAAGGTAGAAAATTTTCCTCTTCGTATATGATTTGAAACAAATTGTTATAAATACAAGTTTTACTTGCACAAATATTGTTCTGTGGAATTAGTTGCTTTTGGGCCATTCCACGGGAAATGGGAAAATGAGTTATTTTTTTAAATTGCTATAATCAATACCAATTTATTCTTAACGAAATGTATATTTATATTAGTTAAATTTACATGGTCTGAAAAAATTGTTTCGAAAAAAAATAGAGAAAGTATTTTTTTCACTATGACAAGTTGTTGTTTAGTTCCGAATAAGTTGTACGACTTTTTGCATCATGTTGGCAACACTTTTTTCGACTATTTTGCTGTAACATTTTCAAGCAAATGGAGTCGGAGAGTGAAGAGCATTTCTTAAATTTTAATTTGATATAAAAATACAATGAAAAAAGTAAGAATTTTCCTCTAAAACTCATCAATACAATGAGCACATAGCATGTCCCGCCAGTCACACGAAAACATACAAAAGTTGTATTTCTAACTTCAAAATTGGTTGTATTAAAATGGAGCTTTTTGGAAAGTAAGAATTGGCTAATTGTTGTACTTTTTAGCATATTATTCTGGTGCAAGATGTTAAGGGGTGGGTGAGAGGTGGTTTTCATTTTTGTCCCACCAGTCACTGTGACTGGTGGGACATTTTTTAAAACTTGCTATAGACTGTTCTAAACATTTCTAACCTGTTTCTCACCCGATTCTATACTTTTTTTATAAGTGTGTTTGCTATTTCCGTTTTTAGATGAATTCTGTCGAGTGAAAAAGGAAATCTAGGGAAAAGTTGAAAAGTGATGGAACTAAGAAGAAGACTGCTCAAGAATTTTAATTTTGATAATTTGATAATTTTCTCAAAGGTTTTAATAAAAATTGTTAATTCGCTATAATATGGTCTTAATAATTAACCAATAATTCTAAATATGACATAAAAACGAGTTCATTTCTTAGCTGATTCCGTACTAGTCCCACCAGTCACAATTTCTACTGTATATATTTTCTTGTAGAAATTAAGCTCGGTGCTAATTTTTAGTTAATGTTGTAGTCTACTTAATTATTAAATAGCTTAATCAAAGACATCTGACTGTGTATAGCATTTGGACTAAAATCTCGATTAACAGTGCAGAAGACGAAAGTGAGGTATTTTTGACTGTCCCACTAGTCACACTCCTTTCACCACTAAAATATTACCCAAATATGTGCGTAAATTATATTTTTCGGTATTAGTTTCATAAGTTGATTCATAATCTATTTTAAAATATCCATTTAATCAAAATAGAAAATTACAGGCCTAAACATTAGGAATTTTGGAGTCAACTGTCCCACCAGTCACTATGGAATGTCCCTTTTATGGATTTGAAGGATAAAATATTTTTTCTAACAAATGAATTTTTTTCCTAAAATAAACCATAGAAAATTTCCGATTTTAAAATGATCGAATCTTTATCTTGGTTTGTTTACATTCACAATGTTTTTCTTTTTTTTGACTCCCCATTTAAATGTGAAAAGGAAACTTTTCGTAAGGAGGCATTTGAGTCAGAATCGCTTCCGGGTGCAAAATTTGTAGTTACGCCTCTGGTTACCATTACCTATGGGGAAAAATTTACACGAATATTAACACTTGGTTTTCTTATACTGACTGAAAACTAAATCATTTCTAGAGTAACGTAACAATTTTATTTTAAAATCTTAAGATGGTAATTAAGTTATTTATGACCCACTTGAAAGGAAATTGACATTAATAATGAAAATTAACTTCCTGCTTCTATGTGATCCTAGATAATATCTGAAACTGGGTAATGAGTTTTAATTCTTTCAACAATATATTCCATTAGCGTTATATTAACATTCTAGTGTAAGTAAATGTCTGTCTATAAAATATTTCAGTCCGTTTATCAACATGTTTAGAATGTTGGGAGGCGGGTAGACAGTATTAGCATCATATTTTAGACATATAATGCTATGTATTGTTCTTATTAAAAGCTTTTAGATTTTGTTATGTCTACTAGTTTATGATGATATACTTAATACTAGTGCAGGTATTTATGTGTATATGTTTTTACTAGACTACTCTACCTAGCACATATTGTTTTATTACACTTAAAAGTGTAAATAACCTGAAGTAAATCGTATGAACATGAGCAGGAATAGAGAATAAACAGGTACTAGTTAATCTCGATGTGATACTTGACAATCGCAGACATATACACTTCTATGTAGACAGGATGTTCCTAATAAAATTACCATCACGGGAATCTCGTAAAGGGTAAGAAGTATAATTTCGATTGAATTGGGCAGAAATACTTGACACGTCGAATGCTATCTCTAAACAGTCCAAACTCTATGCAGTTTAGGAATCATAGAGAGAAAAAGATAATACTAATTTTTTTGTTTGTATCAATAATTTCTTACTAGTAAAAATAGGGTATTTCTGTTTGTACATCCTAACAGCATTTTTCTATGTAGACGTTAAATTTTCTCTTATAATTTTTCTGTGATGAGGTACCTACCCATTTTTAAGTCATGACCAGAAACTTAGTTTTTCTTATGGAGGGCGAAGTAGGTATATTATGGTACAGTTAAATGATTTTTTCCCCTTTCTATCGATGTATCATAATATGTTTTATCTGTCTTGAAAAATAACTTCAGAAATAACGTTGAAAACTTAAGAAAATTTTATTTTACAGTGTGCTTCTAAGTTCCACCTTTAAAAAATTCAGATCACATAACATCGGTTTAAATTTCATTGAAAAAATTGAAATCGAAAAAATTTAAAAAATTTCAATCAATTTCTAAGCCACGATTTTAGTTAATTTAGTTTCGTTGCTACGTAATTTATTTATTTCAAAACCAAAACTTTTCAAAATGGCGTTTTCTTAAGTTATCGCCGTCATTCTCGAAGATAGGTATGACATATGGCATATTGATAGCAAGGGAAGACAAAAAACCATTTAACTGTGCCGAGATCTACTTCGCGTTCCATAAGAAAAACAAAATTTCAGGGTCGTATATCAAGAAATCATGTGAAAAATTACACATTAAAAATTGCTTTCATAATGCGTAGACAAAAATATCCTATTTCTTACCAGTAAAAGTTATTTAACAAAAAAATGAATAAATAAATAAAGGAATTATAGTTATTTCAGATAGCATTCAACATGTCTCGTGCTTCTGCACAATTCATGGAATTTAACTGAAACTGTGTCTCTCATCGCTTACGAGGTCCCCATTATTGTTATTTTATTAGGGACATTCTGTATCTCCTATGGGTACTTACAATTTTCAGTTTCATCAAACACATTTTACAAGTAGGAATGAGTTACTGTATGGAAAATTCATGGTGAAGTCTTATTTTGAGCCGAAAAGTTACTAAGGCTATCTCGATTGGTTTGCAAACTTGGCCCATATTTTTATTAACATTTCAGGGTACGTTCTATTCAGCCCGTTGATCTTCTATTCTTATTTACAAACTGAGAATGTGAGTAGCTCTAGCCAAATCAGAAAAATCATATCAAAAATTGAATTTGGTTATTGTAGCAACAAAGATAAAAATTTCACATTCAAATTAGACAAATTTCATTAATTTGTCCCATTTTCATAGTCATTAATTTGTTACTAAAAAAAATTGAATTTGTGATGATATCTTACAAAATATTTTTGAAGCTCCAAAAATTGGAATTTTACTGTTTAAAATAGGAAATTTAAAGTTGCTAATGGGTCTTTCACTGCTTTTTTCATTTTTGATAAAATCAGAACCGTAAGAACAAAAAAAAAAAATAACATTTGAAAGTAAGTTATATTTTCTAAACAAACTTGACTATTTTGATTTAAAAATTCTTTATATAGGGATAGTTGTTAATTAATTAGACATTTTCGGTTAAAATTTTTTGATCAGTAAACTACGAGGAAATTGAAGGATAAAACGTCAAGTTCGTTTACCACAACGAAAATTCCTTGAGTCGAATCAATTTTTTGAGATTCTAAAAAGTTTCATGGTGCCGTGCCAGTTGCACTAAATAAATCTTTAAAATCTTTTAAAACTTGAAAGAACGCATTTAACTGCAGAGCTGTGGGGAATCGGCTGGTATTTTCTTATCAGGATTATTATTTAACCCTTTTGACTGGGAGGCTAAAATTAATGTCCAAAAAAAAAAAAAACTGCTGTAGACAATTTTGCAAGGTCCTACAAAACCGCTAATATCGAAATATATATTATGATAATAATAATATATAATCGTAAACATTCGGCGGACAGTGGTTCATCCGCCCGGCTTTTTGACGAAGACATAGGTGTATCGATAAGACGATAGGTATATCGTCCGCCCGTACACTTCGCATATTATTCGGCGGACGATTCATGGTCCGCTCGAATTAAAAGTGTTAATACACGACTTTAAACAGGAAACGTTCGCGACGGCAAAAACTCTGAATATACAAATGGATACACGCGACTTCAGTCTTTTACGCATGCTCATAGGTTATGTTACGTCAAGATTCGCATTCGTTAAATACTTGATATTCGTTACATTTCTAATGAAGATCTGTTGACCATGTGTTACATTCTTTGCTCTAATTAGATTAGGATAGATGATTGGATAAAACCGAACGAGACATATTGGTTATACTTAACGCTCTATTTCATACGTTGATATTTTTATGTACCCTAAAATAAGGAATAGTTTACAGTATTCGAGCGCAGTATAGTTTTAGATTTAATAGATGTCTATATTCATGTTTTTCTTGTTAGCAAATCGTAATTTAAGCCGGACAGTTTTACCTTTACAAGTAGCTACCTACATATATAGCTACTAAACATGTATAAATATGTAATAACCACGGAGTAATGGAGACACAGCAACTATCTCTATCATGAAATCTGCAGTGTGCATTTTTGTGTACCTTAGGCTCGTAGGTAGTCAGTATCTCAGTGGCACTCACCGAGTATAGGTCAGTCAAACAATAATGGATTTGATTGTAATGTTGGGTGTGTTGGCATTGTTGCATCCCCACACATAGCGTTATGGTATCACACGTATGTATGCGAGGCCGGTCACGTGACTGCCACCTCTATCTTCGATTACGCACACATACACAGTTTAGTGCGCCAATATAAAGTAAACACCGGGCACGTATATAACATATTTTCTATATCTTACTGGTTACACTGATTCCAGTAGTGGAGAGATACGTATTGTACCTCTGTCCTCTGTGGTAATAACGCAACCAATAAATAGAGTCGTCGACAGTAGTGAGTAGTATTTTAACTGCGACTGTTGTGTCTTGAGATATAAACAATATCATTTGTGGTGACAAAATACATTCGTGATACAGGGTTGTAAAATGAAATTTTCAAAGAACTATTTTAATTATTTAATAAAACTCGTATAGATTTCTTGCGTTATTGTAAACGCTAATATTCCTAATTATTAATAAAATAACATTTGGAATCATAAATGGGAACTTTTCGAATGGTGATAAGAATTGTTTTATAGTTATTATTATTTTGATGGAAATTAGTTATGGAATAGCTATTCAAATCAACTTCAAAGGAACCGATATAAGTTTATAATAAAACATAGGATAACGTTTCTTTTACTACTACATTAACTTTCAATAAATTACGGTAGGAATGCTTGGGCGAGAAATTTTATATACACAAAAGTAATACATATGTCAGTAATTATTCTTTAATTGGAACTTCTCCGTCTCTCTTGCTCTTATACACAGATACATACGGGATAAGAGAGAGGGGGGGAAGTTTTCAATTAGTGAATAACTACAGCATTGGATTATTACGTATATAGCAATTCAATACACTTCAGTAACGTAAGAAAGGAAAAAACAGCCAAGAGCGAATCGGACTCTCACCATTAGGGTTTCGGACAGTGAGCACTCAATAGAACAAATTAGAATTTTTTATTTATGTATGGGTACCTAAATCTCATCCAAATTTACTTGTGATAACTGAAAAATGTATGACTTATTCGACACCGTACTGAAATACTCTTTGTTAGTTAAAATATTTATTTTCAGCGATTATTGCACCATCGGAAAAGTTTATAATTCTTCGGTAATCTAAGACTTAAAAGCCACTGGTCCTATTAAAATCAAAATCTTAGCTTTAGAAACCTGGAAGATTATGGAGGGTACGGTAATCTCTAGCAAATTTTGAGCTATATCAATCAGACTACTGATCCAAAAATTATAATACCCCTGTCGCAGCACCTGCATAACATAGCGAATTTCCAGAGATTGGACGCTATCTGGAGCTATCTAACGGTGAAAATATTTTCGCAATCGGTTGAGTAGTTAGTTTTTTAAAAATTTAAATTTTGCAAAAAGCCACTTAAAATGGCAAAAATGGCCAAAAATTTCGCTTCTAAAAATCGAACGTATCGGGCTGACGAACTCATCCACGCTTTTTGGATTTCTGGGACTATTGGGAAATCAAATGGAGGCGTGGTTTAATATTTAGCCTACTCGCAGTAGTCTTCTTATTCGTCATCAGATGGCAGAAACTGACACTTAAGAAAATAGTAGCGATTTGGAATTGTCCGTTTTATTTGAAAATAGTAAATTATTATGAAAAAACTAAAATAGCTTTCAAAAAAATATGCCCCTTTGAATTTTGTAAATAACACAACATAAATTTTGTGAATTGTCAAAATCTAATAAACAAACCTTGCCTACTGGCAGTAGTTATTTTTTTGGACCACTAGTTCGCGTATTCAATTTTTACGATTCCCAATATTAATTTGTATAGTACATTTTTCTATCGACACACAGTGGGGCCAAAGTAGGTAAAAGATGCAAAAATTATTTAGTCCTTTTATTGACTACAGAATAGTTATACAATATATTTTACTTATACTTGATATTTATTAATAAGATACTGCGTGTTCCACTGTACAAAGTGTCCCATAATGGTTAGTCAAGTGATATCTCAAAAACCATTCGTCAAATGAATTTGAAATTTGCAGATCTTGTTTGACCCTAGGTTGAGGCTTTTTTCATGTAACTTGATTTCATTTCTGGTTACTGGTTTCTAGCCGCGTGGTAGCAACTTATAAATTTTAAATAGAATATGGAATTTTTGGCAACGAATTTCGATGATACGTTTAATTTTAGCTTTAACTTAACTGTAATATTCGGTACCTACATAAGTATAATCGATTTGAGTGTTTTATTTAATTATTTACTATTTTTTACAAAATGAAAATTAAATCAACAAATTTTGTAAAAGGTACAATTTGGTGCAAACTCTGCAATCATAATACCAAAATAGACTAATTGCTTTATCAAATGCAACAAAACTACTCGTTGGATTCATATAAATATCATATAAATTGTAGCTTATAATTTAATTTTTTGTATTTTTGCCACCTTTTATGGCCCCACTGTGCGACAGTTAAACACATCTTAAACGTATACAAAAATATTTACTTGATACAGCTTCTAATTTAAAAAACCAGGAGCACTCGCGTAAACTTTGCGTCGCCAATATAATTATTACGATTCCGATTTAATCTCTGATTATAGCGGTTAGTTTTCTTTTAAATTCAAATTTCATTGTTATTTGTTTGTTACATGGTATACTACAATAGATATATAATGCTTGATTTTGCAATCTGTCAATTTTTATTTATTTTTATTTTTATTATTAATTTATTTTATAATTTAACCTAAATGCCCGCTAAATATAATATACATGATATAACAAGTAAGTAGATATTTATCTATATTCATAATCATATTATTATATACATTTTATATGCTTTTTTCTTTAAATTTGATGTTTTTTTTTTTTTTCCAGATGCAAGAAAGATTAAGGATTGTGAACGAAAATTATTGTGGTTTTTATAAAGGATCGTACAAAGGTGAATAAAAAGTTAATTTGATTTACGTTTGAAGACTAAAATTAAATGAATTTTTACTTAATGTAATTTTGATTTTGGTTTAATAGTAGTAAAATTTAGTGTTTTTGGTGCCGGGATATGTGGACATTTTACACGGATTGTGAATGTTATGATATGAGCCTTAAGTTTTGATTTTTAATCGTATTTTGAGTGAAAAAATATTGCATAATTTTAAAATTAACAACGTGTGTGTAAACTTGACATTTTAGTTAAAATGCATGTAAAATTTAATACATGTTTTTATTAAAAAGGAAATATAAATAAATGTTTTCTTCTTTTAATTTTTATTTTTACTGTTATTAATTATTTAACTTTTTTATTTAATAATTTAATAATTTTCTTTGAAATGAATAAATTCTGAAAATATGAATTTATGAAATGTTTTCAGTGACAGAGAAAATGAAGTCCAGGTGAAAGGTTCAGGTTTTCAAATGGATAAATTATTTCAGTAGCTTAGGAACTAATAATTAAAAAAAATGCAAACTACATGTGTTTATATGATAATACGTACTTATAAAAAAATTCGTTGCCAATGGGGTGTGGCGCACAGCTTCCTCGTACTCGTAAAAGCACCTTGGTAATTTTATGCCCAATATATATCTTTGCACAATTTAATATAGGTATATAAATTAATAAAATTAAATAAACAAAACGATTCATAAAAAGTTGTACGAAGTGGGACTAGCAGTAAATAAGATATTGACATTTAATGAGATTTCATAGTAGCGCCGTGAATTACTCTGAATGAAATGAAATTTATAGAGGACCAGCTAGGAACCAGATCGCATAATTTCTGACAATTTCATAAAAAATACTTAATAAATTTCTAACACTGACTGACTGACAGACAACGCACAGCCTAAACCGCTGGGTTTAGAAGAATGAAATTTTGCACAGGAGTTCCGCATATAACGTAGGTGAGCACTAAGAAAGGATTTTTGAAAATTCGTCCCCTAAGTGGGTTAAATAGGGATTGAAAATTTGTATGAAAATTCGTTATTTTTGAAGTTAATGCTATAATATAAAAAACGCCGTGAGCAGCGGGGCCCCATCACGGTAGTCGAATTTTCCCCTCATCTTCGGTATTGAATGTCTACAAGTGAAATGTGATTGAAAGTCTACAACCGAATTGTCATTTTGTTGGTTTCAAAACTGGTGATGAGTGTTCGGCTGATCGAGGCTTTAAAAAAAGGTTTTAAGTATTTAAGGGCTGTATCTCAGTAAATTTCAATTTTGTGCCGAAAACAGGTAGCAGAAAAAAAGCCAACACAATTCGTACGAGGACATTCCTGCCCATGTTTATCCGCTAATTGCCTTTATGTTTCAGTTTTAAAAATTAAAAAAGGACCTTAAATAGTAAACTGGAAGGCTTTTATAAAGATATTTTTTCTTTCCAAAAAAATCCAAAATTTCTATTTAATAAATACTAAAAATCCAAAATTCCTAATTTATAAATAAACAGTGACTTTAATAACATTTTTAAATTACTTAATATGTATGTATTTCATTTGTCATAAAAGTAAGTTCACTTTTTTTAAATTTTTTAAAATTACTATTCGCCTACTTGTATTTAGAATAAACATAATGCTTTTAAAACACATTTAACAATAGCATTCAATTCCGATGTGAAAAATGGGAGAAGTGGGGGGAAAAGTGATGCGGACTCCCTACAAGGTACTAGCTGGATACTAACTGAATACACGTACAAAATTTCAGCCCTCTAGGTTTCCTTATGGAGTCTCTAGACGTGTTAGAAAACAAGCAAAAAAATTAAGGAAATATTGGCGTAAAAATCGTGAGGGTAAGGGTTAAAAGTTGAAACCTTCAAAAAACAGTGTCTGGCTATTAGCTTAACCTGTACACCAAATTTCAGCCCTCTAGGTTTATTTGGGGAGATTTTGACCCGAACGAAACTGTTAAAAAACAAGAAAAATCATGTTCTTTTGGGTATAAAAATGGTGGGGGTAGGGGTTAAAAGTCGAGACCCCCAAAAGGCACCCCCTTGATACTAACTCAATCCGAATACAAAATTTCAGCCCTCTAGGTTTATTCGGGTGACCTGTGCGAGTGGTACAAACTTCGAAAACGTCGAAAATGCATGAAATTGTAGCTTAAAAATGAGGGGGGTGGGGGTAAAATATTAAAACCTCCAAAAAGCACAACCTAGGTACTTTATCAACACACCAAATTTCAACCCTCTACGTTAATTCTGGGGGGCTGGGGGCCTGTTAGATCCAGCGAAAATCGTTTTTCCCCCCTCTACTCCCACCATATCATCCTAGGAAGCTGAGTTTTGGATATGTTGTAGATAATTGACCGAAACATTATTTAAAACCGGTTTCGAAAAGTTTTATTGCTTTTCCGCCCCCCACCACCCCCTTAAAGGTCGGGTCAGAAAAAAAATTTGCCCAAAATTTGACCCCACTTTGATAGTATGAGGTGCCTCGAAAATGAGCCCCATTTACCAAATTTCATCTCTTAACTTCCATAGGTGGGCCCTACACAAATTAAAAGGTGGCGGGAAAATATATATATATATATATATATATATATATATATATATATATATATATATATATATATATATATATATATATATATATATATCAGACATTTTTTTTTCTATATATTCGTGTTCTACGGGTCCGAAAACGGATAGCGCCCCTACTCTCGCCTCTCGCAGCTCTTATCGTATAGACTGTATAAGTCTAATTTTCCGGAGAAAATTAGACTAAAAAAAGGGACGTTATTTTTTATTAACAAATATACGGAGTCATTTACGACAGTATTTTAATGATATTTACGTAATTTATTTACATTATTTAAGTTTAATTCCGTTTTTTGAGCTGCCAGGAGATTAAGAATTCTTTAACTATTTTTTAAAAATCGGCTAAATAACGTTTTATAAAAAAATGAGCAGCGGGGCCCCATCACGGTAGTCGAATTTTCCCCTTCATCTTCGGTATTGAATGTCTACAAGCGAAATGTGATTGAAAGTCTACAACCGAATTGTCATTTTGTTGGTTTCAAAACTGGTGATGAGTGTTCGGCTGATCGAGGCTTTAAAAAAAGGTTTTAAGTATTTAAGGGCTGTATCTCAGTAAATTTCAATTTTGTGCCGAAAACAGGTAGCAGAAAAAAAGCCAACACAATTCGTACGAGGACATTCCTGCCCATGTTTGTCCGCTAATTGCCTTTATGTTTTAGTTTTAAAAATTAAAAAAGGACCTTAAATAGTAAACTGGAAGGCCTTTATAAAGATATTTTTTCTTTCCAAAAAAATCCAACATTTCTATTTTATAAATACTAAAAATCCAAAATTCCTAATTTATAAATAAACAGTGACTTTAATAACATTTTTAAATTACTTAATATGTATGTATTTCATTTGTCATAAAAGTAAGTTCACTTTTTTTTAAATTTTTTAAAATTACTATTCGCCTACTTGTATTTAGAATAAACATAATGCTTTTAAAACACATTTAACAATAGCATTCAATTCTGATGTAAAAATGGGAGAAGTGGGGGGAAAAGTGATGCGGACTCCCTACAAGGTACTAGCTGGATACTAACTGAATACACGTACAAAATTTCAGCCCTCTAGGTTTCCTTATGGAGTCTCTAGACGTGTTAGAAAACAAACAAAAAAATTAAGTAAATATTGGCGTAAAAATCGTGGGGGTAAGGGTTAAAAGTTGAAACCTCCAAAAAAACAGTGTCTGGCTATTAGCTTAACCTGTACACCAAATTTCAGCCCTCTAGGTTTATTTGGGGAGATCTTGACCCGAACGAAACTGTTAAAAAACAAGAAAAATCATGTTCTTTTGGGTATAAAAATGGTGGGGGTGGGGGTTAAAAGTCGAGACCCCCAAAAGGCACCCCCTTGATACAAACTCAATCCGAATACAAAATTTCAGCCCTCTAGGTTTATTCGGGTGACCTGTGCGAGTGGTACAAACTTCGAAAACGTCGAAAATGCATGAAATTGTAGATTAAAAATGAGGGGGGTGGGGGTAAAATATTAAAACCTCCAAAAAGCACAACCTAGGTACGAACTTTATCAACACACCAAATTTCAACCCTCTACGTTAATTCTGGGGGGCTGGGGGCCTGTTAGATCCAGCGAAAATCGTTTTTCCCCCCCTCTACTCCTACCAAATATCCTAGGAAGCTGAATTTTGGATATGTTGTAGATAATTGACCGAAACATTATTTAAAACCGGTTTGGAAAAGTTTTATTGCTTTTCCTCCCCCCACCACCCCCTTAAAAGTCGGGTCAGAAAAAAAATTTGCCCAAAATTTGACCCCACTTTGATAGTATGAGGTGCCTCGAAAATGAGCCCCATTTACCAAATTTCATCTCTTAACTTCCATAGGGAGGCCCTACACAAATTAAAAGGTGGCGGGAAAATATATATATATATATATATATATATATATATATATATATATATATATATATATATATATATATATATATATATATATATATATATATATATATCAGACATTTTTTTTTCTACATATTCGTGTTCTACGGGTCCGAAAACGGATAGCGCCCCTACTCTCGCCTCTCGCAGCTCTTATCGTATAGACTGTATAAGTCTAATTTTTCGGAGAAAATTCGACTAAAAATATGTTACTATGGCTATTAAAATAGATAATTGAATAAATCTTTAACACTGACTGACAGACAACGCACAGCCTAAACTGTTGGGTTTAGAAGGTCGAAATTTAGCACAGGAGACATGAAAATTGGCGTTTAGGCTTCTATTTATAAATAAAAGTCAGTTATGTAAACTTTTCTGGAAATTTATTCTCTAAGGGGTTAAAACAGGAAATGAAAGTTCGTATGGGAAGTTTGTCATTTTTGAAGTTAGCAAAGTGGACTTTTGAAAAACATTAAAACTGAGCAGAAAGTGAGTACCTAATAAAAAGATGTTGTCGATGGGAAATCCCATCGGGTATACGGCTAGTATTTGAATAATTCAGAATTTATGCCACTTGGTGTAATTTAGCATATTAATGGAATGACATGGTAGCGGCGTAGCTACCGTTACTGCGATTTCGATTAAATTCATAGAGGACCATCTAGGAAACAAATTGCATAATTTCTAAAAATTTCATTAAAAACAATCGAATAGTTCAGAAGTTATACCACTTGGTGCAAACTGGCGATACACAGACGGACCGACGGACAGATACCAAACCAAAATTGTTCAAGAAGCTTTAAAACGTAAAATTTGCGTAAAAAATTTAATTTTGGAGGGAAAAAATTTTTTATTTTTCGAAAGTAATAACAATGCTTCCGCTACTTTAGTCGAAAATAACTAACTTTCTCTCGATGAACCGTAACCAAAACTACCGGATATCCGAAATAATAAGATATCCGAAACTGTATTCGAAAATAAAATTTTCGGACTTTTTTTGGATAATAACTGACACCCGTTAGAAAAATGAATTTAAATCGAAGAAAGTTTTTTTTTGCATCGCTGCATCTATTTTTTTGATAGATTTTTGTTGATTCGTGTTTGACGTTCATTTTTAAGTAAAATTTTCCCTTTTTTACTATAGAAAATTTTCACTAAAAGCTATGAAAAAAGAATTGTTAAAATTTTTATGTATAAGTGTGTATGTACGCATTCCTTTTAATTTTATTTGTCAAATAAAAAGAAAAAAAAATTGAATGCGTAGAAGCAATAAAACTGAATATGTTGTACGTACGTTGTACAAAATTATTAAAAATATGTTCAAAGGTGTATAAATTTACGTTAGTGTTATTTTTTGAATGTGCTTTAACGTAATTTTTATGCAACTGTACCAAAATGTTAATAGTTTTAATTCCATATAACCTTAATCAAACGTCTTTTACAGAAAACAAATTTTCTTGAGAATTTTTTACAAAAAAAATGGAACAAATATATACAAAATCATATTCAACTAAAGAAATAGAATATAATTGAATCGTTAAATTGGATTAAAAAAATCATGACGTCACTTATAAAGCCTTTTTTTTCCGAAAATAGGATCGCAAAAAATGAGACAGAAAAAAAGATGGTGAGTGCGAGTGAAATGGAGAACAACATATTTCCTAGTTTTTCTCGAAAAGTAATTAACTTAGAGCAACGGTGTAAAAACATTTTTTACGCATATTGCCTTTTACTTTGGTTGGGCGTACAAAAAAATTAGAAAAATTGTTTAATTCTGGAAAAAAACTCATTTTGTTGACAAAAAATGCCCGAAAAAGCTACTACTGGACATCCGACGTGTATAGCTAGCGAACTTAGCCGAGCCAATCTAGTCTTCAGTACGCACACAAAATTTGATGGTCATTAAAGGTTTCGTTCGAGAGTTATCGCGCGGATACGTATATATATATATATATATATATATATATATCTATTAGTGAATATCATTTTCGTATTCTAGGGACCTGAAAACATATTACTGTTATAGTCTCGACCTCAGATTGCGTCATGAGAGCGGCCATAAAAGCTGAATTTCAATTTTTGGAAATCCGCTAAAAAAAGATATTGTTAGAATCCTTAGAGATGACTTTTTTAAATGATACGAACGATCGAATAACACGATCTATTACCAACAAACTTACTTCCCATTTTAATCCAAATATTTTCCTTCTAGTCGTCAACTGGTGATATAGGTATGTGTGCATCAGCAAGACTTAACATTATCAAAATTTCAAATTTTCAAGTTACGTAGTTTTCGAAGAAAACTTCTGTGACAGGCGTGACATGAAAATGATCATAAAAGAATTTCGTTTTTCCGTTTAAGATACGGAACCCTCAAAAACAGTAGATACTTATAGTTGGTTTATTAGTATTCTGAGATTATAAAAAAGATTTTTTAAACAGAAGTACTAACTTAATTTTTTTTACTACTTTTTGTCATTTTAGCGAATTTCCAAAACTGGAAATTCAGCTTTTACAGCAGGTGTCATGGTGCGACCTAAGCCCGGGATCATATTAGAAATATGTTTTGAGGTCCCTAGAATACGAAAATGATATTCACTAAAATTTATATATATATATATATATATATATATATATATATATATATATATATATATATATATATATATATATATATATATATATATATATATATATATATATATTTATGTGTTCCCACGATAACTCTCGAACGAAACGTTTAGTGCACATGAAATTTGGTGTGTGTATTGGAATCTGGTTTGGCTCGCCTAAGTTCGTTAGCCAGACACGTCGGATGCCCAGAAGTAGGTTTTCCGGGCGTTTTTTGTCAACAAAATGAGTTTTTTGCCAGAATTAAGCAATTATTCAAAATTTTGTTTACACCAATCGGAAGAAATAGGTAATATGCTTAAAAAATGTTTTTATACCGTTGCTCTAAATTACTTACTTTTCGAGGAGAAAAACTAGGAAATATGTCGTTCTCTATTTCACTCGCACTCGCATTCTTTTTTTTTCTGTCTCATTTTTTGCGAGCTAAATTCGAAAAAAACCGCTTTATAACCGCGCATGTCATGATTTTTTTAATCCAATTTAACGATTCGGCTATATTCTTTTTCTTTGTCAGTTAAATGTTTTTATAATGTATGTTTTTAGATGATGTTTACACCTTTCTAAAATTAATAAGAGTTTGCTACAATCGCATAAAAATTACGTTACATCATATTCAAACAATAATATTTTTACGTAATTTTCTATCCAAATGACAATACTACGTTATAATTATATGTATAAACCCATCATTTTAGTGGTAAATAAATTTGCACATTCAGTTTTTTTTCTTTTTGACAACAAAACAAATAATTTTAAATTTTGACAAGCTGTATCATACATTTTTGAAAATATTAAATATTTTAAGGCAAAAATGTATTAAAGAACTGAAATTTGTTTAACAAAAACCATACATCTGCTCGTTTTACCTTAAAAATCTCGGAAAATAGAATATTTTTCAATAATTAACTCAGAAAAAGCATATATGAGGTAATTTTTATGATATTTTTTTGAAAAGTTCAAAATAGTAGGGTTACAATGTTTTTTTTTTTTAAATTATTTTGTAGAATTTGGTAAACACACATCGTAACAAGTACTCGCCTTGAACAAATCAAACAAGTATTTAAAAAAAATACTATTTTTTAAAGAAAATATTAAAATTATGTACAAATGCCGTCCTGACCAACTGATATATTGGAACCGATTTTGAGCAGCTGGATTTACTACAGGCAAAAGCTCATAGCAAATACACATATTTTTTAACATCCTTTTGAATTTTGTAATTCAATCATTACAAATAAAATCCAAATAAAAAAAATCTATATGACCTGTTTTTTCTCAATTAATAAAATATAGTAATTTTAACCGTCTTCAAAATAACGTTTCGATTTTAACAATAAAAATATTTAAAAAAGTGTTTAAGTTCTGGCAAGATTGTCAAAAAGGGACTGAAATATTTTTAGATATTGATATATACAAAAAATATTAATGTGTTAAGTACTTGCTAGACTTATAAACTTTCATTTTCGTATACGCTTTCGGTTTCGGATATTTAATTATTTCGGATATCGGTAGTTTTAGCTACGGTTACGAATATCCATAACATCCCTAATGTAAATGTTTGTCAATCCAACTTCATCGAGAGAAAGTTAGTTATTTACGATTTTTGGAAGAACACGTATATAAACATCTTTTTTATAAGTACGTATTATCATATAAACACATTTGGTTTGCAATTTTTTAATAATTAGTTTCTACGCTACTGAAATTATCTATCCATTTGAAAATTGGGATCCAGTGATGTACATTGGCACTACAAAAGTGTGGGTGAAAAATTTCATTTTCACTTTTACTGAAATTATGTCATAAATTCATATTTTCAGAATTTATTCATTTGACAGAAAAATTCTAAATTATTAAAAAAGCCAAATAATTAATAACAATTAAAATAAAAAAACAGAAAACATTTATTTTTATTTGCATTTTTATAAAAACATGTAGGTATTATATTTTATATGCACTTTAACTAAAATGTCAAATTTCACACGTTGTTAATTTTCAATTTCACTCAAAATACGCTTAAAAATCAAAACTTAAAGTTTATAACATTCACAATCCATGAAGAGTGTCCATACGTCTTGGTTTTCCCGGATTTGTCACGGTTCTAGCTCCGGTGTCCCGACAGACTTTTTCAAGACTTCGATTTTTTCCGGTTTTTCAAACTACTAATTTTTTATTTTCATCATCTAATAAGTACACAATTTTTCATTTTAAATAATGAATAGTTCAGTATCATATTGAAAGATCAACAGTAGATTTATTTACAACCACACCTAAAAATATTTTAAAAAAATTAATTACTAATTAAATTTTTCAAGTTTTTTTCGATTTTACCTTAAACATGAACTTCAAAAAAAACATTTTCTTTTCTTAACTTTCCATCATATATGTATCTACATAAATAAATTGTAATATTATTTTCCTTGCTTTTATGATACTGAAGTTCCTGAACAATTAAAAATTAAAATGACTGGAATTTTATTCGAACTTTTAAATAAAGTAGTTAACCAACGCGGACAATGATAGCGCCACAATACAGAAATTGCCAACATTTAAATGTTCATGTTTTAAAACATTTTTCTTGATTATAAAATTGTCTAAGAAGCTCACTTTCATAAGAAATTTTATAAAAATTTAAAAAATAGATATTTCCTAGAACAGGGGGCGATTTATTTTGAAAAAAAAAATTAATATTTTAAATAAAGAGCCATTAATAGGTAATCTATACATATAATACAAATGTAACGAGACCGTTTCTGTATAGGGAATATTTTTTAAAAATTGTGCAGATACTGTAAATAGTTATGGATGTAGATATCAAAACAGCGATTTTTAAAATTTTTGTCTGTCTGTCTGTCTGTCTGTTCGTCTGTTCACGCATCACACAAAAACTACTGGATGGATTTTAATTAAATTTGGTGTGCTGACAACTTATTACCCGGATCAACATCTAAGATACTTTCTACTTCGAGAAAATGTCTCATTCCCACGGGAAAATGGAAAAACCATGTTGAGCATGTGCATACAGTACGCAAAAACTATTGAACGGATTTTGATGCAATTTGGTGTGGTGATAATTTATTACCTGAGTCAGCATCTCAGATACATTTTATTTCGGGAAAGTGGCTCATTCCCACAGGAAAGTAAAAAAACTTTTTGAGCATGTGCACATATTACGCGAAAACTATTGAACGGATTTTTATGAAATCTGGTGTAGTGATAACTTATTACCTGTGTCAACATTTAGGATACTTTTTATTACGGGAAAATATTTCCTTCCTTCAGGAAAATACAAAAATTATTTTGCTTATGTACATGTATACTTAAAACTATTGTTCTATGCGAATGCTTTATAATTACTATACTTATATACTTGTCATTTATTAAATTAAATTTACCATAATACAAAATTTCTGGAGACTAACTCTATTTTAAATTAATTTAGAAATTTCGAAAATTTAAGTGTCTATATTTCCGAGAAATTCATTTTGAGATGAGACTTGTTATATTTATAGGATAGATACTAGTTTGGAATGCAAATATAATAAAACAATAAAACGTTGGAAGTCCAAAAATTCTGTATGAGTTCTCCAGTCAGACACGTCCGATTCCAAAAACCTCAAAAAAATGAGTTTTTTGCAAACAATTTGCCAAAATTTAAAAGTTTTTCCAATTTTTTTACATTGTGGTAAAGAACCAAGAAAATCACAGAAAATACATTTTGAACCATTATTCTAGGTAAGCGGGTTTTCGAGAAAAAGTAACTTTTATGATTGGAAATTCGCTATGTTATGCACATGCCGCGACAGGGGTATTTCAATTACATTAAAATAGTGTCGAGTTTTTCAAATTTTAAACCATAAAGAAACATCTATTAAAGTTTCATATCAAACTTATAGGGAATCGGTGGACAAAACTCGATATCTTATGTCGACTCAGTCAAAAAAGTACCTAGATCCTAGAGTTTCTGAAATACCACATTTTTGTGTGCCCTAGTTTGCGCCAAATTTAGGTTCAAGAGTCTATCTTAATAACTGAATAAACTGAATATTATATACCACGCAAGTTGAGTTTTCGACGTGCGCGGTTAATGCAAAAGCTACTAGGTAGATTCCGATAAAAGTTTGTGAAGTTTTTCCTTAGAAGCTTCGAGTTGAATTTTTTGAAGTTTATTAAAAAATCAAGATGCAACCGCGGCAATTGTTAGTATAAACTAAACTTCCAAATACATAATTATATGACGTTTTATCTAGAATATATAGGGGCAATTACAGTTCTATTAGGAACTACTAAATTTTAAAATTTTAAAATTAATCTCTATAATCTTATCAAGTAAAAGTATACTTTTTTGGGTTAGGCATAAAATCTGCAATTCTTATTGTTAATGAAAATTAAGGAAAGATTAAGAGCCAAGACACACGAACCACGCCACGACGACGCGACTGCGACAAAATAGTGGCCGGGTATGTATCCATGTAGTTTTCTTATGGAAACACAAATTTCAGGACACACAAGCCACAACTTGTCGTCGTAATCAGACACAGTCGCAATGTGTCGTCGTATTGTCGTTTTTAGTCGCTAAAACTTGCGACCAATGGACCACTTATAAGCGACAGATACATACTATTAGTACTACAGTGTCTTTTGAACATTACAACAAATTGAATAATACAACTCAAGCAGGTGTTTTGTAATTTTTGTTTTGTTTAGTTCTCTTAATGCGGTACTTGACTGTATTCAAAATTTGTTTTAAATGTGAAATAATTTTATGTATTATCCTTAAATATATTCAATTTTAGCAATGACAAATAAAAATATTCTTTAGTTATTTAAAAATTCTATTTTGAAAATTACAAATTTTTAGCCTTCATTTAAATGACTAAAAACGCGGTGGTATTTGAAAATGACGTCATTTTTTGTAGTAAATATTATTACCGTACTTACAAATTGCATTTTCACATTGACATTTTCACAATTCTAATTGACCAAGTGAAGTTGTTTTCTTTGTAATTTATTTTGAATTTTTTGTTTTGTAATTAATTTTGCACTCAAATTATATTCATGGAAGAAATACACCGTTACTTAATATGTAAAACATCTTTATCAACTTGTTGTAAATATTATGTTAAAAATGCTTTTATTTTTGCTACAATTTTAAAGTTACGTAAAACTGTTTTCTTAAAGTGCAATACTTGTAGGGCATCATGAAAATCTTATGGTGATGATGCTATTGATTACATCCCAGTGAAACCAGAGGGGATCATCTGTACTGTTAAGTGTAAAATTTTGCTTGAAGATAAAATAAAAATTCAGAACATATTCTGTTACATTAGCTGTAAATGAAGAAGATAACAAAGTAGAAAATTGTAAATATCACTAAAACTAAGCATGATGACTGCTGAATATTGTGTACAAATTTAAAACCGTGTTGACATGAATGATAGCGACATCTGTTTGATTCAGATCATGAAGTCATTGAATACGTCACTACGACGAGTCGTTTTTCGCGCCAGTTTGTTTATTTAAAATTGAACGGTGGTTGTTTCAAGATTTTTAAAAAATTTAGGAAACATTAACTAATTTGTACGTAAGAACAAAGCATTTAGAATCATTTTTCAGTTGCAGTCAAGTACCCTATTGTGTATTTTTTTTTTTTGTTGATCGTTTTTGATTTTTTTTCTGTTTTTGTTTTCTTGAAAAAATGGCAATTGTTAATGAAGATTCGTTTGATACTGAATTATTCATTGAGGAAATCCGAAATTTACCTGCAATCTGGGATTACACATATTCGAGATAAACTTTGTGAACAAAAAAAAAAAAAAAAAAAGAGAAAAATACATGTGGTAACTGAAAATTAAATAATTTAATACAGTGTTATATATTTTTATACTGCCAGGTATATGTATCGAAGTATATGTAGGTAACAGGATTTGTTTTGAATAAAGGTGCCGATTACTGCTTACCTTTTATTTAGGTAATAAAAAATAATTGTTATAAATGAATTTTGTTTAATAGAATATAAACATTTTTATGGAATGGGAAAACCGGTCGGTTAAGAATAAAAGCACGCTGTCATGTACTAGAAGCTCTCCTGCTGTTTGAACGTTGATTATTAAGTGTTATTAGATAAATAAGCTATATAATTATTTAAACCCTTTTAGTTCTAGAATAATAGAAAAGAATTAAAAATTCAAAGAAATGAAGGCTGAAAAATTTTGAAAGGTTTTATCAAATAATTTTGAAAATTGAATCTGCAAAAATTTATAAGACCAAAATACCGATATTTTAAAAGAAATATTATTTATTAGAAGCATCAGCTCTTTGATTAATTTTGTTTATTTTTATCCTAGCGTATCTACTTTACGCTGCAAAATTTTAAGTTTCTTAAATTTCAGTATTGATAAATCAATTATTGTACGAATACTTAACGCAGACACTGTATATGACAAACAATATTAGTGGCTTTGATGACGCCCAGCAGTGATTGTACGTCATTCGGCCACTAAAAAGTGGCTCGCAAGTCGCCGTCTAAGACACACGAACGACAGTACAACCACACGACAACCACAAAAAAGTGGTCGTCGTGAGTAGTAGAAATATAAGAGAATGGGGCCCTCCTTCCCTCCTGCCGACTTTTTGAGTGACCTCGGCAGGAGGCAAAACTACCGAGGCGGTTCTAGAAGCCTCCGGCGGTAGGTGGAGCAAAACTTGGTCTCCAACCTAACGATATCTAGTGAAATTTTTTTCTAACCTAGCAGAACCCAATGGAACTTGACCTAACCTAACGAAACCTAAGCGAACTTAGCTTAACCTAACAAAAGTTTTTTCTAACCTAAGAACTGAAAAATTCCCTAACAGATGGCGCAGCCACCTTCGAGCCTGTGAATTCGCTACTAGATGGCGCAGTCACCTTCGAGCCTGTGAATTCGCTACTAGATGGCGTTGCTAGTCTGGATTCCTTTGTGTAAGTTTGAAAAATTATCAATAGATGGCATCGAAAACCTTTTTTTTTTTTGATAGTTAAACTAACCATTAAAAGATGGCCTTGCTTTCATAATTTTATAATATTTTTATCTGAAAACAGGCTTAAACTGTCAGCTGACGTCACTAAAGGTAAACTGATATCAAACAGCGAAGATTTCTCTCTAATATGCAAAAATGAATTTTATCATATGATTGTATATTTTTATCTGAAAACAGGTTTAAACTTGTATAAATTGCCAGCTGACGTCACTAAAGGTAAACTGATATCAAATAGCGAAGATTTCTGTCTAATATGCGAAAATGAAGCAGCAGGTTTTAACCTGTATGGCTACATAAAGTGTGACAGCTGACGTCACCATACTATTTTTTCTGCTATAAAAAGGACGCGACAGAATTTCATCAGTTACAATTTTGTTCGAAACTTTAGTGAAAAAAACATTAAACCTTATTGTTGTGAATTTTCAATTGTTGTGTGTTAAGAGTTAATTGTTGCCAACAATGGAATCCATTACTGCTGGTGCTTCATCTGGAAACAGAAACTTAATTCAAAAAATGGCTGGAAATTTTGTGGACGAATTGAATCATCTTGGCGCTGTTAAACGATGGATTAAACTTTCTGATATGGAAATTGGAAAAGTATATAAAATAATGGGAGTCAGTCAACTACCATCGAAATTCGATTCATCGAAAATGAAGACAATATTGGAATTGGAAATTGGATACATTTCGTTACCAGCGAGATTTGACAATTTGAGCGAGCAGATGCTGGCATGGTTGCAAAGCAATCCAAAACTGGGTATTATGAATAATGGACCCATTGGACTAACTCATAAATTGCAATTCAAAACGTTAGATCTTCTTGAAATCGTGGAGGATGCTGAATGGCGAATTTTGTAATTTATTCTCTTCAAAATGTATTATTTAATTGTACTATGTATTTTAAAAATTTCAATATTGTATCAATTTTTATATATATTTAATAAAAATTATAAAAAAACAAAAAAAAGACCAAAAAAACAAACAAAAAAAACCAAAAAAAAACAAAAACAAAAAAAAAAAATTCGATTTTTTTTTCAATACCCATCGCTAGACATTGATTTATATTCTAGTTTTGATTATGCCAGATTATATTACATTATTTGGTGTTCAATAAAAAAAATTTAAAAATCGATTTTTCAGTTCATGTCTCGTCCCTAAATCACAATTTTGAACTAAGTATAAATCATACATAATACATATTAGTAATATATGTAATAATACATATTAGTAATATTTGATATGCATCGTAGGTACTGTAGAGTTTTATGGTGAATAATTATAAAACAAAAAAAGATTTAATATCCCCTGAAAACGAAAAATTTAATTTTCATAATAATTTTAAAACTCTATATTTTATAATGTTATAATCAACTATGCCTTTTAATAGCACAAAAATTCCAGTTGCATACAGCAAAACAGCTGACGAATTAAAATTTCACATGTCGCTGTATCGCATATGTAAATCTCATATGTGTACATACATACATGTGACTTGTTGTAATTTTTATACACGAGTATAATACCAATTGAAAAATTTGCTTGTGAAAAATAGGAAAATCTTCTTCCTCAGCAATTGAAAATTCTATTAATATTAGAAAATTTATTTCCGGTAATAGTATTGTTAGATACTAGAACAACTGAAAACTTTTAAAACAAAAATTTTGTTCTATTTGAAAACCATAGTTTTTGTTTGTTTTCGCGCGAATTGTGTACAAAGCGAAATTTCTTAGACTGTTTTTGTGAATTTTCAAAGTTAATTTTCATTTTTAGCTATATTTTAGTCATTAATATTTAGATTTTGTCTTAATTATAATATTTAAAATTAGTGAATTAAGAAAAAATTCGTGTTTTTTTTGTGTGTGATTTTTGTTTGTTTTCGTTTTGTTTTATTAGAAAATCATAGTTTTTGATTGTTTGTGTGTGCGGTTTTGATTGTTTTATTCACAGTTTTGTTTTATTTGAAAACTACAGGTAAGCTGAAAAACACCTTTAATTCCTTTTTAGTATTAATTTTAACACTTGCTAGAAATTTTTAGCTATTACCGCCATTTTTTAGCGTAACCGACAAATATCAAATTTTATAGGAGAAGGATTTTTTAAATATTTGTATGGCGCTTGCGATATTTCTGCTGTCTTAATTTTATTACGCCTGAGCGTATTATTCCTATTATTTTGTTAACCTTACGATAAAGATGGTTATTGTCGGTTACGCTAAAATGTGAAAATGTGTTGTATTAACGATAAACTAAGCAGTTGCTATAATTCGTTAATTAACGAATTTTTGAGAAGAACGTTAACACTGCTTGGCCCGTTATGGTTTAAAATGTTACATGCAATAAAAATCTCAGTTACGATAAAAGTGTCGCTTACGATAAATCGGCGGTAAAGGCTCCATATTGCCGTTTTTTCAATAACATTTTTCTTTGCAAATACTTTGCTATTATTAATAAATTTTCTGGATTTCTTTAAGTATATTATTTATTCAGAATATAGGTGAATAAATAAAAAATTTTAGGAAATTTTTACATTATGCACTAGGGCTCATATTGCTAGCCGATATTATCACATGATAATAAACATATTGACCGACACATGTCACAAAATTTTTTCAAAAAGTCGTATTTTTACGAAATTTAATTAGGGTACACACTAAATGAATATTGGTAGGTAGTATTATTTTTGATAATAAACATATTGACCGACACATGTCGCAAAATTTTTTCAAAAAGTCGTATTTTTACGAAATTTAATTAGGGTACACACTAAATGAATATTGGTAGGTAGTATTATTTTTGATAATCGACATATTGACCGAAACATGTCACAAAATTTTTTCAAAAAGTCGTATTTTTACGAAATTTAATTAGGGTACACACTAAATGAATATTGGTAGGTAGTATTATTTTTGATAATAAACATATTGACCGAAACATGTCACAAAATTTTTTTCAAAAAGTGGTATTTTTACGAAATTTAATTAGGGTACACACTAAAATGAATATTGGTAGGTAGTATTATTTTTGATAATAAACATATTGACCGAAACATGTCACAAAATTTTTTCAAAAAGTGGTATTTTTACGAAATTTAATTAGGGTACACACTAAAATGAATATTGGTAGGTAGTATTATTTTTGATAATAAACATATTGACCGAAACATGTCACAAAATTTTTTCAAAAAGTGGTATTTTTACGAAATTTAATTAGGGTGCACACTAAATGAATATTGGTAGGTAGTATTATTTTTGATAATCGACATATTGACCGAAACATGTCACAAATTTTTTTTTCAAAAAGTGGTATTTTTACGAAAATTTAATTAGGGTACACACTAAAATGAATATTGGTAGGTAGTATTATTTTTGATAATAAACATATTGACCGAAACATGTCACAAAATTTTTTCAAAAAGTGGTATTTTTACGAAATTTAATTAGGGTGCACACTAAATGAATATTGGTAGGTAGTATTATTTTTGATAATCAACATACATTTACCGAAACATATCACAAAATTTTCTTAAAAAATTTTTCACTAAAATGTCGGAAAACGACATTTCATATTACACGAGCTAATGATATCCCAACTAAGGGTGGAAATGATTCCAGACTACAATAATTCTAGTTTAAACAATTTTCTTTTACAATTTTTAGAATTTACAGGATGGGCTAGGAGAATTCCGTGAATAAAATGTAAAATATTTTTTTCGCTCAAATTTAACCACGTTTTATGAATATTTGAAAATATAATTTTATTTTTAAAAGTTATAATATCTACAAAAGATGTTTTAGAATGCAAAAGTTAACCTTGAAAATAGCTTACTCAGCATATTCCGCACATTTTTACATATGAAATCGTCGCCGCTTTGAAATGCAACATGTTTGAACAAGTAAATGTATACATTGTGTATGCTAATGCAGTAAAATTATTGCATCATATTGTGCAATCAAGCTTGTTGTAACTTGCTAACACAGTATGACGTCATCATTGAAAAAAAGGATATAAATACGCGTGATAAATGGTTTTAAAACCATTACGTCTTCTGATTTCATAAAGTACAGTGTGCTTCGTGTCATCATATCGTATTTTGCGAATTTTTAAAGTTAGCTTTTTATTTCAAAGTTTAATTTCTTAAATTTTATTACATTTTTTTCAATATTGGTGAGTAAGAAACATTTAATAATAATTTCTATTTTGAAATTATTATTACTAATTTTTTGTATGCAACAACTTAAAATTAAAACAATATTTTTGTGAATTTAGGAAAAATGGCGTTGTTCAAGTGTGAAATGTGCCCAGCAGGATTCAACCGTCGAGACAACTTAGCGCGGCATATGAAAACGAAACATGGCGACAATGGCTCATCTTTAAAATGCGGTCGGTGTGGGGTCATGTTTACGAGAATGGATAATTTACGACAACATCTGAAAAAATTCCATTCAACGGCTGTATTGTGCGATTACTGCGGCGAATATGTTGAAGGTGATCTGGAGCGGCATATGGCTAATAAACATGGACAACCCACAACCAGCGTTGTACGTGATCATGAGCAGCCCTCAACCAGCAGCGGTCCTATTTCGAGAAAGCGAACAGCCGACGAACAACATGGCAGTCCATCTAAAAAACCAAAGGCGGATCGGGGTACCAGACGTTGCGAAGTATGCGTTGCGGATATACCGATTTCAACATTCAATGGGCATTTACGCAGCGCAGCCCACAAAAATAAATTATGCCGCGGTACTGGAAACGTTAATGTGGAAACGATTAACAGCGCGTTCAAAACCAGAATAATCAGCTACCGGGTGAAGAGTTCCGAGTACTTCCAGTCCATTGAAGAATTTTTACAAGAAATTAAAGAAAATGTACTTCAGCTGCTGCATATGGAACTGGCGAAGCATACGTCATTTAAAACAAATTTCGAATTGTTTGGATTGTATGCAAAATTCGACAAGGACGATAATTTACTGCTGGATTTGAAGTCGTTCAACACCAGAAATGTTCCTGTTTGCGAATCCACCAATATGGATGAAATTTATCAAAGCATGGTGTCGACTGTAGTACGCAAGAGCGAAGAATTCCAGGAACGAGACAGCGGCTGGTCGCTTTTGGAAGTTCGATATTTAGAAGTCAACGTAAATAAATACAATCCGCTTCGGGCTTCGTCGTATATCGAACTACCGGCATGGATCAAGAGAAAAATGGCGGTCGTTAATATTCAAAATGAAGACCAGGCTTGCTTCGCATGGGCAATAACATCGGCTTTACATCCAGTCGATCATGGTAATCACCCGCATCGAGTCGCTTCATATCCGCATTATTCGACAATTCTAAATTTCAACGATATTGAGTTCCCAATGAAGATCAAAGACATAAAATTGTTTGAATCGCTCAACAACATCAGCGTCAATGTTTATGGACTGGAAGAAAAAAGTATTGTTGGCCCGCTGCACTATACGAAAAACAAAAGGAACATCCATGTGAATCTGCTGTACATTGAAAATGGCGAAACCAGTCACTACTGCTGGATAAAGAACTTGAGTCGGCTCGTTGGACGTCAACTTTCAAGGTGTAATGGCGCTAAATGGCTATGCGATGGATGTCTACAATACTTTCAAACAGAAGAACGGCTTATCGAACATGCTAAAGAAGACTGCAACAAAGTCCGCACTGTAATACCAAGTCCCGGTGAAGGCAGCATTTTGAAATTCAAAAATTATGCCAAGCAGATGCGCGTCCCGTTTACCATCTACGCGGACTTCGAATCCATATTAAAACCATGCGATACATGCGTGCCGAATCCAGATGGATCGTTTACGAACACCACGCATATCCACGAACCATTCAGCTTCGCATATTACATCAAGTGTTCGTATGATGAATCATTAAATAAATTCGAAACGTACCGCGGGCCGAACTGTGCGAAAGTGTTTATGGAAAAATTGGAAGAAGATGCCCAACGACCACATAAAATTTTACGAAAGGAAATTCCGATGAAACCATTAACAGCGCTGGACTATTTAGTATTTGGATTAGTCGAAGATTGTTCCATATGCGGCAAAAAATTGGGCAACGATCGTGTGCGGGATCATGACCATCTAACGGGTGAATTTCGAGGTGCCGCACATAGCCAGTGTAATCGGCTTTACAGACTACCGAAATTCATCCCGATCGTTTTCCATAATTTATCTGGATATGATGCGCACTTTATCGTCCGGGAATTTGGAGTCTCCAGGGAACGAATCGATGTCATTCCGAACAACAAAGAACGCTACATTTCTTTCACAAAATATCTACCAGTCGATGCCAATCAAGAAGTGGAAGATCTGGATGACGAAGATGATGAAGACGATGAAGAATCCAGCAAATTCAAAATTAAAACCATCCAGCTGCGTTTTATCGATTCGTTCCGGTTTATGGCGAGCAGTTTAGATAAACTTGCCGAGAATTTGAAGCCGGAGCAGTTCGCCGAAGTTCGCCGAGCATTTCCTGAAGACCGCCTTTTCAATTTAATCAAGCAAAAAGGAGTATTCCCGTACGAATACGTCAACAGTGTTGAACGACTCAATGAACGCGCTCTACCACCAAAAGCGGCATTCCATAGCAGCCTGAAGTCATCCAGTATTACCGATGAAGAATACCAGCGTGCACAGCGAGTATGGAATGAATTCAACATCCAAAATTTGGGGCAGTATTCGGACTTGTATCTGAAAACAGATGTGTTGCTACTGGCGGATGTCTTTGAAAATTTCCGGAACCTGTGCCTGAACACGTACAAATTGGATCCGTGCCAATACTACACCGCACCAGGCTTGAGCTGGGACGCCATGTTGAAATATACAAAAGTGGAACTGGAGCTACTAACGGACATCGACATGATCCACTTCATCAAAAAGGGTATGCGTGGTGGATTAACACAGTGTTGCGGTCGTTTTAGCGAAGCTAATAATAAATACATGTCGGACTACGACCCCACGAAGCCGTCGACCTACATCGAATATCTGGACGCCAACAACTTGTACGGATGGGCCATGTCGCAACATTTGCCGATCAGAAATTTCCGGTGGGTCCCAGAACACGAATTGGATAATATCAACATACCAATGGTTCCGGATGACGCTGATGTTGGATACATTTTGGAAGTCGACCTGGAGTACCCGAAAACACTACACGATTACCATCAAGATTTACCATTCTGTCCGGAGCAGATGAAGCCGCCATACATCACATCTAAAGACAGCAAATTGGTCGCCAACGTTTACGATAAGAAGAAATATGTGATCCATTATCGGAATTTGAAACAGTGTCTAAAATACGGACTTAGACTGAAAAAAATACATCGTGCACTCCAGTTTAAACAATCTCCGTGGCTAAAAAAATACATTGACTTAAACACCGAGCTCCGTTCTAAGGCGACAAATAGTTTTGAAAAAGATTATTTCAAGTTGAAAAATAATAGTGTTTTCGGGAAAACAATGGAGAATGTGGACAAACGTGTTGATGTGCGACTAGTGACTCATTGGGAGAATATTCGTAAACAGTTGGGTGCTAATAATTTGATAAGCAGACCGAACTTTCACAGTTGTTCAATTATCAATGAAAATCTGGTCGCTATACAAATGGACCGTTTGAAAGTGAAGTATGATAAACCGATTTACGTAGGATTTAGCGTGCTCGAGTTATCCAAGACTTTAATGTACGATTTCCACTACGGTTATATAAAACCGAAATATGATGACAAAGTGGATTTACTGTACATGGATACCGACAGTTTTATATACCGGATAGAAACGGACAATTTTTACGCCGATATTAAACCGGAAATTAGTGAGTACTTTGATACGAGTGACTATGCCGCGGATAACATCTATGGACTGCCTCAATTAAATAAAAAAGTGCTCGGTAAATTTAAAGATGAGTGTTCTGGGACAATAATTAAACAATTTGTTGGTGTTAAAGCTAAATCCTACTGTATAGTGAAAGACGGTGATGTGCCCCCAATTAAAAAACTCAAAGGTGTTAAAAAAGATGTGGTGAAAAACGAAATAGACGTTAAAGACTATATAAAGTGTGTGATGAGCAAAGACTCAAGTGCAGTGTTATATAAACAGATGAGTGTATTTCGTAGTTTGAAACATCGACTATACACACATTTAATCAATAAGGCCGCGCTCACAAACGATGACGACAAACGGTTCATAGTACCCAGCAACAGACTCAAAACTCTCCCGTGGGGGCACTATAAAATAGACGATTTTTATTTTTGTTAATTTTATATATATTTTTCTTAATTTTGTATATATCTTTTTGCTAATTTTGTATATATATCTTTTTTTTTTTAATTTTGTATATATCTTTTATTAATTTTGTATATATTTTTTTGTTAATTTTGTAAATATTCTTAAAACCATGGTTTTAGTTTATAAGTCGTACTTATTAAGTAATTAGTTTGTAAAATAATAATGGCCATTATTAATTCAAATTTTAGTTTTATTAAAATAAAATATGTACATGTCAAAATATTATAATTTCAAAAAAATACATGAAAAAAATTTAAAAAAAAATACAAAAAAAAAAAAAATTTAAAAACAAAAAAAAATCCAAAAAATTAAAAAATAAAAAATTATAAAAAATACATGATGAAAAAAAAATTAAGAAAACAATTAAAAAAAGAAAATACATCATGAAAAAAAATACATGAAAAAATTAAATATTGAAATTCGTATTCAAAATTTTGTATATATCTAAGTAGTCTTGTAAGTTTGTCGACGGCCACGCGCCCGTATCTGGACCACTTTCCCAGCCCAGGAGTGCCGATTGATTGGCTGTGCCTTTTTCAATGTTCTGCACGATCCACTCCAACAATTCACCGTCTTCTTCTACGCTCTTTGGATTGAAGCACAATCGAGGAATATCATGTTCTTCCACAAGTTTCAATATACGATCCAGCAGTTCCGGACGAGCATATGTTATCGTTTTTCGCATCCACAACGTAAGAAAGTATGTCAGCGTGTCGAATCCATCTAGGCGGTCTTCTCCAATATCAGATTCGTTGAAGGTAAGTGTGAATAGAAGATCAAAAGTTTCCACAGACGAACCCCATTCTATAGCTGATGTTATTTTTTCAGGAAAAAAAATGTCACGATCTCTTGATGCTATGGATCGGATCATCTCCAAATCAGATAACCGAATGGCTTTATTCAACATCTTCTTCAGCAATCGAGTTCTAGCCATGGATTCCTCCACTATTATAAGGTGTTGAAGACTTTCACTCATTGTTGTGTTTTCACTGGATATTGCTTCGCCAAAAAAATGAAACTGCTCCGGCTCATCGTCATCATCATAATTTTATACTGCTCCATGTTGGTGGGGGATACTGCAACTGCTCCGGCTCATCATGCGTATTCGCTGCTCCATGTTGGTGGGGGATACTGCGACTGCTCCGGTCCACCATACGTATTCGCTGCTCCATGTTGGTGGGGGATACTGCAACTGCTCCGCTCCACCATACGTATTCGCTGCTCCATGTTGGTGGGGATATCATACCAAGTCTTTGCTATCAATCCAGCTATTGGCGCTACTTGGAAAGCCGAGCCACTTCACGTATACTTTATCTTTCTTTTTTTTCAACACCTTTTCCACTAAATATACATCTGGATATTTAACTTTTTGTAATTCTTCTTGGTAAAATCCACCTTTAATTGGATTACCATGATAATCTTCTAATAGATACGTAACCGGATTGGTTAATCGTACCTTTTTGATTTTAAAAAGTTCCGTCGTCCATGATGGTAGATATCCTTTATCGAATTGAGATTTATGCTTGCTAATGCGAACCACATCACCAACGTCATATTTCGGTAGATCCACAACTTTTATATGATTGTAAACAGTTGAAAGGAGCAATTTCTCCTTGCTCGGTGTAACATCACGCGGTCGCATTTTTATTGTTCTATGTTTCCGTGAATTGTAACTGTCCATTAAGTCGTCTAGTATATCCAACCATCGATACGATCCATTGTAACTAAACTTCTTCCACATTTCAGTCTTCAGCGTTCTGTTAAATCTCTCCACCACTGACGCTTTTTTGGTTGAAAATGTTGAATAATGGTTGATGTTGTATTTATCCATCAGCGTTTTAAACAGCTGATTATAAAATTCCTTGCCGTCGTCCGTTTGCAAATTATCTGGCCTCCGTCCTTGTTTAAGTATCGATTCAAATGCCGCTGTTACTTCTTTTCCAGTTTTATTTTTAACGGGTACCGCCCATGCATGTTTTGAAAATACGTCGATTGTTGTCAACAGATAATTGAATTTTTTATTCACTGAAGCGTAGGCACCCATCTCAATTAAATCACATTGCCAGAGATCGTCAATTCCTTTCACAATCACACGTCTCCGTGGAAAATTTTTTCGCGCTGGTTTATGTAGTTCACGAACCACTTGTGCTTTGCTCATTTTGCGTCTCAGCAGGTTTCAGCAATTTATCAAGACGTTCTTCAGTCCTCGACATTCGACGATTAAATGCGAAAATTTCTCGATTCATCCATAATTTATTCTGCGTAGAAAGCTGCATTGCCTGGGTCAGCAGGTGCGTAGCATTTTCAATCTTTGTTTTGATGATTTCGACTGTTTCTGTTAGTTCAGCAAGTTTCTCTGTTGTAAAACTCTTTAAAAATTTCAGATTCACCACATCTTGATCATCAGTCGGATCCTTTATATTGGATAGTTGTTTGTTTCCAAAATCATAGTTCCCCGATTGCGTCATCTTCAAACCAATGTCTTTAAGCAACTGCTTCTTAATACTTTTATCATGCACCCGGCCGAATTTGTCAATAGTTATGTTTCTGTTACGCACACGACCGAATTTGTCCATTTTCACTCGATGATATCTGCTTCTTTCAGTTCTTCAATGATGGATATTATTTCGTTATTGTGACCGCTGTGTCCAGCTTCTTGTGACGCCACTAATAATCGCAGTCTACTGACCAGTTCATTCGCATTGTCCCAGTATATATAGTCTTTTTTCAAGTTATTAAACTGCATCAAACCATGCCCCGATCTTGGAGTACCGCCGACACTAGCAGATTTTGGAGCACCACCGACACGACTTCTTGTATCATATATTTTTCTTGGTATATGTTTTTTAACGGAGCTGATTGGGAACAACTGACTAATAATGTTTATGTATTTATAACTCGAGCTCCCTTTTATTTGCTGGTTTGGACTGTAATTTCGTCTGTGTGCATTTGTTTGCTTTAAAATTTGTTTATACGCATTTAAATCTTTGGTATGATATGAACCAAGTTTTGGCGAGTTCATGAAAATCAATTCATATAATCCAGGTGTTCCTTCGTACACAATATCACCAATTATTATATCATCACCAGCTATTTGAAACGACTGATTTCCAATCATCCATTCATCATCTTTTTTGTATGGTCCGTATACCACATCAATTCCGCTGTTGGGATGAAGGTATAGTTGTAAGTATTTTCTTGCTATTGGACCAAACTGTTTTGTTAAATCTTCAGCTGCTGGCATCAATTTTCGAGCAACACTTTGCGCTGATCCAAGAAATTTCGGTGTTTCAAATACATTTTGTTCTTCTTCTGGATACGCTTCAAAAACATCTTCTGGAATATCTTGTATTGAAATATCTTCCTCCTCCTTTGTTGGTAGAGTATAGTAGTTTGCCGTTTGTTTTCCCAATTTTTTCTTTTTAATTTTAGGTGTGAACGCATTCGATACTTGCGCATCTTCTTCTTCTTTTATTTCCACTTTAATAGGATGTTTCTTCTTGTCACCATTTAACTTTGTAGCTATTTCTTTAAGCGGAGTAGTGACTGGTTCCAGTGTACTTTGAAGCAACATATTTGACTCCAGTTTTCCAGATCGTAAAGCATTAAATTTTTTACGTATATTGCTTGTCGCTTTTATAATGTTCTTTTTAATCGTCTTTTTATCCATCTCGATGACTGCTTCTTAGAACGATTTCTCAAGAACTGAAGCTCTATCACATGCGACTGCTGTATTTATATGGTCGTATTTAGGCGGATCAGTTCGAAACTGCTATACCGGTTACCGAAACCAGTTCGAAAAATGTTTGTATCAGTATAGAAGCAGCTTGGTAGCAGTTTAGGTGCAGCTTAGGAGCAGCTTAGAACCAGCTTGGAAGCGGCTTAGAACCAGCTTAGAAGCGGCTTTCGGATGTTGATCCTTTCCAGAAGTGGTCAAACTTGCTTCGGTATCTTCCATTGCGTATATCATCTTCTTTGCAAATAGTTAAAAATCCATAGTTATCACGCCAACACTCTCTGCATAATTCTTTGAATTGATTGAACGACATGTCGGAGTTAATATGATCATCGTAGATATGTCTGAGGTTGAGATCATCCTGTTTGAAGACTGCAACAAGATTCGCATTATCCCGTACATGATGTTTGGGTGCCGCTGTATACGTTTGCGTCAAGTAGAAACAATCATCATTGTAATGTCGAGAGTGGCTAAAATATTCTTCTATTATGGCTTTTTTCTCCCGCGCAGATACATCGTCGAATATTACCAGCGAATTTGGTCGTGCTTCTTTCGGTGGTATGACGTCATCGTTATTAGAATATGTAAAATAACCCAAACCTTTAACACCTTTAATGATTCGTTTCAGATATTGATATTTCGGTTGGTGTAATGATTTGGAATAGATGTATATGTTTTCAAATGCCACACCATTAGGATCCTGGATAAGTGATAGTAGAAGTGACGTTTTGCCGCATCCACTTGGACCACAGATGATCGCTCTAATACTCGTCGGCAACAGTGGACCATTTTTCTTGACATTAGTCTCATCCAAAAAAACCTCGAAATTTATGACTGGTAGCGTCTCCGGTTGTTTAACGAATGAAGAAGACATCATCGTCGATGTTGTTCAGATAACACTATTTCTCATACTAATAAAGTTGAGTAAATTTCCAGCATATTTATAACATATATAAATAGTACAGCATCTGTTCTTTTGTTTTCAGTTCACTTTTAAATGTTGACGCGGAAACAACTAGCAGTTAGTCGTGAGAAGACAAGCGGTGTGAGAAGATCTGATTGTGGTATAGTAAACGGAATAATCAACAAATTACCATTTGAACTTCATATACCTGGCTATCAGTATTGTGGACCTGGAACTAGACTGCGCCAGCGATTGTTACGAGGTGATCCGGGTATCAACAAATTGGACGCTGCATGCAAAGAACACGACATCGCCTATTCACAGTTTAAAGATATTCAAGATCGACATAAAGCTGATTTAATACTAGCTGATAAAGCGTGGGAGCGAGTTAAATCATCGGACGCAAATCTTGGCGAGCGAGCTGCTGCTTGGACTGTAACGAACGCGATGAAGTCGAAAGTAAAACTAGGAATGGGTCATTCAAAGAAGAAGAACAAAAAAGGACAGAAATTAATATTTGGTGCCGGAATTCGTGATTTGAGAAGCATATTGAAGAAAAAGAAACCGAAAACTATTAAGAATGCGATAAAATTTGCACTGAAAGCTGCGAAGAATATTTTCAAGAAGAAGAAGGACAGTCAATTTACAACACCGAGAATCATTCCAATACCAAAAACTGGTGGAATTTTACCATTCCTGGTTCCACTTTTTGCCGGTCTGTCTGCTGTAGGATCACTTGCCGGAGGCGCTGCTGGTGTTGCGAAAGCAGTGAATGCTTATAAAACAGCAAAGAAACAACTGGATGAAAATGAACGTCATAACAGGATGATGGAAGCAATTGCTCTTGGATCTAAATCTGGAACTGGACTTTATTTGAAACCATACAGAAGAGGTTTGGGACTTTACATCGAATCAAAAAACCGCTAAGCGAGCTACCCGATCGACCATTAACTGATCGCGACATTTATCAGTTTGGAAACAAATATTTATCCAATTTTCGTGGCGTGTTCATGAGAGATGATTTACCGAAACGGCCAAGGCGAAAGGAGTGTGGAGTCGTCAATTTGGATAATTCATCAGGACCAGGAAGCCATTGGGTAGCGTACGCCAAAGATAACAAGAACGTCGAATACTTTGATAGTTTTGGAAATTTGTCACCACCCGCAGAAGTGGTGCAATATTTACATGGCAATAATATTAAATATAATTATAACAGATACCAAAATTATGAACAGTACAACTGTGGACATTTATGTCTAGAATTTTTATGGAATACAAATTATTTTCAATAATTTTGTTGCACTTCTCATCTATACTTTAAATATACTCGTGGCAAGAAGTTTCTGTCATTCGTATCTTAGTCGCCATGTCGTTAACATTAACGTTAAGTGGTGATTCATCTATACTAACAGCTGAGTATTTTCCACCCATCGATTTGCCGGGTGATTATGTATGCGGGTTGGTCAATTTTGAAACATACAATGCAGTGCCAAATATCGACGAAACAAATAATTTATTCCATTACGGTGATAGAGAAGTGAAATGCATCGAGATACCTGTCGGCAATTATGATCTGGAAGATTTGGAGTTTCAAATAGAAGATCGGATACTAGAGAAGAGAAAACCGGGTGATAGCCCGCAACTTATACTTCGCGCGAATAACAATACGCTAAAAAGTGAAATAAAATGTACGGAAACAATTCATTTCGATCAAGAACGAACAATTGGCTCGCTACTTGGCTTCAGTAAGCGAAAACTTGCAGCTGGTCATTACCACTATTCGGATAAACCAACGAATATCATGAAAGTGAATCTGATACAAGTTGAAACAAACATTACAACGAACAGCTACCTGAACAACGTTCCAGCACATAATATTTATTCGTTTTCGATTCAAGTGGAACCTGGGTATAAAATAAGCGAATCACCGAATACAGTTATTTATATGCCGGTGACCGTGAGACGGATAACATCTCTAGTTTTACGAATTGTGGATCAAGACGGCAATTTAGTGAATTTTCGAGGCGAAACGATAACAGTAAAGTTGCATTTGAAGCCGGCGTGAAAATGTTGGTATTTAAAGACGAAAATGTGGTGCGACCGATCAGTCTACAACTTGCCACCAAGGTGAACGGATCGGCGAGGAAGAAGCAACAACGACCACCATTAACAAGAGAGAACAAACAATTTCTTCGACAATTGGGTTTCAAGCTGAAGAGGAGAAAATGAGCAGCATTTTAAGCATCAATACTGGAATCGATTTCGATGAGAGCATTTCAAACATCGAGTATCACTGCTATTCGCCATTTCTAAATGCGTTTGGAAACAGCGACGAAATACGAATCTGCTGTCAAAACCAAGATCTGATCCTGCTGCCGCACGAAAGTTGTCTGTATGTGGAAGGACAATTGTTGAAGAGTGATAAAACAGTATCGACTACAGCGGAATTATCCAATAATTCATTGGCGTACCTGTTTGAAGAAATACGATATGAACTGAACGACGTGGAAATCGATCAATGCAAGTACGTGGGACCGACAACAACGTTAATCAATTATTTGGCATTAAACGAAAATGAAAGCAAACTACTCTACAACGCCGGATGGTGTCCAGGTGAAACAATTAAAGTGACGGAAAAAGGCTACTTCAATTTCTGTCTACCATTGGCGCGGATGTTTGGATTTCTTAACCATTACAAGAAAGTTATCATCAATGCGAAACATCAACTAATTCTGACTCGAGCTCGGACGGATCACGATGCAGTCATATCACCAACGGATGACGTCACTTTCCATATACATAAAATTCAATGGATGGTTCCGCACGTTACAGTTGCAGATGAACAGAAACTGAAGTTGTTGAAGTATGTGGAAAATAGTCGAGATATTACAATTGCTTTTCGATCATGGGATATGCATATACAGCCAACGATTCCAACAGCGAGACAAAACATTTGGACGGTGAAAACATCGACTCAACTGGAGAAACCACGCTACATTATATTCGCTCTACAAACGAATCGACGAAATAAAAAAGACAAAGATTCCAGTATTTTCGATCACTGTGAACTTTCAGACGTCAAAGTTTATTTAAATTCTGCGAAATACCCGTACATGGATTTGAATTTGGATTTCAGTAATGATAGATATGCAGTAGCATATCACATGTATTCGAAATTTCAACAAGCATATTATGATTGTAAGAAGAATGAACCGCTTTTAAGCAAAACGCAATTCAAGAATATCGCGCCAATTATATTCATCGATTGTTCTCATCAAAACGAAACTTTGAAAAGTGGACCAGTGGATATTCGAATTGAATTTAAAACGTTGAAGGAGGTGCCAGAGAATACATCAGCATTTTGCCTTCTACTACATGATCGTGTGGTTCAATATAATCCATTGACGAATATTGTTACAAAATATGTATAAAAACATCGCAATCCAGCTATAAATCAGTCAGTTTCGCTCTAGACAACGCACAATGAAGACCGACGCAGCAATTGTTGACTTCCAAGGATTTCCAAATTCAACAAATGGGAAATTCTACATAAAGGAATTGGCTGTGTTGAAATTCGATTCTTCCGAAGAAAATTGTGGTGAAGATTATATACTGCAACATTATGTATTCAAATCACCAATACCGTTTTGCGGATTAAGTGAAAAAGATCAACGCACAGCTCGCTGGTTGCGGAAAAAGCATCATGGGTTCTCCTGGATGGACGGACATATTGAATACGAGGAACTACAGTACATTTTAATAAACAATCTGCACGGAACTCGAATCATCTATACGAAGGGAGAAGAGAAAGTACGCTATTTGAAACGACTGCTACCATCAGCGCCCATTATGAACTTTGAAGAAATAACAATTTGTCCCAAGTTGAGAATCATAACATCAACATACACTAGTCCTCGATGCGGTCATCATTCCGGAGCAACTTGCGCCATGGAAAATGCCATATCCATATACAAATATTATTGTAATAACATTTAAACATTTTTATTGTAAAAAAAATATTTCTTTTAAAATAAATTTATTAAAATAAGAAAAAATTAAAAAAAAAAATTAAAAATAAAAAAAATGTGTTTTTATTTAATAAAAAAAATAAAAATTAAAAATTAAAAAATAAAATGTGTTTTTATTTAGAGGAAAACCTGTATAAACCTGTTTTCAGATAAAAATATACAATCATATGATAAAATTCATTTTTGCATATTAGAGAGAAATCTTCGCTGTTTGATATCAGTTTACCTTTAGTGACGTCAGCTGACAGTTTAAGCCTGTTTTCAGATAAAAATATTATAAAATTATGAAAGCAAGGCCATCTTTTAATGGTTAGTTTAACTATCAAAAAAAAAAAAAGGTTTTCGATGCCATCTATTGATAATTTTTCAAACTTACACAAAGGAATTCAGACTAGCAACGCCATCTAGTAGCGAATTCACAGGCTCGAAGGTGACTGCGCCATCTAGTAGCGAATTCACAGGCTCGAAGGTGGCTGCGCCATCTGTTAGGGAATTTTTCAGTTCTTAGGTTAGAAAAAACTTTTGTTAGGTTAAGCTAAGTTCGCTTAGGTTTCGTTAGGTTAGGTCAAGTTCCATTGGGTTCTGCTAGGTTAGAAAAAAATTTCACTAGATATCGTTAGGTTGGAGACCAAGTTTTGCTCCACCCACCGCCGGAGGCTTCTAGAACCGCCTCGGTAGTTTTGCCTCCTGCCGAGGTCACTCAAAAAGTCGGCAGGAGGGAAGGAGGGCCCCATTCTCTTATATTTCTACTACTGTCGTGTGGTTCGTGTGTCTTGGCTCTAAGTTTTAAATTAAAACTTTTATCAATAACATAGTGAAAAAATTTGTTCTGCGTAAAAAAAAACTAGTGGTTAAAATTGTTGTGTTAAATAAGTAACCCATCCCTGTGTTAATGTAACATTTAGTGTTTGTGTTAAATGAAAATATTAACACAAATTTTAATTTATCAGAATAAAAATATTAATCTGTTTTGAACAACAAAAAAGTAACACAATCTTTGTGTAAAAGGGGAAGAATGTCTGTAAGTACACTTTTTTGTGTATTTCCAACACAAAAAAAAATGTTTCGCGCGCATTTACTGCTTCAGTTATGAGCGGGGGTAGTGTTGTGCATTCAACAAAAACATATGTATGTATACATTTCATCAAACAAATTGGAGTCAGATATCGCATTGTCGGTGTAGCAGTCAGCTAATTTTCCATCAATCACAATAATGAAACCGACAAAAATCACACAGGAAAGTTAATTAAAAATATTATAGATTGAATTTCTTTCTTTGTTTGCAGAATTTAGTTACTTCAATTAATTTAAAAAATCGACGTTCGAGAACACATTCAAACGGCAAAGAAAATCAGGTAAAGAAAGAAGAGTTGTGGTTCCATTTTGTCTTCCACGTTCAGTTTGACAACGTTCTTCATAATTTTTGGGTATTGCTTCAACATTATTTTCATCAAATACTAAGTGAAATGCATCAATATTATGTATTGTCGAAATCTTTAGAAAAATTGCTTTTATTCAAAGACATAATTCTGAAATATTAAATAAAAAAGTTCCTTTCATTTACATAATAAATAAATAAAAAAAATACTAACTTAATAAAAGTGTCAAAATATACCAATACATTTATTGAGTAAACTTCTACATTCTAAATCAGTTAATTTTACACATCATTGTGTTAAAAAGATACATTAAATAATGGTTATATTTAAAAAATGTATGTCCTTCTGTGTGTTAAATTATTGACACAAATCTTGTGTAAAGATTTGACACATATGCTTTGTGTTAAGATAACACAAAAAATTGAGTGGACCGTTTTGGACAAGTGAAATGTGTTATTTTTAACACAAATTTTTTGACTGTGAATGCTTTTAAAAAATCTATATCTTTGGGGTACAAAATTTATAATTTAATGCAAACGTAAGATTATCACGGTTCTTTTTCACGACTAATTTACAATTTCACGACAAAAAAATAAATCCGCTCTATGTACCGTACGGATTTACGACCTACACAAAAACAGAAAATATACAGGATAAGATAAATAACTGTAAAAAATGCTACATTTCTAAAATGCTGGTAATTATCATCAAGAATCAAGTCATTAACCTAGTTTGCCGAAAATTATGAAAGAAAAAATTCTCGATTTGTCATAAACAGTAATTAAAATACTCTTTAACTCCCACCAAAAAACGAATCATCCAATTTAGGTTGTAAAAATATTTGCTATCGGATCACAAACAGTAAAAAATTTCCACCATTTATAATAAAATATATCCGTCATTTTTTATACCATTCTTTAAGAAAATCAAAAGCAAAAAAAAGGAGGAAGAAAATATCCAACAAAAATAAAATACCAACAACATATGCTTTGTCTCACTCCGTTTTTACTTTCAAGCATAAATCAGTATATATATATATATATATATATATATATATATATATATATATATATATATATATATATATATATATATATATATATATATATATATATACCCACCTTTCAGTTCCCTATACAAGTCAGAAAAAATTTCGAGGTTTCCTCCTTTTTCATTCAGGTAACAAAATCGGTGCTGCTATAAGCATCTGCTATTGTGATTCTAAAGAAACTTGTCCAAAGTTATAAATACAGTTGGAATAAGCTTTTATCGGACTCTCATCGAAACTTAAATTGGGGCCCCAATTAAAATAGGTGAGAGTGATATCAATTATAATAGAAATAAGGTGCATTTTAATATGTGAAAAATAATAATTGATTATATTGACTGAAGATGTAAAAGACTTGTTCTTATTGAGCAGTTTTATTACAGTTAAACGGAAAAATTCGTTCTAAAGAAAAAAAATATCATTTTAGCGATTGGGGATCTCGCTTGTGTAAGAAAGAAGGGAGAACTTGATTAAGATTATTGTTGTTTTTTTTTTTTTGCTGGTCACTTTATTTTTAGGGCGACATTTTTTTAAAACTCAAAGAAAAGAGGGTGTCGTGCTTTAAAGCGAATTGTTGAGAGGGTTTTTTTTTGGATTCGCTGCCTAATTATTAAGAATAAATTTTTTACAGAAATTACAGAAATGGGTCTTGCAAAAATCATTTTGCCCACTTCTCATTTTAGTTTTGTGCCGTCTCTGTTTGAGGGCTTCAGTTCATTGGAAGAACAAAAAAAAATATCTTCAGTACTGTGGCATATACATATATTATTTTTTACCATTCCAAATAATTTAAAATTATAAAAATTAAGAAAAAATTAGTTAAATGTTATTGAAATTGTATGGAATAATATGACATTAAGTATACTTTGGAATTTGGATAAATCAATTCAGTTTATCTACAAAATTTATTTATTGCATTAAATTACCTAATCACAATTTAGATATAAGTTCACGATTTCATAACTATTAAAAACTAGTAAACTTGACTTTTTGACTGGCAATAATGCTCTGTTAATTCTGCTTAATGATTAGCCTAAAAGCGGAAGCAAAAGTATTTTTCGTCTCTCGGAAATAAAAGTGACACTTTTACTCCCTATTATGAGGCGGTAAATCATGTATTTTAGTTCCGGAATAGCAAAAAAGAAAAATCTGCAACGCTGGCAAAATAACTGTTTTTTTTTTCACCCGTTAATTTGTGGTCTCGTTTAACAAACTTACGACTCGTAAAAAAGCACCTTCATTTTGCAACTTGTTGCATAAATAACTATTTGTTAACCTGTTTTGTAACTTTTTGTTGCGATGTAAACGCGAACTTAAGTGTTAAAAAAGTATACTTACAAGTTTATTAGGTAGTTAATTAGTAACGACAATTTAACTCATGAGTATCAAGTCTCAATAGAATATTGTAGTTTTTCCACTTTTACTATGGAAAAAAAGTTAGGACAAATTTTTGCAGCGAAAAAAATGGTACAAAATATTTCATTGGTTATTTCATTGTAAGTAAACACGATAAAAGTGAAGTAAAAATTCGTATTGGTAAATTTAACTGATTTTAGAACCATAGTAACAATGTATTAAATAATAATATGAATTGCGCTAATTTATTTTATTCGTTAAATTTTCTTACCGTATTACACTTGAGTTTTATATTTTTTCTGAAAGAATTTGTGTTTTCTACAACTCAAATTCTAGCCTAAAAGCAAATTAACTAGAAGAACTTTCAACTAACAAAAACGTTTCAGCTTCACTGTCTTCTCGTTAAATTGCTAGGCAACAAATTTTCGTTATACAAACCCAAATTTATTCGAAAAAATACAAACCTCTCCTGTAATAATAAGTGAATAATAATTATAGCTAATTTAAGGTTTGAAAATGGTCAAAGTCAGTAATCTGGATACTATAGTAGCATCATAAAATCAAGGAGGTGAAATAAGATAAAATGACGGAAACAAACAGCACAAAAAAGTGTGCTTATAGAAAATATTGAATTGTAATTTTTTATACTGATAAAAAAAGTAAAAAAAAATTTTTGCCATGATATTTCCTTACGCTCTTATAATATTTATGTTTATTCATGATTCCCGTTGATAAAGCAATCGATTTTTCTTTTTTATTTTTCGTGAAAGTTTTTCTTTTTTTGCGTTCGTACGAATGCGAATATGGTTTATTTCTTTGTAAACTTTTCCACCCGCCCGCTATCCCGCTCTGTGCAGTGCTGTGCGGTAGAAATTGGATGGTGTTTTTCCTTCCTTTTTTTAAACTGATAAATTATTATATTTATTGATAAAAATTTAAATTTCCACTAGATTTAATTCGTCTATATAATATTGTTTTGTTCAATTTATAACTGAGTTAAGTACGGTTAATTTACGATATTCTGTAAATGTTTATTTATCGATCGTATCCTGTACAAGTCTTGTATAAATGATTTATTAGTCGTTTAAGAGAGAAAAAATACTGTGCGACATTAATAGTGTATTGCTTAGCAAGCATCTTAAGTGTTATTTTTATGGTCTCGGATACTTATTGAGAATCGGAGACTGAAAGCCGAAAATTATTAAGCATCTATCGCCACAAAAATAAACTTAGAGTCGAGTACGGGTAAGTTATTTTTTCCACCGAAAAAATAAAGGTATTTGTGTGGATAATAGAGCAAACATTCGCAATCGTGAGGCGTGCAATAAAAGTGAAAATCAAAGTATCCTGTATATTTCTAATTTCAAATGTTATCGAGTGCCTGTAAAACATTATTAATGTATGACGGACTTTTGTTCGCAATTAAACATACACCAATATTCATATGTTCACTTTATGTCCAGCTTTGGCTGATACTTGAACACTCGATTTACTTTGATATGTATGACCAATTCATTATGTAAATTAAAATTCACATAGTGTTTGAAAAATTTTCAAATTGGTTCGGCTGGGACTCGAACCCGGATCTCTTGGTTGCTAGACAAATGCCTTACAAATTAGGCCCCTGACCGCTTTATTCGAGTGCCATTCCAATCTGATAATCAATCAAACACATCCTCCCTTTTAATGCGAGACGAAGTTATATTTTTAATTTCAAATGTTATCGAGTGCCTGTGGTCGGTGGCCTAATTAGTAAGGCACTTGGCTACCAACCAAGAGATCCGGGTTCGAGTCCCAGCCGAACCAATTTGATAATTTTTCAAACACTATGTGAATTTTAATTTACATAATGAATTGGTCATACATATCAAAGTAAATCGAGTGTTCAAGTATCAGCCAAAGCTGGACATAAAGTGAACATATGAATATTGGTGTATGTTTAAATGCGATCAAAAGTCCGTCATACATTAATAATGTTTTACAGGCACTTGATAAAATTTGAAACTAAAAATATAACTGCGTCTCGCATTAAAAGAGAGTATGTGTTTGATTTATTATCAGACTGGAATGGCACTTGAACAAAGCGGTCGGTGGCCTAATTAGTAAAGTATTTGGCTAGTAACCAAGAGATCCGGGTTCATGTCCCAGCCGATCTAATTTGATAATTTTTCAAACACTATGTGAATTTTAATTAACTATAGTTATATTTCTAACAATCAAATACAATTTTTATCAACAAAATAATAACAAGACTAAAGTGATATATACCTGTTTAGTAATATTGCACAACATCTGATATTGTACGATATTGTATTGGTCGTCTGTAGGCTTCATTGAAGAATTGAACAATATATTATACTGGTTACAAACAGTTCAAAATATGTATATTGTTCAATGAGTGAATATTGTACGGTTGTACCGTCTGTACTAAGTTCTGCAATATCACTTTATATGTTTACAATTTTTCAATTTGCTTATTACATTGTTACGCTTTGTTGTAATGTTTGAATCAGAGTGAATTATTTAAATTATTAGTTTGTGAAAATAATTATTAGAATTTAGAATCGCCCGAGTATAAATTTTTTAGGGCTGGAATAAGAACTGGATCCGATTTGCCGGACTTAAGGTAGGGCCCTGACCAGGAAAACTATATCAGGGCCGGACCGAAAATGTAACGCTTTTTCACTTCCGGTCCTGATCAGGCTACAAACCGGTGTACAGGACTTAAGGTAGGGCCCGGATCAGGCAAACCATATGAGGGCTGGACCAAAAAGGTAACGCTTTTTCAGTTCCGGTCCTGATCAGGCAGCCTGTTCTAGTCCTAGTCGGGCAGCCTGCCTTATGATCTATGTTAAGGGATTTAATTGCGGTTATATCTGCAAATGTAGAGCATGTTATCACCTTATTTTTTTAATACTTACTCTTTATATTGTCAGCTTACAACAGCTTAATTCATACTAAAATAAAAACGCAAGGGATAAAGACTCCATCATGTAGGATTTGAAAACACAATCTTTTGTATGCTGCATCTCCACTGAGCTACTGAATTTTATATTATGTTCTTTATTCTGAGTATATACTTTTAAGTTTAAAAATTATAATAAATTGTATATTAACTTGGATGCGGCAGGACAACATTATTTACTATATACAAACGACTTTTTAATTTTTAAAACCAAAATAATTAAGATATCTATATCAGGATTAAACGCGATCAGGACCGGAACAGACATACCATAATAAGGTCGTAATAAGGATATAAAATCAGGGCCGAATCATGGAAGTTTAATGAAGGCCCCTAATAGAGAAATGAAATCTGAGCTGGTTCGTGGAAACAATAATAAAGCCCTAATAAGGAGATAAAATCAGGGCCGGGTCAGGGAAGTTTAATTAAGGCGGTAATAAGAATATTAAATAAGGACCGGATCGTGAAAACCATAATAAGGTCCTAATAAGGAGATAAAATCAGAGCCGGATCAGGGAAGTCTAATTAATGCCCTAATAAGGAAATAAAATCAGAGTCGGATCGGGAAAACCATAATAAGACCCTAATAAAGAGATAAAATCAAGGCCGGATCAAAGAAATTGAATTAAAGTCGAACAAAGAAATGAAATTAGAGCCGGATCGTGCAAACCATAATAAGGATCTAATAAGGATATGTAATCAGGGCCGTATCAGGGAAGTTTAATTAAGGCCCTAATAACGAAATGATATCAGGGTCGGATCGCAAAAACCATCATAAGGCGATAATAAGGAGAAAAATCAGGGCCGGATCAGTCCAGCCATAATAGGGTCCTAATAACGCAAACGGGGTCAGGGCCAAATCAGAGTAGTAAGGCAATCCTTAATAGGGTTTTCCTGATCCGACCCTGGTCCGCGTCTTATTCGATAAACTTAATAGGGCATACCCTTGATAAGCCTGATCCGGGCCGGACCGAGTTAGGGATTGCCCTATTTAACTTTCTACTCGGGCAATTAAATAAAAGGTGGAGATGTCTTGTACAATTGCTACACTTATTTTTTTTTTCACAAGTTTATTTCACATTAGTATTCAAGACATAGGGGTCGCTTAAGATTAACAAATGTAAAAAATTTGAATATATGTATATATTTGTAAATGAACTATTTTTACCTTCTCTTCTATATAGGCTTTATCATTGATTCAGAAATCAGAATGTAAACTTGCTAATTCATAAATGCTTAATTTTACAAGAGAAGTGAAAAACTAATTTTAAGACGTTAGAATCAAACAAAAGAAATAGATTTAATGTATATCTAACACATGCAGATATCGTAGAGTTAGCAGTTTTGAACACATTTTGTTCCGCAGCTTTGTGGTCATCGCCAGTTTTGATTTTTTGGAACATTCGGATAATTTTGGTTATATTCGATTTTCTTCGGACTAGGTTTACGAAAATCGCTGACACTTGTACGAAAGGTTCCACAGAAAGTTGTCAAGAATGAAATTTTTTCGTAAATCATGTAACTTTTTTGTCACGATAATTTTGAATCAACTGGGTCGTAATGGGTGGGAGATAGATTCCATTTTTTTTTTCAAAATTACCTCCACTTTTGTGGTATTATTGTGCTCATAAATCAACTGAAGTTATTGAACATCAACCCGGGGTTGTTCATGGGGACGGTGGGGAAAAGATTTATTGACGGATCGTAGTGTTTTCATAACTGTTTCGTTTTAATAACTTTGACACAGAACATAAAAAAAAAATTCACAACAGCTAGACAAACACAAAATTGATTTTGCAAGTGTTTTAGTTTTCTAATTTTGGTGTAATATGCTAAAAATAGATCTATTCTAACTTAAGTTTCGTCACAGAATGTATTTTAAACATCAAACTAGATTTTAAATATTCAAATCTAAGTGTATCCTCAGAACAGCGTACGCCCAGAGATTTATACACGTAGAGTCACTTGTGAACGATAGAAAAGCAATAAATTGAACTTAATCGATGTTTAGAAAGCGGTACAATACCAGTATAAAAATATCGCTATAGTATAGCGTACTTTATAGACTTATTGCCAATGGTTTTGATGGTAAAGTAAGTATATGACAGTGTAACATGCATACAACTTAGCTTTCTTTTCCCACATTTACAAATCAAAGAATTTGTAAAAGCTTCGTAAACTGATTCTTAAAATCGATAACCACACTTTCCAGTGCGGAAATAGAATATTAATCATGATGGCCATGATTATCACCCCCCCTTCTGAAACTTTAAATTTTAGTGGGGTTTATTTGATGAGGTCATCAATTTTTGGAAGTCCGTTCATCCAAACTAGTATAAGACCAATAGAGAAGTTACTTCTGTTGTATGTCATATTGAAAAAAGCAGTTTCGATTTTCTGAGTGTAAAGAAGAGTTCGTAGGTATCTAAATTACACAAATCCAGCAAAATTTCCATAAGGCGTGACTTAAGAAAAAGGAATTTTTTAATAACGTCATCAAGTTCACAGAGAAATAATATCGAATATTTATCGTGCAGTACATTAAAATGATCCCAAACGAAATATTTAAGCTTATTGTTGACATATTGGTCTGCCAGCACTAATAAAGGACAATTTTTTTAGTGCTTTTACATTAATCTTTACTGTGTAAATCAGGAATTCCTAAAGTTTTACGTCAACGGCCCAAATTTTAAATAAATACCAAGATACTGGACGGGCCAAGAAACAAATTTAAAATTAGAAAGGACACAAAGGAAAAATGAATTTGTTTACTTACAAGGGGGAGGGTGGGGGGTCCCACGTTCGTGTCACAGATTTGGACTATCTCTATTTCACAAGTTGGTCTCTGTGAGTAAAGCAAATCCTAGAGCGGTTCGTTTCAATGCGGCCTCGTTTGCCAATAATTAATTATTTTAATTTTTTTATTTTTTAAAATTTTCATTTTTTTGTTCATTATTTTATACGCACTTTATTAGTAAAACATATGCAAACAGGGCCCGATTTGCTTCTGTGAAGACTCCGGGGCACTTCTCACGTGGTGGCTCCTGAGTAGGCCCTTTTAAAACTATCTAGAATAAATTGGGTATAATTAATGAAAACTTTTCTGAACCTTTTTTTAGTCACGGCCCGGTAAAATCTTGGATAATTTTGTGTGGACCAATCACATAATTATGACAATTACGAGTTTTCTAAATTACATTTATATGTATTTTTAATATGGAATGCCGTTTTCCATTCGGCCAATCGACCAATTGGCTGATAATGTAATTTAAACGATATTTGGTACTTTTTTAACCCTTTCAGCCCCAAATTATGAAAACGATATTTAAAAAACAATTTATCAATTTTTCCATATAAATTGTCCATTATTACCACAAAAACGGTACTTTTATTAACTTATAATTAATTAAATATTTCATGATTTACCGGTAGAACATGAAACTAATATCTGCGTTGTTACCTAAAACCCTTGAGCTAAGGAGGAAAATTCGATTGTATATTTTTTATATATTCTGTAAGCTGACGTTGTTCAAGAACAACGCTGGTACCAAAAGGGTTTAGCATTAGAGAAATGTTTAAAAGAAATTCTTTAATTTTAAATATAGTTCTTATAGCTTGGAATCATTTCGAATATTAATTGAAATAACAATTAGTCGTGAAATATGAAATGTCGGTTTCCGACCAGTTGGGCAACCACGTAATTCAGATAAATTTTGACAATTGTTTAAACATTAGAGAAATGTTTAAAAGCAATTTATTTAATATTAAATATAATTCTGCTAACAATTATTCGTGTAATATCAAATGTCGGTTTCTGACCAATTGGTCGATCATGTAATTCAGTTAAATTTTGGCAGTTTCTTAAGTATTAGACATTAGTGTTTAAAAGCAGTTCGTTAATTTTAAGTATAATTCTTGTAGCTTGGAATCATTTTGGTTATTAACTGGAATAACATTGGGTCGTATAATATGAAGTGCCGTTTTCCGACCACTTGGTCGACCATGTAATTCATATAAATTACGAAACTTTTTTAATCATTAGAGAAATGTTTAAAAGCAATTCTTTAATTTTTAATTGTGTTTATTTATTTTGGAATCATTCCCGCCATTATGTAGTTAAAATTACATTATAGGTTGTGTTACATGAGAAGTCCGAACATCTGGTCAGGGCCGCGCCAAGGGACATTTGCGCTGGGGTGCAAGACAAAAATTGCCGCCCCTAAAACGCCAAACTTATTTGTAATACATTTTTGATAATAAAATATATGTCTCCCGGCTACCAGTTGACTTACTATATATACTTACTTTAATGAAATGCATAAAATATTATAAAATATTTAGGATTATAAATGGAATAAACACTTAAACTTTTTTTAACAATTTAGTTCGCATAAATTTCAAGAACAAGTAAATAAAAATAAATAATTTTACACAAAACAAAAACGAATAGTAACAATTTTAAAATTTTATATAAAATTCACTTTCCTTGGCTTTTTTATTGCAAATTCATTTATTAAATCTAACATGTCAATATCTGCAGCAATTTTGTTTTCTATGCTAATTAAACTTAAATGCGATATTCTTTCCTGTGACATACTAGATTTTAAATAATTTTTTATTAACTTAAGTTTCGAAAAACTTCTCTCACCAGATGCCACTGTCACGGGTATTGTCAAAAATATTCTTAATGCAATTGTCATATTCGGAAACATTGTAGTAAGATCATTAGAAACTGTTAATGCATTCATGTCGGGATTAATATATGTTAAAAAAGTTTCTATTTCATCACATAAATCTAACGCATTTATATCAGATTCGTTCCGCAGAGCCCAAAAGAGGATGTTTTTTACTTAAATTTCTGAGAAACGAAATAATGTAACTTTTCCAAGAAAAGAGTATGGAGTGCTCTAATTTAAAGAACATCCATAAATCTTATCTTATCCTAAGTGGAATAAGCAATATCGAAAGAACATGTATATTTTAAACGAAATTGCTTGCAGATGTGGATAAGCAAATATTGAAAACAAAATTTATAAAAAAAAAAAAAAATAAATAAATAATAAATTACGTTTAAGATATCAACCAAATAGGAAAAAGAAGATAAAATAAAAATGTTGGTTTTAAAACCAAACAATTGAAATCTTAAACTCTTTTATTATATTTCGACTGTCCAATACAGTGTTTACCAAGTCTTATTTAAAAGAATAATATTTTACTGAGAGATCCTCAGTCATCAATTTTTAGTTTGTTTTGTTTACTGGGTTATTCCATGAAAATGCGACATAAATGCAAAAAATTAAATGTTGTTTATTTAAAGTAAGTCAAATAGAGCACAGACTAAACAAAATTTACTATCTGGCAACACCGAAATTATAGACATCAGTTGTGACTTTTGACAATTAGAGTGGAATTTTCACTGTCTTGCTGCACTTGATGTTCCGCTTCACGAAAAGTGTTACAAATAATTTTTTAATAACTGTGAATTCTCGCGAAATATATAGAAAACAATGATATCATTTAATATTAAGTGCGTACACCTTTGTTACACGTGAAGCACGCCCGAATCATTCAACAATATCACCACAAAAATCGACAACAAAGACAGCCTCAAAATTTTGTAACATGAGTGACCAAAAAGAACATTTTTTAGTATAAGGCTTGATATACTTCTTCATTTAGATATTTGTAATATTACTTTCTTTGTTCATGAGTGCCTGATGCTTTAAACCCATTCTTATACGACATTATGTTTCAAATTGAATATTATACAAGAAATTGAAATGTGTAACGTGAGTGACCGGTCACTCATGTTACACGTTGTGTCACTTATGTTAAATGTTTTTACAATAAAAATATGTATTTTTAGGATACTGTAGAATTAAGTAATTGTTCCATTGTGCATTCGTGCCAAAATTTCCCTTCCAAGTACGATTTGGAGGTAACAGAGTACGGAAAAAACGGTGTTGGGGGAGTTTGACACACTTATAGCCTCCCAGAATTGACCTAAGGAGTTGAAATTTTTTTATTTTGATAGATTTGGTACCTAGAGTGTGCTTACAATGTTTAACCCTCATCTCCACCATTTTTACGCCACAATTTCATGTTTTTTCAACGTTTTCGTTGTTTGTGTCACGCTTACAGGCCCCCAAATAAACCTATAACGCTGAAATTTTGTATATATGTATTGAGTTAGTATCCGGAGTGTGTCTTTTAGGGATTTCACATTTCCCTGCCCCCACTTCCCCCGTTTTTCCGCCGAAATTTCGTTGTATTTTCGTGTACGTTGAAAATGATTTATTTTCGTAATAATACCCAATTTGAATGCCCAGTTGTAATAACTGTCAGTGAAATATTAATTAATCAGTTAATTTTAAGTATTTTTTCATTTCCCTTAAGTAATATATGTGGATGATGTGGACCTTTGTACAAGTAACGTGAGTGACCAAAGTGATGTAACATGAGTGACTTTTCTTAGAATTTTTAAAATTATTTTATTAACATAGATGCTTATTCTTTTAATGTGAACTAAATAAACAGCATTCATTTTATCTTTGTATATTTTTTAAATCATCTACATTAGTTAAATAGAACAGAGATTCAACCCCAACCTAAATGACTGCGTTCACCATGTCTCCATGTGTAACATGAGTTACCAGAACAATAAGACACTTTTTTAAATATATTCATAAGCCTGCCTCTTTTATTTTTTATTAAATAAAATTACTTAGTTAATGAACAAAGGTTTTATTGAGAGATATACTGTTATTTTGCAATTCTTCTTGCATAAAATTAGTGGTTTTGTCTCAGTTTTGGAGTAAAATGTAACGTGAGTGACCGTGGAATAACCCTACTAATCGTCACGTACTATATACAACGTAACGCAACGAAAACTAAACAATTTTAAAGATTGATAAATGTTTTATGTGTAGAATTCAATGACGGTTTTTATAAAATTAAAGCGTGCAAGAACATGTTCGATCCCGATCCCGTTTGATCTCGCCGATTACCGCGCAAATGATTGTTGTCGCTGGTCGACAATCGGAATAATCGGATTAGCGACGGGTCACAACAATCATAATAGACAAGTATTTAAGCAAAATGCGAGTAACATTTAGTGTCATCAAAATTACCACATAAAAATAGTAATAATTTTATATTTTATTTGCCGCCCCCAAGGCCTGCCGCCGGGGTACTAGGCACCCCTAACACCCCCGCTTGGCGCGGCCCTGCATCTGGTCCACCAAAAATATATTTCTAGTTTCTACCAAGTTAACTCCGCCATTTTCTTTTTCCAAACCAAATGGTTGTACCACAATGTGCTAGTTGTATACTATCATGTGCCGTAAATAATGGAAGTTAATATCCAAAATAAAATTTTTTTTTGTAGCCAAAAACTTTTTTTAAGCATAAAGTTAGCCCCACCGTTTTCCTTTTTAAGACAAATAATGTTGTGCTGCGTTGTGCTAGACGTGTACTATCATGGGCAGTTTATATATATATATATATATATATATATATATATATATATATATATATATATATATATATATATAATATATATATATATATATATATATATATATATATATATATATATATATATATATATATATATATATAAAATTGCAAAACAAAAGTTTTTTATCGCCAAAAAGCCTTTTTTTAACATTTTTGTAATTTATTGTAATTTCCACATTATCTGCTGACTGATGAGGCACTTTGGCGGCGCCGCACCGGTGTACGGATCGGCGGTTGAAGAAGACTTACCTAATGCATTATTTCTGTAAATATTATCTGCTATCTAAAATTTTATTAAGGTAACGGTTAAATTATCTGTTATATTTTAAATTATGTTATCGTGATAATAAAATTCGATATCTTGCTTAACATTGGTTATAATTACACTACGAGTAATTATGGGAAAAAGGTGATGTAATTGGGATGATAATGCACAAATCATAAAGTTACAATTTCATTGACAAAAAATTGTAATTAATATAATTGTGAACTAAGGTATCAAATTGTAGAGGTCGATAAGGGTGGAAAAATTTGAATAGCCTATATAACGTCAGCAAATGTGTAATTCCGCCACTGTATAGAAGCAACTCTGTTCTTATCTTGTTTCAAACATGACGTCCGTAAGATAATAAGACTCGTGATTTTAGATAAGAAGCAGTTTAAACTCTATATCAATTTAAAGACTGGATAAAAATCTGTTACAAGTATACGAGGAAGTTATGAGCCGCACTCCACTGGTAGCGTAGGTACTTTCCATTACGATAAAACTTTCTCTGAGTTGCATCCTGATTGAATTCATATTAATTTGCACCACTAAAACTGAGCAGCTGCTAGCCAGCGTTTTACACATAATAATGTTAGCCTAGTCGTCTCTTTGTGTGGTTTTTGTAGACGTATTACATTTAGATAAAACTTCCCCTATAAAAATATATATGCTACACCAAAACCATAAGTGAAGGGTGATTATTTTTCTTATCTTTTAACACTTTTTTTTTACAAATATGATTACTACTAAGACAGCTTGTAGCTAGTATAACGTCTGATAGAATAGCATTATTTTCATTTTGAACTTATTTTTGTCTTTTGCATTAAACAGAAAAACACGAAATATATGTATGTATAGCACACTACTAAATGTCATCTAGTAGTTGGGAATGTGTTACCATAACTCAGAGTTAAGAAGACACTTAGCCTGTGAAATAAATCAGGATCAATGCGCCAAATCTTTGCATTGTACATATTGACATTACAAAGTCTTCACGTCGCGTCGCGACCGTACCAACGACTAGTAAAGTAAAACACACAAATGTATCATACATATACGTCTGCGAAATTGAGACTATATATATATATAGGGTGTGTTGTATGTAGCATGTGCTGGATTTGTATGTGTCAGAAATGTGAAAACTTGAATCAAGCAATACACACCCTAATAATGGGGGAAAAATATCTTTCAAGGATTCTATATTCTTTTTTATTATTACTGTCTTTTTCTTAAAATATGACGAAACCATTGAATACAAGTAATACAACAAATTTCTCTATCCTTGTCATTTCTGTTTCATTTCCATCAAATGCATAATGCAGGTACGTATGTATATTGTTCTCCTTCTTGGCGTTTTTTATTTTCTTGTGTGTGTTTCTGTTGTATTTTTGTTTATGAGAAATATTATGTACATAACATTTTCAGTACCGTCGCTTTCAAACTAATCCAAACATATATAAACCCACAGTCTTAATAAAACCTGTGAATACTTAAGAACAGGAGTTAGCAACCAGCAGTCCGCGAGCTGCCTGCGCTTCCCATAAACTTCGGTACGGTTCACTAAACAATAACATGAACCCCCACAAATAAACGCCATATCTAAATGTGATTGAAAGGCCAGAAGCAAATTGTCATTCTGGTGGTTTCAAGATTGATGATGAGCGATCGGCTGATCGAGGAATTTAATAAGGCTTGAATCTACTATTTTCTTTTTTTCGAAAACTGCGCAGTCACAAACGTTTTTATTAACATATTCAAAATTCGCAAATGATTTCCGATCGACTGAGTACCCGGAAGCGTATACCTATTTCTAAAAAAGCTTTCCAGGCATTTCTTTTTTTTTAACTATGACGCACCCGGATCATAGTAAGAAGGCGGCAAAAAAATTTTTATAATTATACCATAGCTACAAGTTGATAAAAAAAAAATATTGAAAAGCTAAACAACTTTTTTTTTGGGGTGGGGAGTTATTTTTTCTTGAAGCTGGAAACTTTTTCTGAGATATATACCATAGAGCAGAGGTTCCCAATAATTTTTTTCTCTCAGAAGCCGCCAAACGAGGTCGCAGGTCGAATTGGATAATTGCGACGAATAAAAAAGACACTCATTTTGCACGTGTTACATACAAAAAAAGCTCCCATAGGTACATAGCGGCTAACCTACAGATTGAAAATCTATTTGATATTTTTTTTTCCAAAATGAAAACTGCGGCCGCAATCGTGGGCACTAATTTCCGCCCTTTTTTAAAGACACTTTTTTCAAAAAATTATAATAATTATAAAAAATATATAAAAAAGAATAAAAGAAATATTTTTGTATTGTTAAATAGTGGTATTAATCGTAAAAAAATTCATCTCCATTCCCCCATCCTATCCATCCGAAAAAAATCGTGAAAATTGACTATTTTTCAGCCGACGATCACACTGTAATCGTACCTTAAAGATGACTCATGCTCAATTGTATTTGAAACTGGGTATAGTTAATTTTTTAACTCAGAATTACAAAAACATAATATAATCCTTAGTTTTTATTAATTAATGATACACCGTTTATATGATACAGAATGAATATAATATCATAATGAGTATAATGACACTTCGCGGACCCCGTACTAATCGTCGGCGAATCCCCAGAGGTCCGCGAACCACCTTTTGGGAACCGCTGCCATAGAGGTATCTGAAACATATAAAAATTTCAACCAAATCCGTCAAGCCATTCAAAAAATTTTTCGACTTTCAAAAAATTATTTCTTACTCACAAGGGGTAAGTTTTTAATGGCTGAAATTTAGTAAATTTCAAATTTATGTCGATAACAGTTAGCAGCAAAAAGATTAACACAATTCAAATTCAATAGAAACACATACGTACAAGGGCATTCGTACCCATGCTTACCTGCCAGTACCCTACGAAAATTTTATTTAATAATATAAAAAGGATCTTAAACAGTGAATTAGAATAGAAGACCTTTTTGAACGTTTACTTAATATTTATGTATTAATTACATTTGTTATAAAAGTAAGTTCATTTTATTTTAAATTTTTAAATTTCCTATACGCCTACTTGTATTCGTATAAAAATAAAGCATTTTAAAAACATTTAACAATACCATTGAATTCAGATGTAAAAATGGAGAAGTAGGGGAAAAGTAATGTGGAATCCCAAAAAGGCACTAATTAGATACAAAATCAATATATCTACAAAATTTCAGCCCTCTAGGTTTACTCAGAGAGTCTCTAGGCGTGCTCGAAAAAAAGCAAAAAATCAAAGAAATATGGGAAATGTGGGGGTTCACTATTTAAGGTCCTTTTTTAATATTTAAAAATAAAACACAAAGGCAGTTGGCGGATAAGCATGGGTAGGAATGCCCTGGTACAAATTGTGCTGGCTTTTTTCCTGTTAACTGCTATCGGCACAAAATTTAAATTTACTGAAATTCAGCCCTTAAAAACCTAAAACCTTTTTTTAAAGCCCCGATCAGCCGGACACTCATTATCAGTTATGAAACCACCAAAATGACAAATCGCTTGTAGATTTTCAATCAAATTTCGCCTGTAGACATTCAATATCGAAGATGAAGGGAAAAATTCGACTTTCGTGAGGGGGCTCCGCTGCTCACGTCGTTTTTTAAAAAATAAAATGGGTTTTTCACAAAGTAAAATTGTTTTTAATTTTGTTCAATTTTCTTTTTCGATTACTGCTAACACAAATATATAAGACTTAATGCGTGTTGCTTTCGCATTTTCCCATTATCGTTTAATACATATAAAAGAAAAATTAAATGTCTTCATTAATTGCTCTGTATTTTGAAATGATTTAATATTTCTCTAATACTGCCAATAAATGTCTTAATCTTTTTATCTTAAGGAGGCAAGAGCAATACCGTCTTAATATAACTGTAAAATTATAATTTTAAAGTCAAAATTTTCTGACAGGATTTAAATTACACACTCTCAGTGTTTATGACTCAGTGAAATATCTATTTTGTGGGTAATAAAAGACAGATTTCAGCACAAGAGGATGGAGGATATTTTAGTGGGTGTAATAAATATAGTACGTATGTATGATAAGTAATGAATAATTACATTTGATTAAGTTAGAATTGAACGTTCGAAACATGAAAATCCACTTTCCGTCACCATATAAACAATATGGATGAACATATAGAGTAATAGAACAGTTCGACTCGAATTGCTCATTGCTTGCCGAGTACCTATTCTGTAAACCATGTTCATTACGTGTTGTGATCGACAGACCTACAGACATCTGATTCATTTAGTCTAATGAACAAATATTTAAATAGGAATAATTACATCAAACCAAAACCAAATCTAATGAAAGTATTATTACTGAAGATTTTAAATGGGAAGGTTAATACTAACTTGAAATTAAAATCGAATTCTTGAAATTGTATAAGTACTTATTTTAATTATTTAACAACTTTTTTTAAATTTTGCATTTTATATTTACTAGTACAGTAATGATTTCAAAAAAAAAAAAAAAAAAAAATAAATAAATATATAAATAAAGAAACGCCGTGAGCAGCGGGGCTACATCACGAAAGTCAAATTTTTCTCTTCATCTTCGATATTGAATGTCTACAGGCGAAATGTGATTGAAAGTCTACAAGCGATTTGTCATTTTGGTGGTTTCATAACTGATAATGAGTGTCCGGCTGATCGGGGCTTTAGCAGTTAACAGGAAAAAAGCCAACACAATTTGTACGAGGGAATTCCGACCCATGCTTATCCGCCAACTGTCTTTGTGTTTTATTTTTAAACTAGCCGTATGCCCGATGGGATTTCCCATCGGCAACATCTTTTTATTAGGTACTCACTTTCTGCTCACTTTTAATGTTTTTCAAAAGCCTAAATCAATATTCACATTTCTAACTTCAAAAATGACGAACTTCGCATATGAACTTTCATTTTCTGTTGCAACTCCTTAGGGAATAAATTTCCAGAAACAGCTGACTTTTATTTATAAATAGTAGAAGCCTAAACGCTAATTTTCATAACTCCTGTACTTAATTTCGTCCTTCTAAACCCAACAGTTTAGGTTGTGCGTTGTCCGTTAGTCAAAGTTAAAGATTCATTAAATAAGATATTTTTTATTTTAATAGTCATAGTAACATATTTTTCTAACTTCAAAAATAACCAATTTCCATAAAAATTTGCATTCGCTATTTAACCCACTTAGGGGGCGAATTTTCAAAAATCCTTTCTTAGTGGTCACTTACGTTACATAGGGAACTCCTGTGCAAAATTTCATTCTTCTAAACCCAACGGTTTAGGCTGTGCGTTGTGTGTCAGTCAGTCAGTGTTACAAATTTATTAAGTAGATATTAAAATACCCCTGTCGCAGCATCTGCATAACATAGCGAATTTCCAAATTTTGGGGACTGGCGGATCTCATCTAAGAATTGTACCTATTTAAAATAGTTTAGCTTTCTAAGAGTAAAAGATTTTTTAAAATCGGCTGGGTAATTAGTTTTGATATTTTTGGAACCCAAGAACCCGAACGGACTTTGTGCAGCATAGTTGTATCCATCTAAAATAATTTAGTTCTCTAACAGTGAAAAAATTTTCAAAATCGGTCGGTTAGTTTATTTTTTACAATAATGGGAACAGTAAACCCTGGCGGAAATCATACAACATAACCTTTATTCATCTAAAATAATTTTAGTAAAAAGTTTATCCTAACAGTAAAAAACGGGTCCTAGGGATCTCATATAACTTATGGTAGTTCGTAAGGTTCTTGTGGACATCATTTAATTACTTAATGAATTCAAATACTTTAACTTACTAACGGTGAAAAAATTTTCAAAATTTTCGACATTCGCTAAAAAAATCATTGAAAAATATTTGATATGTTTCGATCAATTAATGGTCAACATCAGCAAATAAAAGTTACTAAAATCGAAGAAAAGAATGAGTTATTTGTCCGTAGAAATTAAAATACAAATTCTGAAAACGAGCAAAGAAATATTGAAAAAACTAGATCGGCAAAACATTCTGACAAATAACACTACCCAACTAATACTTGCCAATTTGAATGAAACTTAACATACTTATTAAACAGCGAAAAATATTAAATACGTGTTTTTTTATTTCGGCTAAATACGCTTTTTAGGGGTAGAAAACACCATTCAACCTCTGTAGATGAAAACAGTTATAGCTAAATATTTTTGAAACGGCATATTTTTTGAAAAAAGGGCTGAGTACCAAATTTGTAGAATTTAAAGCGATGCACTTGATAGTGACCCTGAAATCGATTTTCAAGGTCAGTTGAAAATGATTAGCCATTGCCGAACTTTGACCATATCCTATACCTATAAGCAGTAATTTCATGTATTGACTCAATCTATCTTCAAAATTGATTTGTTGCGTTATTTTTCTAAAATAAAAAAATAAAAACCTGACGAAATGAAAAAATAGGCGCAAATTTATAGAAAAAATTAGAAGAAAACATTTTTGTAAGTAATTTTAGAAGTTAAGAAAAGATTTAATATCACTCCAATTGTAAGTTAAACATTAACTTTATGTTATATTAGAAATTTTCAAAATTTTTTAAAATTTTTATTGCTACTCTATAGTTATCATATTAGGAATTCAATTCAACATATGATTAACTATTATTTTTCCGATTGCGATTGAGCAAGTATTTTTCAAAATTACTTCTTGATCACTTATTTTCTATCTTGCATGTGAAATTCGTTCGAATATACTTTGAACCATTTAGGGATGAAAAGTAAACTACTCCTTTTGAAAAATATTAAATGATTTTCAAATGACTTTGGAAATTGACCTCAAGGTCAACTTCAAAGTCAAGTGCATCACGAGAGTCAAGTGCTTCAAGATCATCAAGTGCATCACTTTGAACATTATAACTTTGGTCCTAAGCACTTTTTTCAGAAAATATATCGTACCATAATCCACTTCTATGTTGATTCCTGGTCTCTTTTCCTGCGTTTCTAATATTTATGTCAATAAAAAATGTGCTACCGTAGACAAGGATGAATAGGTACGCATTCCGACTTCACACCGTATTTTTTTGTATTTATTTTATGAGTACCTAATCTTTAATATATTAAAAATTTACGCGAAGATGGTCACTTTATCAGCAGTATCCAAAAAAATTTAAAAATATCGGTGGTTTTTGAAAAATTAACAAAAATCGTATAATTTCTTCTCTATGAAAAATTGGGGTCAAAAGAGACGAGAAAAGAGTAAATGGGGACAACCCGTAGGGTCGACCAAAATTGAAATTCTAATATAAAATAATTTCGAACTTTTTGTATTTATACATTCAAAAAAGAAATAATAGGTACTTGATGATTTTCTGTAAAAATAAACGTAGAATCTAAAATAAAGTTTATATACTCCTGTCGTTTACCCCTAAGTTTATATTCCTCCTATTCTTATTTTAGTTCAAAAAATAATTTTTCAAAAGACTAAGACATAATAATTAATAACAGTGAGATTCTACGTCCATTTTCAGACTTTTGTTTATTAAATTGCGTAAAAGCTAGTAAATGCAATAACAGATATGATGAATTTATAAGGATTTTCTTGTACTACAAAATCTTAAAAATATGGAAACGCGTACTTTTTTTTCGTTAATTGTGTTTTATTCTTTTGCACAAAATTTTAAAAATACTTTATTTTCTTAAGAAAGGGAGGCAACTTTAGTCACAGATATGCCTATGAACAGTTTTTGGTAATCCGGGAAAAACGAAAACACTTTTTAAAATTTTTTTATTGTTAAAATCGAAATGTTCTTTTAAAGAGGGTTAAAATTACCATATTTTATATTAAAATTTTAACACAATCACTCCCTAATTAACGAGCCTTACTTAATATTAGCAAATTGAGAAAAAACACGTCAATTAGATTTTTTTACACAGATTTTATTTGTTATATAATTCAAAAGGATATTTTAAAAATGTGTATGAATGGCTTTCATTAAATAAATTTCAATATATTTTCCATTTATTTTAACAGTGGAATGTCCTTATTAGTGGCTATACTTTCGGCTTGGAGCGAATTAGACGAAGATTTTCTTCTAAAACCAAATTTAATAATTAATTAAAGAAATAAAAAAAAATTTGTGGATTTCCTACCGTTCAAATATAATCTTTATTGTATGTAAAAATGTTATTACATTTTTTCAAAAAACTGTAAGTAAACTGTAAAATTTTCTTTACAAATATGTTAAAATAGAGAAATGTTTCCTTTTTAATTTATTTTTAACTCTTTTTAAATGATTCACTTTAAAATTTTTTAATATTTCTTAATCGAAATTTCATAAAAGAATGTGTCAAAATTTAAAAAAATTTTTCTTTGTTAAAAAAAAAAATTGAATGTGCAAAATTATTTAATATTAGAATGCTCTGATTATACAATTCTAATCATAACTGTATTGTCAATTGGATAAAAAATTACGTAAAAATATTATTGTTTGAATATGATTTAACGTAATTTTTATACGATTGAAGCAAACTCTTATTAATTTTAGGAAGGTGTAAATATAATCTAAATTCTGATCATATCACATAACAGATATCGTCGGGATTTTTTTTGTAAAAAAAAATGGAACAGAGATACATTATAAAAACATTTAACTGACAGAGAAATAGAATATAGCCGAATCGTTAAATTGGATTAAAAAAATCATGACACGCTACTTATAAAGCGGCTTTTTTCGAATTTAGCTCGCAAAAAATGAGACAGAAAAAAAAAGAATGCGAGTGCGAGTGAAATGGAGAACGACATATTTCCTAGTTTTTCTCGAAAAGTAAGTAATTTAGAGCAACGGTATAAAAACATTTTTTATGCGTTTTACCTTTTACAATGGCTTAGTGTAAAAAAAAATTTGAAAAATTGCTTAATTCTGGCAAAAAACTCATTTTGTTGACAAAAAACGCTCGGAAAACCTACTTCTGGGCATCCGACGTGTCTGGCTAACGAACTCATCCAACGATTTGGAAAATCGAATTCGCACACAAAATTTCATAAGCATTAAACGTTTCGTTCGAGAGTTATCGCGCGGATACATATATATATATATATATATATATATATATATATATATATATATATATATATATATATATATATATATATATATATATATATATATATATATATATAAATTTTAGTGAATATCATTTTCGTATTCTAGGGACCTCAAAACATATTTCTGATATGGTCTCGGGCTTAGGTCGCACCATGACACCTGGCGTAAAAGCTGAATTTCCAGTTTTGGAAATTCGCTAAAAGGACCTTAAATAGTGAACGGGAAGGCTTTGAAGATATTTTTTCTTACCAAAAAAATCCAAAATTTCTATTTTATAAATAAAAATCAAAAATTCCTACTTTATAAATAAACATTAACTTTAATAACATTTTTAAATTACTTAATATGTATATATTGCATTTGTTATAAAAGCGAGTTCATTTTTTTTTAAATTTTTAAATTTACTATTCGCCTACTTGTTTTATATATATATATATATATATATATATATATATATATATATAAAGCATTTTAAACACATTTAACAATACCATTGTATTTCGATGTAAAAATGGGAGAAGTGGGCGGAAAAGTAATGTGGAATCCCTAAAAGGCACTAACTGGATACTAACTCAATACATGTACAAAATTTCAGCCCTCTACGTTTACTCAGAGAGTCTCGAGACGTGTTAGAAAGGAAATAGTGGCATAAAAATCGTGGGGGTAAGGGTTAAAAGTTGAAACCTCCAAAAAGTAGTGGCTGGCTATTAAGTAAACCTATACACAAAATTTCAGCCCTCTAGGTTTATTTGGGGAGATTTTGACCCGAACGAAACTGTCAAAAAATAAAAGGCGTGATAACTCATACCTGCCACCCAAAACCATGCCTTAGTCATAGGCGGTCGAATAAGTGTTAAAATAAATTTAATCCTCCGAACGCAAAATATGTTTACCTAAAATATCAATCCGTTATTCAAAAGCGTTTGGTAAATATTTAGGAAAAAATGGTTTTCGTTTCATTCTTTTACAGGGTTGTACCTCCCTTTTACTGAGTTTGGAAAAAAGTGTAAATGAAAAGGTACCATTATTTTTGAACGTACTATCAGCTCTAGCAATTACAGTACACAATTCTGGATATATATATATATATATATATATATATATATATATATATATATATATATATATATATATATATATATATATATATATATATATATATATATATCAGACATTTTTTTTCAGAATCGTGTTCTACGGGTCCGAAAACGGATAACGCCTCTACTCTCCCCTAATTTTTTCAAGAAAAAATTCGACTAAAAAGTTTATAAAATGTTTTAAACAGTCGTCAACACTAGGTATAGACATTGAGTATGTACTGAAAAAGGTATAGTTATTGTTAGGGGGTCTTAGGTGAGTATGAAAACGCATGTCATCGACTTCTAGGGTGATCAACAATTTGGGGGGAGAGGAAGAAAGTTGCGGAAAAAGCCGATCAAAAAATCGCTTATATCTTGCTTATTATTGATCGTAGAGTGATGATTTTTTTTTGAGCTTGTTTATATACCGAACGGTTTTCGTGTAAAAGAAGGAAAATAGAAAGTAACGATAAAGTATTTTGAGTATTAGTGTTAGTCAAAAGTATGGAAACAGTCAAAAATCGTAGCGGGAAAGCATTTGTGGGATATATTATAAGGACAAAATTTTCTGCTACTGTACACGTCCAAATTAAAAAAATACAGTACAAATCTAAATTAAAAATTATAGTAAAAATCAGCATTTGCCCTTGAAATAACCCTGATCATTGACCTTGAGGCGACGATCAAGGTCCTATTCGGATGCAGAATTTTCCGCTCTTTCAATTTCCAAGGTCAAAATCATCAAAATCAACCATTTAAAAAACGGACTTGACCTTGATATGACCTTGAGGTCAAGGTGAAGGTCATCATCAGATGCGCCGTAACAAATGCTGAAACTTTTGCCTTCATTGATCTCAAAAGTGCTTTCCCGCTGAGATTTTTGACTGTTTCCATACTTTTGATTAACCCTGATACTCAAAATACATAAATTTTATTGTTATTTTCTATTTTCATTTTTTTACACCAAAACCGTTAGGTATATTAAAAGTTCGCATATTACATAAATTTTACATCATTTCATTGCGAACCAGTTAAAAAAAATCATCACTCTACGATCAATAATAAGCAAGATATAAGCGATCCCGATCGGATTTTTCGGCTTTCTCCCCCTCCTCCCACTTTGTCGACCACCCTAGATGTTGACGACATGCATTTTCATACCACGTAAGACCCGCTAAAAATAATCAAAAGTCAAATTCTATGTCTCTTTCAGTGCATACTTAGTGTCAGTTGGTCGTTTTGTCGCGTAAACACTTACATTCTTAGAAACTTACTGGACGTCACTAGTAAAAAGATTTTTCTGTGGAAATATTTTTTTATAGACGCATAATATTCATTTTTATTAAAATTGCATTTTCGATTAATTTTATTTTTTACTCATTTTTTCAATTTATGCAAAATTTTTTAGGTTAAAAAAATAACGTAAGCTAGACGTCCACGAGCAAGTATACTTGCATAAAACTAATGTTTTGAGGGGGCGTAACAACATACTCGCAACACTTGTTACTCATAAACTACGGATAAATACACACTTATATGCAAGTAGATATTAGCTAAAATATGTTATTTTTTAAAATGTGATATTTTAATTCAATTATGAAAATATTCCGCGCCAAAAAAAATGTCTTGCTTTAATACTGCAAACTTTATCAAAGGCTCGGATTCTCAAACTGCATCCGAGGTCACAAAAGTAACACTAACGGTTCTTGCTAAGTAATACACTATTATTTTTATGGAAATAGCTTTTTACAGATGCCTACCATTTATTTTTATAAAAATTACATTTTCGATGAAATTTATTTTTTATCCATTTTTTTTTTCAATTTATTCGTCATATTTTCGGTTGAAACTCATACTCGACCTTATTTTTGTGACCATAGATGCTTAAGAATCCTCGGCTTTTAGTCTCGGATTCTCAAACTGCATCCGAAGCCACAAAAATAAACTTATGGCCCTCAATAGATAGTATACTATTTTGTATAAATAAGATACTATTTGTCTTAAATATGTACACCAAATTAATATTGTTTTCTTTGTTTGTTCATTGGCGTTACAAAATTCTGTACATAACAAGATGATATCTAAGCCATAGAAGACATCTAAGCACCCGTCATATTTTTGTAGATATGACATACATATTATGACAACGTTATTCAAACAAGATAGTATATGCTAGAGACTAGGTTGAACAAAATTTATAAAAATATAATTAACACTTTCAGTCCCACGGCTTCGGCATCCGAAACCAAACAAAACTTCCCCAGAGGCCGACCGCGATCAATGATTAATTGATTAGTTGATTACTCATTATGTGTGCGATGTTTATCATGTTTATCATTCTTCACCACACGGATGTGTTCCCATTCACACAAACACATACATACCAACAAACACTACTCTCTTGCTCTCTTGGTTTCTATGTATAAAAAATTTTAAGATAAACAAAAAATACATAAAAAATATAATTTATATTTTTAAATAAACTTGATTTGAATGTCAGTGTATATTGTAGTATGTATGTACGTATAACGTCGACGTCTGTTTACAGTTTTACACATACATACGTGTGGAACTGTGTTGTGTGTTTGAATCATTTTATTTTATGTATTTGTTTATACAGTTTGTTTTTTTAAATATTGCCGGCTTCCGCGGAAATTTACTGTGAAAGTGCTCGGGCCTCATAGTGTTAACGAAAATAGTTTCAATTATCACATTGACCTGCCCCCATGGGTATATAAATGACCGCCGGGCTACAATATAGCTAGTTCACTTATCGATTAATAAATTATTCAACCGAAAAGTCTTAATTTACAATTAAAATTAGATTTGACCAACAATTCTATATTGATAAATCACTAGATGAATATAATTGGATGTTCTTGCATTATTAGTATCATTCTGCAATTGGTTGACTGGTCCACAACTAGTGCTACGGCGACCAAATTTGTCCAATCTATTTGAAACACTATATAAATTACTGTGGTAATGAATGAATAATTTGAACATGCAACTGATTTTAACCGTAGACTACAACGGGTGAAAAAACACCTATGCGTTGTTATATTTACCGGAAAGAAGTTAGCGCCGAAAGTTGAAAAATCTTTTTGTTTTTAATATGGTTAAATTGCTCCTTTGAAATCAGTAATTGCTCCACCTGAAACTTAATTATTTAATTAGTTATTTATAAAGAAAAAAATTTTTTTTCCGTTATTTAAGTTTACAAAATCTCCCAAAATAATACTTTTTTATATAATTTCTTTACGTCATTAAATTGCTCCCAGTTTGCTCTATTTAATTTAAAAGCTAAATCTTAATTTTTTTGAATAATTATTAAAATATTTTGTTTTTTTTATAATGTTATTTAACTTGTCAAAATTCAATTATCCTTAAATATAAACAAACGACTTAAAGTTATAATGGATTGCCTATACGTTTTAATAATACATAACCTAATTCATAATATTTTTTATTTTAATATATTTTAATTATTATTCAGAGAAATTAATAACTAACTTTTAAATTAGATGGAACAAATTGGGAAAATTTTTTTGATATAAAGTATTTGTATAAAAATGCATTATTTGACAAGATTTTGATAACAGAAATAGTCAAACAAAAAAGTTTTTTTGTTTGTAAATAACTAATTATGTAATTAAGTTTCAGGTGGAACAATTACTGATTCCAAAGGAACAATTTGGGCGCAATTTAGCCATATAAAAAACAGAAAGATTTTCCAACTTTTGGCGCCAACTTCTTTCCGGTGTTATATTTGCGTAATTTAAAAGAGAATGCGGGGCGATTTTGCTAACAAGGAAGGGTTTCCAGGTGTCTGCCTCCGATTTTAATGCCTCTGAAATATGATATTCTACGTCGAAATCCAAGAGACACGTATTTTGTTTTATCGGCGGAAAAACGGTTTTAAGGGGTGAAATCGCCCTTCAAAAATTGGTGTAAACATTTAATATTTCAAATATCTCGAAAACAGTAAGAGATAGCGCAGAAGTTTAAATTGGCGATATTGCTCTTTTTTAAAGAGCTATCTATTGATATGCAATTTGTTCAATTTACATCAACAGGGGTGGTTGGGGGTTAAAATTTGGGGGTTAATTTTGCAAAAAGGGGGTGAAAATTAAAAAATATAAAATTTTTGTTTAGAGACTTGAAATCTACGTTAAAAAATCTAATTGACCTGTTTTTGCTCAATGTCCTAATATTAAGTCTAAGGGTAGTTAACTAGGGGGTGACTGTGTCGAATAGTCGTACTACTTGGGTAGTTCAAGAAGTTCTTTTTCATGGAAAATAGTTTAAGACAATTAGAATAACGTAGAAATGAAATTTTTGATTTACATACACTCATTTTTAGTATTAACACACTAACAGTGGGTAATAATGTCACAATAAGTAGTTCTGAAATTGAACTATCGCATGTAAGGTTTTTATTAGGTTTCCATTCGTTTTGAAAATATCGTTATTTTCGGTATCGATAATTTTCGATAACGAAAACTATAACATCCATTAAAAAAACAAACATTATAAAAACCTTACATACGATAGTCTAACTTCAGAATCACTTATTGTGACATTATTACTCACTGTCAGTGTGTTAATAGTACAAAAGAGTGTTAGTAAACTAGTATGTAATTTAACAGGGTGATTCGCCCCCTCACCAGTGTTGCTCAAACTAAATTTTGAAATCGAAAATGTCATTTCTACATTATTCTAATTGTCTTAAACTATTTTCCATGAAGAAGAACTTCTTGAACTACCCAAGTAGTACGACTATTCGACACAGTCACCCCCTAGTTAACTACCCCTATACTTAATATTAGGACATTGAGCAAAAACAGGTCAATTACATTTTTTGACGTAGATTTCAAATCTGTAAACAAAATTTTTATACTATTTAATTTCCATCCCCTTTTTGCAAAATTAACCCCTAAATTTTAACCCCCAACCACCCTTGTTGATGTAAATTGAACAAATTGCATATCAATAGATAACTCTTTAAAAAAGAGCAATATTGCTAATTTAAACTTTTGCCCTATCTCTTATTATTTTCGAGATATTTGAAAAACTAAATTTTTACCCCAATTTTGAAGGGCGATTTCACCCCGTAAAACCGTTTTTCCGCCGATAAAACAAAATACGTGTCTCTTAGATTTCGACGTAGAATAACATATTTCAGCGGCATTAAAATCGGAGGCGGACACCTGGGAATCTTTCCTTGTAAGTTTCCTTGTATGCATCTTCAGTACTAGTTGTGACCTTGCCTTTCTGTCGTTTGCTATCTCTACAATTCAATTTTCTCTTTGAATATCCTACATAGTTAAATACGTCACAAAAATCGTAGTAGTATTCTACGGTTAAACAGAAAACCTTTAAAGTATTTGACTTACTACGCGAACTTTGCAGAAAAAAGAAACAACTTTAATTGTTTGAAATTTAAAAAAAGGTTACATATAATATTGGATCATCGTCATTTACCTTCTAATTATAAAAATTTGTATAATAAATATATTGCCAAGGGGGAGCGGCGCACAGTTACGGTAACTTGAAAATAAATATACGAAATTCCCACTGAAACTGACGGAGAAGAAAGAGATATTTACGTTGAAACACATGTAATATCAGTAATAAAGTATTGATGTATTAACTCTAAATAAGTATTCTTATTCCAAAAATAATTAGACATGTTTTTCTTAAAATGAGAATCAAATACTTTTGAGAAATATATTTAAGGAAATTCACATTTCTTGGTTTTTCTTCTAATTTAAGAAAAAATACTCCTGAAAGGCACGATGATTGTCAATGTCAGATTCATCATTCATGTAGTCCGCAGTTATACAGCATGAAATCCAGCAGAGAGGCGGTTCTTCAAAAGCTATTTTTAGTCGAATTTTCTCCGAAAAATTAGACTTATACAGTCTATACGATAAGAGCTGCGAGAGGCGAGAGTAGGGGCGCTATCCGTTTTCGGACCCGTAGAACACAAATATGTAGAAAAAAAAATGTCTGATATATATATATATATATATATATATATATATATATATATATATATATATATATATATATATATATATATATATATATATATATATATATATATATATATATATATATATATATATATATATATATATTCCCGCCACCTTTTAATTTGTGTAGGGCCCCCCTATGGAAGTTAAGAGATGAAATTTGGTAAATGGGGCTCATTTTCGAGGCACCTCATACTATCAAAGTGGAGTCAAATTTTGGGCAAATTTTTTTTCTGACCCGACCTTTAAGGGGGTGGTGGTGGGCGGAAAAGCAATAAAACTTTTCCAAACCTGTTTTAAATAATGTTTCGGTCAATTATCTACAACATATCCAAAATTCAGCTTCCTAGGATGATTTGCTGGGAGTAGAGGGGGGAAAAACGATTTTCACTGGATCTAACAGGCCCCCAGCCCCCCAGAATTAACGTAGAGGGTTGAAATTTGGTGTGTTGTTAAAGTTCGTACCTAGGTTGTGCTTTTTGGAGGTTTTAATATTTTACCCCCCCCCCCCTCATTAGTCGAATTTTCTCCGAAAAATTAGACTTATACAGTCTATACGATAAGAGCTGCGAGAGGCGAGAGTAGGGGCGCTATCCGTTTTCGGACCCGTAGAACACGAATATGTAGAAAAAAAAATGTCTGATATATATATATATATATATATATATATATATATATATATATATATATATATATATATATATTTCCCGCCACCTTTTAATTTGTGTAGGGCCCCCCTATGGAAGTTAAGAGATGAAATTTGGTAAATGGGGCTCATTTTCGAGGCACCTCATACTACCAAAGTGGGGTCAAATTTTGGGCAAATTTTTTTTCTGACCCGACCTTTAAGGGGGTGGTGGGGGGCGGAAAAGCAATAAAACTTTTCCAAACTGGTTTTAAATAATGTTTCGGTCAATTATCTACAACATATCCAAAATTCAGCTTCCTAGGATGATATGGTGGGAGTAGAGGGGGAAAAACGGTTTTCGCTGGATCTAACAGGCCCCCAGCCCCCCAGAATTAACGTAGATGGTTGAAATTTGGTGTGTTGATAAAGTTCGTACCTAGGTTGTGCTTTTTGGAGGTTTTAATATTTTACCCCCACCCCCCTCATTTTTAAGCTACAATTTCATGCATTTTCGACGTTTTCGAAGTTTGTACCACTCGCACAGGTCACTCGAATAAACCTAGAGGGCTGAAATTTTGTATTCGGATTGAGTTAGTATCAAGGGGGTGCCTTTTGGGGGTCTCGACTTTTAACCCCTACTCCCACCATTTTTATACCCAAAAGAACATGATTTTTCTTGTTTTTTAACAGTTTCGTTCGGGTCAAAATCTCCCCAAATAAACCTAGAGGGCTGAAATTTGGTGTACAGGTTAAGCTAATAGCCAGACAGTGTTTTTTGGAGGTTTCAACTTTTAACCCTTACCCCCACGATTTTTACGCCAATATTTCCTTAATTTTTTTGCTTGTTTTCTAACACGTCTAGAGACTCCATAAGGAAACCTAGAGGGCTGAAATTTTGTACGTGTATTCAGTTAGTATCCAGCTAGTACCTTGTAGGGAGTCCGCATCACTTTTCCCCCCACTTCTCCCATTTTTACATCGGAATTTAATGCTATTGTTAAATGTGTTTTAAAAGCATTATGTTTATTCTAAATACAAGTAGGCGAATAGTAATTTTAAAAAATTTAAAAAAAAGTGAACTTACTTTTATGACAAATGAAATACATACATATTAAGTAATTTAAAAATGTTATTAAAGTCACTGTTTATTTATAAATTAGGAATTTTGGATTTTTAATATTTATAAAATAGAAATTTTGGATTTTTTTGGAAAGAAAAAATATCTTTATAAAGGCCTTCCAGTTTACTATTTAAGGTCCTTTTTTAATTTTTAAAACTAAAACATAAAGGCAATTAGCGGATAAACATGGGTAGGAATGTCCTCGTACGAATTGTGTTGGCTTTTTTTCTGCTACCTGTTTTCGGCACAAAATTGAAATTTACTGAGATACAGCCCTTAGATACTTAAAGCCTTTTTTTAAAGCCTCGATCAGCCGAACACTCATCACCAGTTTTGAAACCAACAAAATGACAATTCGGTTGTAGACTTTCAATCACATTTCGCTTGTAGACATTCAATACCGAAGATGAAGGGGAAAATTCGACTACCGTGATGGGGCCCCGCTGCTCACGGCGTTTTTTTTTAAGCTACAATTTCATGCATTTTCGACGTTTTCGAAGTTTGTACCACTCGCACAGGTCACCCAAATAAACCTAGAGGGCTGAAATTTTGTATTCGGATTGAGTTAGTATCAAGGGGTGCCTTTTGGGGGTCTCGACTTTCAAACCCTACCGCCACCATTTTTATACCCAAAAGAACATGATTTTTCTTGTTTTTTAACAGTTTCGTTCGGGTCAAAATCTCCCCAAATAAACCTAGAGGGCTGAAATTTGGTGTACAGGTTAAGCTAATAGCCAGACACTGTTTTTTGGAGGTTTCAACTTTTAGCCCTTACCCCCACGATTTTTACGCCAATATTTCCTTAATTTTTTTGCTTGTTTTCTAACACGTCTAGACACTCTCGATGGAAACCTACAGGCCTGAAATTTTGTACGTGTATTCAGTTAGTATCCAGCTAGTACCTTTTAGGGAGTCCACATTACTTTTCCCCCCACTTCTCCCATTTTTACATCGGAATTGAATGCTATTGTTAAATGTGTTTTAAATGCATTTTTTTGTTCTAAATACAAGTAGGCGAATAGTAATTTTAAAAAATTTAAAAAAAGTGAATATAATTTTTTAACAAATGAAATACATACATATTAAGTAATTTAAAAATGTTATTAAAGTCACTGTTTATTTATAAATTAGGAATTTTGGATTTTTATTATTTATAAAATAGAAATTTGGGATTTTTTTGGAAAGAAAAAATATCTTCATAAAGGTCTTCTAGTCTACTATTTAAGGTCCTTTTTTAATACTTAAAAATAAAACACAAAGGCAATTATTGGCGGATAAGCATGGGTAGGAATGCTTTCGTACGAATTGTGTTGGCTTTTTTCCTGCTAACTTTTATCGGTATAAAATTGAAATTTAGGGGAGAGCGGGGCTATACCGTACAGCGAGGCTAAACCGTACACTCATTTTTCGTGTCTAGATTTCAAGCTAGACAAGTCCAATCGTTGTCGCAACCTAGCGCCTGACCGCGGAAAATCACTGGATTGAGTTCGTTCCGCTGTGCGTATAAATGCCAATATGACGGTGAAAAAACTTGTTTTTATTATTTCTCTTATAATTTTGGGGCACTGCCAAATAAGAGTTGGGTGGAGAACCTTTACTTATGAGCTAATAGCGATAAGATCATGAGAAATTACTTTTCTTAAGCTCTCTCTTGATCACTAGTGAAGACTAGTTAGGCGACGCAATTTGAGGTTAGGTTATGAAACTCCCACAAGGTACAGGATGGGGCTAAACCGTACAGAAGTGTACGATTTAGCCCCAAATGGTTTAATATGGTAACATTAATAAATTGTAGTTGATGCAGGAAATACAATAAAGTCTGCCGAGTCTGCAAATAATTTTACTTGTGATTTTTGTTTAAATGTATAAACTTTAAATAAAATACTTTCGTTCTCTAAAATTTATCACTTTTTTTGATAAAAGTTAACCTAACACTTTTTATACTTTTATAAGCTGAACTAAATATACCGATAATACAAGTTACGTTATGTTGTTTCTTAGTTGAGTCGACAATAAAATAATAAAATGTGTTTTCTACAATAATTTATTGCATTACTCTTATTTACTTCCTTAACAAGATGATTTTTTTACAATAATTTATTGCATTACTCTTATTTACTTCCTTAACAAGATGATTTTTTTACAATAATTTATTGCATTACTCTTATTTACTTCCTTAACAAGATGATTTTTTTACTGTACGGTAGTAGATAGGCTAGGACAGAGCGGTGACACCGTAGAACCCCAATTTTCCGGACTACTTTTTTGACGATGTTAAGAACCGTGTAGTTTGGGGGCCTACTCTACTTAGAGTATAAATTGATCTCTGACTCGGCACGTACCGAGTACATGTATTTAAAATTTGTTGTTGACATATGACCCCAACACTCGCTCATACTGCTGGCCTTGAAATTCCTAAGAGGTGAGTCATCGCCAGCAACCGAATTAATTTATGTTAACCGATTATGCGTCACCACAACTTAGTTATTACCCGCCATAGTTTTTGAATACAAACTTAACGCATGCGCAGATTGAATGTAAGTACACGACGCATGCGCAGACTGAATTTTAGGTTACAATTTGATAGATGGGGTACACTACCGCGTCAAAAATGTGGGGTTACCCTAACTCGGGGGTGGCTCCAAACTTTTGACACGGCAGTGTACTTAAATTTTTGGTACACTGCCGTGTCAAAAGTGCGGGCCCCCCTGACCAAAAAGGTATCCTATCACTTTTTGAAGCGTACTGTACGTGCAAACCTTGGCCCCAACACACGCTTGCCTTAATTGCGTCATCTTAAACGAACTATCACGTCAAAAAATGTGGGGAATACCCTAACTCGGGGGTGGCCGTAAACTTTTGACACCGTACTGTACTTAAATTTTTGGTACACTACCGTGTCAAAAGTGCGGGCCCCCCTGAGTAAAAAGGTATCCGATCACTTTTTGAAGCGTACTGTACGTGCAAACCTTAACCCCAACACGCGCTTACCTTAATTGCATCATTTTAAACGAACTACCAAGTCAAAAATGTGGGGAATACCCTAACCCAAGGGGTGGACGCTAAATTTTGTGGGGGGCACTATACCAAGCGCTAGCCGCAATCATGACTTCAGACTCCAGATTTCTGACCGCTACTGTACTGCCGGAAATTTGGGTGTCAATTGTACTTGAGGTTTTTTTTTTTGTATATGAGTCAGCACTTTATAAGATGTTTATTTAATAAAAACTCGTGACTTTATACGGTTTGTGTTTGTTTATTTAAGATTTTTTAGCTGACTTAGGATGATGTAATTTCATAATATGTTTGCATCATAGCCAGAGGGGAATTTTATTTACAAGCAAGTCACAACTTGTCAGTTCCAGGAATTTGTTTACATTAATGTCATCGTCAATCATAAATTTAGCTATGTTTATTTAAGATTTTACTGACTCATATTCAGATATTTTTTTAATTTGTTTATTTATATAAGTTTTAATTTAAAAAATATTTATTTAAGATTTTGACAACACAGCAATTTCTTTGTTTGATTTCAAATATGAAATAGTTTTCTCGGAATTTTTAATTTATGGCCTGATAATAATCAGGGGTTTTTTCAATTTGTTTATATAAGTTTTAATTTTTGTTTATTTAAAATTAGTCAGCAATTCTTTTATTAGGTTTCAAATGTGAAATAAATTTCTCGGAATTTGACATTTGACCTTCGGTTATTTGCGTTGTAAAAATTCTGAGCCAGCATTTTTTGTGATTCCCCTCCAGAATTTTTCGAGCAGTCAAAATCGTATAAATTGAGGTCTGCGTGCCCCCTCAAATCACTTCTTCAGCAAACTTCAAGCAGTTAATATTGTTATTGTTGCAAGAATTTGTATCGAGGTTTTTTTTTTTTAAATTAAAATACAACAATGGCTTCATTAAACGACGTGGCAACTAGAATGGTGGAAAATGTACGAAACGCGCTATCATTACTGGAAATGGATACCCGGGATGCAGATGAATTGGAAAAATGGATGAAACATACAAATACCAACATAAGACTAATCAACAAGGCAATTCGTGGAGCGGAAAACTTGGGACAACGCAAACATTTTGAATCATGTGCGGGAAAAATGAAAGGATTTCGAATCAGAATGAAGGCGCTACGAAAACATGGTAAGTTTTTTTCAAATATAAATTTATTTTTTAATGATTTTTTTTATAATTTTGATATATCAACATGGTAAATTTTTTAAATATAAATTTTTTTTTAATGATTTTTTATAAATTTGATAAATAATTTTTTTATGTTGATTGTTTCAGGTGCCGGCATGAATCGAAATCAACGTAAAAGATCTGATAGAATTCAATGGGCTGACGTGGAATCCGCATTTGCAAGTCGAATACGAACGGGAGTGGTTACCAACATAACACACATAGAGCCAAAGGACTTTTTAGACGACGCTCCATCGATGTTCACTCGGCGAATACAAAATATATTAAAAAAATACTTAACGATAAAAGTCAACACAACATTTTGCGGGTTATTTGTGAAAACTGATGGTGACGAGGATAAATACGACATGAAACATTTCAATACACCCAATATCATAATAGATCGTGGAACAAACTTAAAACAATGCTTCGTGGAACATGTACGGGAACCAATTCTAAGAAAATTGAGCGAGTTTACCGAGTCAGGGAGCGGATGGGCTTTATCAAGCATAATCAACCTAGCTGTGAACATCAACAAGTACACACCTTTCCGTGGATCAAGCTACATCGAATTGCCGCAGGAAATAAAACGAAAACAAGCATGTATCAACATCCAAAACTTCAACGATGACGCCTGTTTCGCGTGGGCAGTGGTATCTGCACTTCATCCAGCTACATCAAATAAAAATCCAGCTCGAATCACCTCTTACCCACACTACTCAACGGTGCTAAATTTAGACGGGATACAATTTCCAATGACAATTCAGCAAGTGAGCAAATTCGAGAAACAGAATCCAACAATATCAGTCAACGTGTTTATACTAAAAAAACAAAATGGACATTTCGAAACCGTACCTGCTGCGCTAACGAGAGAGAAGAAACAAAACCACATAAACCTTTTAATGATCCAGAACGAGTATTACGAGGATGAAGACAACGAACAGGATAACGATCAAGATTTACGCTACCATTTCTGCTGGATTAAGGACTTATCAAAACTCGTATCAAAACAATTATCAAAACGTGACGGGAAAAAATACATCTGTGATCGATGCTTAAATTACTTTCGCACAGAAGATAAACTGATCAAACATACGGAAGACTGCATGAACATGAACAACTGTCGGGTGATAATGCCAGAAGGGAAAAGCAAATACATATCGTTCAAGAATTACAGCAACAAGAAACGTGTTCCATTTATAATTTACGCGGACGTCGAATCATTCCTGCAACCGGTAACGGAAAACGAAAATCGGAAAAACACGACAACGTATCAACAACATCGGGCATACAGTATCGGTTACTACTTTCACTGCTCCTACAACAACCAGTTAAGCTACTATAGATCATACCGCGGGCCAAATTGCGAAAAATGGTTCGCGGAAGAACTGGCAACGTTACGTGAAAATATCTTGGAACCCATATATGACAACATAATACCAATGAACGAGTTAACACCAGAGGAACAACAGCAACTTAAACAACGAAGTACCGGGTGCCACATCTGCGAGAAACCATTCAAACCTGAGGATATTGTGGTTCGTGATCATAACCACTTCACCGGCGAATACAATGGACCTGCGCACAAGGGATGCAACTTGAATTATAAGGATTTTCATATGATTCCTGTTGTATTCCACAACTTGAGTGGTTATGATGCACATTTCGTAATAAAGGATATAGCAACAGCATTCGAGGGACGTGTCGACTTACTACCAATTAACAAGGAACGATATATTGCATTCACTAAACATGTTACGGGCAGCGAAATTACATTTAGATTCATCGACTCTTTCCGATTTATGGCATCAAGTTTGGATAAATTATCTTCATATCTCAACGAGTTCAACATAGTTAAATCACAATTTCCGGATACCGACTACAAATTACTTAGGCGCAAAGGTGTTTTTCCGTACGACTACATATCAGGCTGGGATAAATTGGAAGAAACATGTTTACCATCACGGGGGAAATTCTACAATCGACTCAACGATACCGATATTACCATGGATGACTATACACACGCACAAAAAGTTTGGGATACATTCAACATACAGCCGCTTGGGGAATACTCGGATTTATATATGAAAACGGACATACTACTACTCGCGGATGTTTTCGAGAATTTTCGGGATACGTGCATGCGCACACACGGATTGGATCCTGCTCATTACTACACGACGCCGGGACTTACGTGGGATGCAGCCTTAAAATATACAAAAGTAGAGTTAGAACTGATATCTGATGTGGACCAATTATTATTCATTGAACGTGGTATTCGAGGTGGATTGAGCCAGTGTAGTAACCGATACGCGACAGCAAACAATAAATATATGAACACCTACGATCCGGACGAGGAATCAAAATACCTGATGTACTATGACGTGAACAACTTATATGGATGGGCAATGTCACAATACTTACCAACGGGAAATTTCAAATGGATGGATAATACCGAGATAGATGTTCAACAAATACCTGATGATTCACCAATAGGATATTTACTGGAAGTGGATTTGGAATACCCGAGAGAACTGCACGATAAACACAACGATTTACCATTATGTCCAGAGAGAATGTGTGCACCCGGTACTAAACAGGAAATGTTACTGGCAACGCTATACAACAAACAGAAATACGTGATACACTATCGGAATCTGAAACAATGTCTACAACACGGGATGAAATTAAAGAAAATACATAGAGTGCTACAATTCGATCAATCACCATGGCTTAAATCCTACATCGACTTGAATACAGCTCTAAGACAAACGGCGGGAAACGAATTCGAGAAAAATCTCTACAAGCTACTCAACAACGCGGTCTTCGGGAAAACGATGGAAAATGTACGGAAACACTCGATTGTGAAACTGTTAACGAAATGGTATGGACGATATAGTGCGGAAGTTATGATAGCAAAACCGAATTTCCACAGCCGCACCATATTTGACGAGAATCTTATCGCAGTCGAACTACGGAAAACGGAAGTGTTTATGAACAAACCAATATACGTCGGGCAAGCAATTCTGGATATTTCGAAAACATGTGTCTACGATTTTCATTACAACTACATACAGCCAACGTTCGGGAACAACAGCAAATTACTCTACACGGATACCGATTCATTGATTTACGAGATAAAATGCCCAGATATTTACGAAATAATGAAACGAGATATTCAATACTTCGATACGTCGGATTACAACGCGGATAATCAATATAACATGCCAAGAGTCAATAAGAAAATACCCGGGTTAATGAAGGATGAGCTAAATGGTCGAATCTTTACAAAATTTGTGGGCTTAAGATCGAAAATGTATAGTTGTCAAGTGGACGGCGAGGATCACACGAAGAAAGCGAAAGGTGTAAAGAACTCTGTGGTTAAGAAAACGATAACTTTCAACGATTACGTGGACTGTCTAAAACACAATACAATCATAGACCGACAACAAAACCTGGTACAATCGAAAAAACATAACGTGTATAGTGTAACTCAGAACAAGGTGGCGCTCAGCCCGTACGATACGAAACGACATATTGTGGAGGGGGAAACGGATACTTTAGCATGGGGACATTACTCATTAAATTACTGAATATCAACAACGTTAAAATTAGTACGCAAGTGGAAATGGCATCGTCATCATCGGCTTACTGGAAACGGCTACAAATATTTTCAAGTGAACTGGATAAACTACGTAAACGGGTTGATACCTACGAAAAAACAATTGATGCTATTGTAAAAATGCAAAATTTGAAATTGTCTGAACCGGAATCAATGGAGTGGGATAAAATGGATGTTTCAATTGGTGAATTTTTCGAACGTGAACCAATGCTACTGAACGAACTGACTTTGGAAACATTTCTTCAAATCTACAAGTGGATCAGTTTGAATGTGTTGAAAAGTTATGGTGCGAAAATCATACAACGCGCCTGGATTTGGTTACCATCCGATTATCGAGCCATGTTTCAAGAATGTGAACCATGTTTTGAACATTATAATCGACCCTGACAACAAGATCATATTGATGGACCACCTGGTTTGAAAATTCGCTGTGAAATGTGCAAGAATGGTGTGAAAATGGAGGAAAACTTTCAACCGCCTGTTGGTGAACCATTGACATTTGCAACGCGGATATCAGACGTTGAAGACATATTTCTGACTCATCCTTATTTGTATACAAAAGTCAGAAATTTCGATATGTTATTATACTTAACAAAACAACTATTGAAATATGATATTTGGGTGCAACATCTGTATGCATATATGATACCCGAATATGCACAACGAATTTGTCAAGTATGGGATCAGTTACCTGAAAACATGAAACAATTACGTTCGGGTGTTATTGAATATATAAACAAATCATACAATTTTTAATATTTATTTATTGTAAAAAATAATTCATATACATTTATTGTAAAAAAATATTTCATATACAAAACATTTATTGTAAAAAATATTACATATACATTTATTGTGAAAATATTTTGTATTCATACTTATATTTTAAAAATAAAGAACAATAATTATTTACATATATGTGTTATTTATTTGAAAAAAACCTTTTTATCTTACAGATTATCAAAAATTAGATTGTTTAAACAATATCAGATTCTTGAATCCAGCTGTTGTTATCCGATGGGAAACCAAGCCACTTGACCAATACTTTCCCATCACGTCTCTTCAGAATTCGTTCCACGAGGTACACATCAGGATATTTAACTTTCTGTAGTTCATACTCGTAAAAGCTGCCTCGGATAGGCCGTTGATTGATATCTTCAAGTAGATATGTGACCGGATTTGTATGTTTAACTTTGATGATTTTAAAAATTTCCGTAGACCAATTCGGTGTGTAACCTTTCTCAAAGATCGATTTAAATTTGCTAATTCGAACAAAGTCGTTAACTTTATACTTGGCTGCACCAGCAATTTTTATATTACTGTATACATTAGATAATAAATATGCTTCATTATCAGCAGTGACATCTCGTGGAGCCATTTTGATTGTACGATGCTTTGTTCTATTATATTCATCAACTAAATCGTTAATTAATTGCAACCATTTATAATTACCGTTTAGAGAAAAAGCACGCCAAAGTTTATTCTTAATGGTACGATTAAAACGTTCAACGATTGAAGCTTTTAACGTACTATATGTAGAATAATGATTAATATTATGTTTTTCCATTAACGCCTTAAAGTTACTATTAAAAAATTCTCGGCCGTCGTCTGTTTGAAGGTGCGTCGGTGTGCGCTTGCTCTGTTTGAATATCGATTCCATGGCAGCAGTAACAAGCACTCCAGATTTATCTTTTACCGGTACAATCCAAGCATACTTCGAAAATGTGTCAATAGCTGTCAACAGGTACCTATATCCATGATTTTCTTTCGCATAAGCACCCATTTCAACAAGATCAGCTTGCCATAAATCATCGATACCCTTAGTTATAACACGACGCCTTTTGAAATTTTTACGAGCCGGTTTGTGTAATTCGCTTACAACTTGTTCTTTAACTTTACTCATCTTGAACTGTTGGCATGGTATTTACAGTGAGTTGCTTATATAGGTTCGAAATAAATTGTATTTTATTTTCTAATTGCTTAAATTTAACGTGAAATTCCTCTTTAAATACCGCATTTGCAATAGTTTCCATTACCATTTTCAACTCATTATCCATGTTCTCCAAATGACTAAGTTTTGCGGTCACAATTGATTCAAATTGTTTATGTGAATTTTCAAGTGTTGTCATACCGTCCGAAATTTTAGCAAGCGCTTCATTAAGAAAAGCCAAGTTAACAGCATCAGCTTTATGTTTAGGTGTGCGAACGTTTGTCAGACGTTTACCTTTTATATCGTAATCACCATTCGTTGTTAAATTAATGGAAGCGGCTTTTCCGCCACTGCTGAATCGACCGAATTTGTCAACGCTCATGTTTGAAATGACTATCTAATCAGGTTGATCACCTGTATTTATTCTATTACATCAGCCTCGCGCAATTCCTCTAAAATGGCTTGTATCTCATTTTGATGATTGGTGTGTCCAGCTTGCTGTGACGCAACCAATAATATTAGCCTATCGATAAGTTCGTCTATATCATTCCAATAACGATAATCAATCGTTTGATTAGCATCATAATGCATTAAACCGGAACCGGTTGGTTGTCGTTTGGGTGTTGACGTGTACCTTGGTGACGATGGAAAAAGTTTTTTTATAATTATTCTATACTTATAACTTTGATTTGAATTAACTGGTGCATTAATATTATAACTTCTTTTATGCGCATTAGTACTTTTTAAAATGGTCTTATAAGTATCTAAATCCGACTCTGTGTATACATGATGATTTGGATATTTTTTAAACATTAACTCAAAGAGACCTTCAGTACCGGGGTAAACGATGTTGTTAATAATAAAATTATCATCAATTATATCCAATTCAGAATTACCAATCATCCATTTATTTGTTCGCTCATCTATACGCGGTCCATAGGTACGATCAAGGGTTCTTTTAGCTCTACGTGTGGTCGCCAACGTGAGATATTTTTCAGCTAGTGCACCAACATAGGGTTTTGCTGTAGGTTGACTACTTTGTTCCATCACATAAGGTGTTGCTGTAGGTTGACTACTTTGTTCCATAAGCGTTGACCTAAATATCTCAGTATCATCATCATTATTATCATTACTAAGAAAATGTGACTTTATATCGACATCAGAATCGGTTGAAAAACGTGCTTTTTTAATTTTAGGTTTTTCATCTTTAAGCAAGAAACTTTTTATTGGTTCATTTCTTATTTCAGCAGCTAGTTCCTTAAGTGGCTCCGTTATTGGCTTAAATGATTCTTGTAAATTTTTCTCTCGTTTAAACTGACTATCTTTGAGCGCACGGTATTTGGCGCGTATAGATTTTGTAGCATTGATGATTTTTCGTTTTAGCTCCCGTTCGTTATCCATAGTGTGTGCGTGCTTATGCTATTACAGTTTACTAGCAAATGTGCAGTGTGAACGTGAACCGCACACATTTTCGGTCGAACCGCACACTATTTCGGTCGAACCGCACACTATTTCGGTCGAACCGCACACTATTTCGGTCCAACCGCACACTATTTCGGTCCAACCGCACACATTTTCGGTCGAACCGCACATATTTTCGGTCCAACCGCACACTATTTCGGTCCAACCGCACACTATTTCGGTCCAACCGCACACGTTTTCGGTTGAACCGCACACTATTTCGGTCCAACCGCACTGCATCAGTAGGTATGGGGCCACTTGGCAACGCCGTGTAATTGCCTATATTCAGGGGCAAGTATTTGAATATTGATGCTGAGTAAGTATAGTATCATCTAGCAATGAACTATATGTAAATGGTAAAATGAGTTAGTCTATTTCGGTTCGAAACACAATGGTATTTCATATAGAAATAATCTATATGTTATAGATCAGTTTTTAATTTGAATAAAGATATCGAAATTTTTACGATACCTTCCGCTATTCAACTCACTGTCTTTATCTATAATCAAAAAGTTGAACCTTTCACGCCAACATTCATTGCAAATTTCTTTGAACTGATCGAATGACATGTCACTACCTACATGTTCTTGGAAAACGTGTTTGATATTAGTCAAATCTTGTTTAAATAAAACTATTAAATTAGCATTATCCCTAAGTAATTGTTTTGGTATGAAACTGTACGTCTGACAAAGATAGAAGACTGAAACATCTTTATGACGCCCCATACTGAAATATGCTCTAATATTATTTTGTTTATCCGTTGCAACATCGTCAAATATAAAAATTGAATTATTTTTTACATCTTCTGGTGCTATAACATCATCATTATTAGAAAAAGTAAAATATCCTAAACCCCTTATCGGTTTGAGAACGCGTTTCAAATACTCATACTTTGGTTGACAGAGTGATTTTGAATAGAGATAAATATTTTCAAAACTTAATCCATTCGGATGTTCTAATAAATTTAATAAAATGCTAGTCTTGCCACACCCCGAAGGACCAGAGATTATACATCTTATACTATTCGGTAATAAGGGGCCATGCTTTTTTTCAGCTAGTGTGATTGATACAAAATCCATATTTTTGATTGGCAGTTCAACATCTTGTTTTACGAAACGCATTTTTAACGCTACTGATTTATTATATAAGCGCTCAGCCCCTTATATACTTACGCGCAGTAGTCATCATGAATCACTACAGCGTGGATTGGCGCACCTTAGGTCTTGAATGTATACTCGTCAACAATGAATTTAATTGTTGCAGTGATCCACAAGTTACCGACAACAATGAAATTAAATGGTTTAACGATTCTGATGAACCATTGTTGTCAATAACTTTTAATCATATTGAAAAGGATGATATTATGCATCTATGTATTATAATTTCTAATTGTTGTAAAAAGAGGATTTATTTGATTGAAAGTGATCAAAATTGTAAATTAGCTGTTCATGAAATTGATTCATTTCAATTTTTCATGAATCTATAAATAGCTCGAATCAAATTTTATTAGCATTCAGTTCTAGTGTTACGTCACAACCGGCAACAACAACGAAGTGGTCGTGGACTTGTTAATTCATTAATTAACAAATTGCCATTTGAACTTCACATACCTGGCTATCAGTATTGTGGACCGGGTACAAAATTACAAGAAAGATTAGCAAGAGGTGATCCGGGGATCAATAAATTAGACGAAGCTTGTAAGGCACACGATATCGCTTACTCGCAAAGTAAAAATCTCTCTGATCGACATAAGGCGGATTTAATTTTAGCAAACGCAGCCTGGGATCGAGTTAAATCTTCAGACGCAAAATTTGGTGAAAAAGCTGCTGCGTGGGCCGTAACAAACGCAATGAAAGCTAAAGTAAAACTTGGTATGGGTGTGAACAAAAAGGCTACACTCGGTCAAGTGCGAAGAAGTGTGCGCGGTACCGTTAAAAAATTTAAACGTGAACCAATTAATAACGCTGTAAAGCTTGCTCTTAAAGCAGCTAAAGTTGCAGCTAGGGGTAAAAAAATTAAAACACCACGTATTATTCCAATACCTAAAACGGGTGGTGTTCTACCACTTTTACCAATTTTTGCGGCACTTTCGGCAGCCGGTGCGCTAGCCGGGGGTGCATCAGGAATTGCGAAAGCTATTAATGATGCTAAAGCGGCACAAAAACAGTTGAATGAAAGTGAACGCCATAACCGAACGATGGAGGTTATTGCTATACGTAATGGCCGGGGTTTGTATATAAAACCATATAGAAAAGGATTAGGATTATACTTGCAACCGTATCCAAAAAACTTATAATGAAATTGCCTGAGCGGGCACTAACAGATAGAGATTTACGTAAATATGCGAAATATTTACCCCATTTTCGTGGTGTATTTATGCGCGATAATTTACCCAAACGTGGACCGTGGTATAATGAATGCGGTATTTTAAATTTAGATAGTTCTACCGGACCTGGTACTCATTGGACCTGTTACTGGAAAAATGGTAATCAGGTAGATTATTTTGATAGTTTTGGTAATTTAAAACCACCGCTTGAAGTGGCTCGCTACCTCAGTGGAAACAATATTACATACAATTATAATAAATATCAAGATTACAATTCCTATAAATGTGGTCATTTATGTTTGGAGTTTCTTTATAATAAATATTACGGTGATGGTGATAAATATTTATAAAAGAAATCAACGCTCACGTATGTTTGTCATTTCGAAAGACGAAGTCATGGCGTTCACATTAACTTTGTCGGGAAATACTTCTATACTCACTGCACACTATTTTCCGGCAATTCAACTTAGAAATCAATATGAGTGCGCTCTATTAGATTTCCAAGTATACAATTCAATTCCTAACGTAACTGCTAAAAATAATTTATCACATTACGGTGATAATGATGTAATATCATTTCCTACCGGCACCTTTGAAATAGATGATTTAGCTACATATATAAACAAAACTATTTACAACAAGTATGGTAATATAATATATAACAACGATAATGATAAACCATACATACATCTAAGGGCTAATAATAACACACTCAAATGCGAAATAATTAGCAATAAAGCTATTGATTTCACTAAACCTAATACAATTGGTTCACTTTTAGGGTTTACTAAACGGATATTGGAACCAAACAAACTTCACTCATCTAATGAGCCTGTCAGTATTATGAAGGTGAATGCAATACGCATTGAATCTAATATTACGAGTAATGCTTATATGAATGGTATGCTAGCTCACACACTTCACGAATTTTCACCTCTTGTTGCGCCAGGGTATAAAATAGTTGAGGTACCGCGAAATATAATCTATTCACCAGTAACCGTTAGAGAGTTAACATCTCTTTCGCTGAAAATTGTCGATCAAGACGGTGATTTGGTAGACTTTCGCGGTGAAACAATCACAGTACGTTTGCATTTGAGACCATGTTAATCTACAATCTGGAGCAACCCGCCGCTAGGCTATATAATAGAGCGTTTTTACAGCCTGAGCTCATTCAGTTGAATACCATTAAACGTAAAGCATTTAAGCAACAGCGTATTTCACCTGAACGTTTAGCATTTCTTGAAGCCTTGGGTCACAAAGTTAAAAGAAAATGGTATACAGCCACGTATTAAATATTCCTGGTGGCTCACAAATTGATGATAGCATTACGAACTTTGAATATCATACATATGCGCCCTTTTTACGATCCTTTAAGAATAATGACGAAGTTAGAATATTAATTCAAAACCAGGACTTGTACATTTTACCTAGTGAAAGTTTTATTTACATTGAGGGGAAAATTTTAAATAATGAAAATGCCGTTCCAGATATAAAATTGGTTAATAATTGTATTGCCTTTCTATTCGATGAAATTAGATATGAATTAAATGGGGTTGAACTTGAACGTGTTAGGTATGTTGGTCTAACATCGACATTGAAAAATTATTTATCGTTAAACGATGGTGAGAGTAAACAATTACTAAATGCTGGTTGGTCGATTGATAATGATTGTACAATAAAATTACCACAAGCCAACTTTAACTTTTGCATTCCGCTTAGAAAATTATTGGGATTCGCTGAGGATTATGGAAAAATTATGTTAAACGCAAAGCATGAATTAATTCTTATTCGTGCACGAACTGACAACGATGTAATTGTTTCAGAATCGGATTCGTTGAAATTTGAAATAAATAAACTCGAATGGCGTGTTCCACATGTAACTGTATCAGATGAAATTAAATTATCACTGCTAAAATATGTTGAAAAAGCTGAACCTATACAGATTAGTTTTAGAGCGTGGGAAACTTATATTCAACCTGCATTACCCACTACACAACAAAACACTTGGGTTGTAAAAACAACTACACAGCTAGAAAAACCGCGATATATCATTTTCGCTTTACAGAAAAAGGATAAAAATGTTTCTAAGTGTGATCATTGTGATTTAAATAATTTCAAAGTTTACCTAAATTCACAAGTGTACCCTTATGATGATTTGAATATTAAATTTGATATTAATCAGTATGCAATACTTTATGATATGTATACCCGCTTTCAATCCTCATACTATCATCGTTCCAATGAACCGCTCTTAAATTGGGAAAATTTTAAAACTATGGCTCCGATAGTTTTTATCGATTGCTCACATCAAAATGAGTCACTGAAAAGCGATTCAGTTGATGTTCGTTTAGAATTTAAATGTAATAAAGATATTCCGGCTGGTACGACAGCAATAGCCATTTTAGTTCATGATGTCATTTTCGAATACATTCCACTAACTAACCTGGTTAAAAAGTATACCTAATTACCCCCACCACTTTTAATTATTCTATATAAAGTTGTGGATTGTGTGAATAATTTCAGTTCTACGGCGGCGGTAAAAAATGGCGTTTCTTGACATTCAAGGCTATCAAGGAGCTAACAACGAATTTTATTTTAAAGAAGTTGGTATTGCTGCAGAAAATTCAGATGATATATTACATCTTATATTCGACGCACCGTTTGATTTCAACGAGTTGCCGAAGAAATATCAACGAGTAGCCCGTTGGCTTTGCCGAAATTGGCATGGAATACCTTGGTCGTACGGATTTATTCCGTACAAAAAACTTCATACCATATTAAAACCTATATTAAAGAAGTATGATGTTATATACGTCAAGGGCGGTGAAAAGAAGAAATGGATATCAAGTTTGTTTGATGGTACCGAAAACCAGCCGTGGATTCTGAATTTGGAAGAAATATTTGATGTACCGAAGATTTCTATTCTGCGAGATGAATATTATTCAAGACGTTGTATGCTTCATTCAGATAAAATTTGTTCATTAGAAAATTGTATTCTTTTAAAAAATTTTTATATGGAAAATAAATAGATTTTAAGTAATATATAGATTTAAGCAATTTAATTTTTTGTATACATTTATTCTATAAATAAAATTTAAAAAAAAAAATTATGTGCGTTTTATTTAATAGTTACCCTGAATTCCCCTATTTTTTACAGCAAGAAGTTACTTTCATTAACCTATAAAAGTATTAACAAAAATCTTATGAAATTTTTTTATTCTAATTGAAAAGCATATTTCATGATACACCCTGTATAAGAATACACTCATACATACGTGCATTTATACCTGCACCTATGTATACATGCATTTGTATATAATAATTATATTATGTATGTGTGATGTAAGTTTTAAGATGATATTCTATAAATTTTTTACCCCAAAACTACTAATTTATAAAAAATTTAGCAAATCTTAATGCTGTTATAATTTTTATATTAAACAACATAGTTAAATTATAGTATACATATTAAGAAATAATCCAGGTATTTATTGTACAGTAATATATACGAATTTATTTGCAAACATATTACTTTTTTGCTAATTAAGCAAATATTTTTCCAATGCTGATAAAAGTGATAAATTATTTTAGTTAGATTTTGTTGACATAGACTACAATCATTTACTAGTACGTATTTATAAAATTAAAATTAAATAAGGATATACAGAGTGTATACATAACATATTCTTAATATACAACCGGTCAGAAATCTGGAGTCTGGAATCTGGAGTCTGAAGTCATGATTGCGGCTAGCGCTTGGTATAGTGCCCCCCACAAAATTTAGCGTCCACCCCTTGGGTTAGGGTATTCCCCACATTTTTGACTTGGTAGTTCGTTTAAAATGATGCAATTAAGGTAAGCGCGTGTTGGGGTTAAGGTTTGCACGTACAGTACGCTTCAAAAAGTGATCGGATACCTTTTTACTCAGGGGGGGCCCGCACTTTTGACACGGTAGTGTACCAAAAATTTAAGTACAGTACGGTGTCAAAAGTTTACGGCCACCCCCGAGTTAGGGTATTCCCCACATTTTTTGACGTGACAGTTCGTTTAAGATGACGCAATTAAGGCAAGCGTGTGTTGGGGCCAAGGTTTGCACGTACAGTACGCTTCAAAAAGTGATAGGATACCTTTTTGGTCAGGGGGGCCCGCACTTTTGACACGGCAGTGTACCAAAAATTTAAGTACACTGCCGTGTCAAAAGTTTGGAGCCACCCCCGAGTTAGGGTAACCCCACATTTTTGACGCGGTAGTGTACCCCATCTATCAAATTGTAACCTAAAATTCAGTCTGCGCATGCGTCGTGTACTTACATTCAATCTGCGCATGCGTTAAGTTTGTATTCAAAAACTATGGCGGGTAATAACTAAGTTGTGGTGACGCATAATCGGTTAACATAAATTAATTCGGTTGCTGGCGATGACTCACCTCTTAGGAATTTCAAGGCCAGCAGTATGAGCGAGTGTTGGTCAACAACAAATTTTAAATACATGTACTCGGTACGTGCCGGGTCAGAGATCAATTTATACTCTAGGTACAGTAGGCCCCCAAACTACACGGTTCTTAACATCGTCAAAAAAGTAGTCCGGAAAATTGGGGTTCTACGGTGTCACCGCTCTGTCCTAGCCTATCTACTTACGGTATAGCCTCTCCTACCGTACGGAATAGTTCCGACCCCCGGGGCTATTTCGTACAGAGACACTTTTTTGTAATTTAATTTAAATATGTAAACAGTGGAATAATTCAAATTTCTTTGTGTGAAATCAGTAGCCAATTGTCCAAATTATATATTGCTAATTTTCTTATAATTTTATACTCGATATTAGATGAACAATAACAGTTCTCCCTTGAGTGTACGGCATAGCCCCGCTCTCCCCTACTGAGATTCAGCCCTTAAAAACTTAAAACCTTTTTTTAAAGCCCCGATCAACCGGACACTCATCATCAGTTTTGAAACCATCAAAATGGCAAATCGCTTGTGGACTTTCAATTACATTTCGCTTGTAGACATTCAATACCGAAGATGAAAGGAAAAATTCGACTTCCGTGATGGGGCTCCGCTGCTCACGGCGTTTTTTTTTAATTACAATTTTACCTCCTGAGATGCTGGCGATGGGAAATCCCATCGTGCATACGGCTAGTATTGAATATATTTGTTGCCTTAATAATTTTTTTTTTTGCTGATCGCTACAGGAAAAATTTTTTTTTGTCATACGATTATAAAGTCCCTTAACCACATTAATTATCTTCTTGTTAAAATTTTTGATCGCAAACAGGACTGACCGTAAATAAGAGAACACCTGTATCACTTTTTCATTACCATAATTTTTACATATTCTGAAGACAAAATCATAAAGAAATCACTTAAATAATAGATAAATACTATTGATGTCATAAGCTTTTTCGCTAAATTATTCTGACAATGAATGTAAATTTCTGTTAAAAATTAAACAAAAACTTGTAAAACAATGTTGTCAAAATATTGTAATACAATTTACAAACGGTAACATTCTTCGTATGTATAAATGTGATCACGACTTTTTACGTTCAACATGATACATACAGAAGAGCAAACGACTAATAAATAATATTTATAATAAACGATGAACGTTGAATCGTTAACTTGAAAAACGTACAATTATTTCCATGTAGTTAAAATTTTATATTATTCATTTTTCTTTGCTTAACTTTACTAGGTACGTACATATACATAATTGTATATGTAAATTTTAACAGTATTTTCATATTTTAATATCATAAAATTAAAATGAAAGACAGTCGAGTTCAAAAAATGACATTACTATGTTAAATAAAATTATTTATAGTTCAAGATTCAAATATATTGCTAGTCTGTAAGATGTGAATTATATTCAAGTTTGGGCGGAACCCTTAAAGTAAGAAAAAAGTTTATCATCCCTTATTGTTAAATTAAAAATGAGTCTATTTCAAATTTGATAATAACGTCATGGTACACCGTCAAAAGCAAATAAACAGAGTTATGCCTGTAATTTACTTCGGGTAAATTACACAGTTTTTTACATGTAAAAGAACTTTGTAATTTACACATACTTGTTTTGATAAAAAAAAAACTGTAAAAAATATAAAAAATGTAAAAAACTAAATTTTTTTAAATTTAATAGATATGTAAGCGTTACTGATGGTATTCCATATTTGCTGTTGAAGTATTTGCTATATTTGCAAAATAAAACTTAATAATTAAGTAATTTGAAAATTAAAAATATAAATGGGGACAAACAGGAAAAACGAAGGTTAAGACGGTTCTACACGATGCTACGAACACCTTCCAACATTGGACGTTCGATGGTTCATCGCATCATGTGGCCGTTGTTCGAACCTACGAGTGTCCAATGTCGAGCGTCAAACATTCACATTTGGCCATGTCCCGCTCGATGTCGGTATTCTTGCACCGAGTCAAAGGGATGCTTCGAACGTTTGAAGGTCAATGTAAGTTGCGTTGGTTGGTTCGACTCAGCAGCTGCACGACTCGTTCATGTGAAGAGAGACAACATCAGTGTATAACATTAGAGATAACATCAGACAGATAACAGCCTCCTCCACTGAGTACCAACACATCATCATTCGTATTGGATCAAACATTCGATTCACCGTGTAGCAGATACATTCGTCGTACCAACTATCGAACTTAATTGCCTCAAACGTTCGATCGAACGTTGGAAGGAACGTTCGTAGCATCGGGTAGAACCCGCTTTAGTTTCGATAGAATAGTTTATTTAAGAATTCAATATTAAAAAGATTTTTTATTTATTCAGTTAAATTTTATTAAATGTATCAATCACCTTTATCATCATTATCATCAGTGATTTTATTGTTATTACAATTTAAGGAGAGGTAAATAATATGTAGTACCTAGTTTTTTTGATCTGCCAAAACTCAGTTTGTTAATATGGAAATTTAAAGCTTTGTAGTCAGTTGTGGGTGGCCTTCCAGTCATTTTTGTGCCGACATTTTGTTTACACGTTTTTTTATGTGAACTTATAAAGAAGTAATAATCGTCAAAATAAATTGTTTGTCAGTGAAATGACAAATTATTTAAGTATTTTACTTTTTTTTACAATTTTTTATGGTTTTTTACAGTTTTTTACGTATTTTACAATTTTTTACATAAAAATGTAAAAAACTGGTTTTTTACATCACATGGCACAACTCTGCAAATATGTAAGAAATTGTAAACACTTACTAAATACTAGCTGTGAACCAAATGCGACTTCCCATCGCCTATATCTTAGGAATCATCCGACATTGAAGTTTGGCAGAAGCCTAAATATTAACTTTCATGTTCGTCCTAACTTCAAAAATAACGTACTTACCATACCTTCCCATACAAATTTTATTCTTTATTGTTTACCTCCTTAGGGGATGAATTTTCAGAAATGCTGATACAAATGACTTTTATTTATAAATAGAAGCCTAAACACCAATTTCTATATTTTTAACTTCAAAAATGTTGAACTTCTCCTTGAGGGGTGAATTTTCAAAAATCCGTTCTTAGTGCTCATTTATGATGTATAAGGGATTTCTGTGCGAAATGTCATACTTGTGGAACCACCGGGTGAGGTTGTGTGTTGTCTGTTAGTCAGCCAGTGTTATGCGGCCCATACACGGTCCAACTTGTTGTACAACTTGGTTCAGTTGTACAACATGTTGAATCGTGTGTGGGGCAGTTGGTCAACTATTTTGATGGTTGCATAAACGGTTGAAGTAAAATCAAAATATTTTGATTTTACGTGGGCGGAGCAAACGGTCTATGAACATGTTGTCCTGTGTGTGTCCTGTGTGTAATATTTACAGCGGTAACAATTGGAAAGTTTAAGTATTTGATTTTGTTTGTTATTTCCAATAGCTTGCGGTGATACTGCATTTGAAAATTTTAAATTTTTGAAAGAATTTCCCGTTGCAAAAAATCTTAATGTAATTTCCAAGTGTGTTTTTGCAGAAATTGCATCACGCATAAACGTATCTTCTTTGCTTTTTAAAGGTGTTATTTTTACTAAAATATCATTAAAAATTTCTTCGTTCATTCGCATATAATTTTTGTAATCGTCTGGTTCACATTCACTAATTTTTTTAAATAGTTTTTCATTAGAAAATTTTTTTCCAACCACTCTTTGCTCTATTTTCTTTTTTTTCGTTTACTCCAGCTTTCTTTACTAATTTCTGCAATTACTGCTAAGGCAAGAATTTTATCCATAATTTCAGCGAAGTTCTCTTTTTCAGAAATTGTGAATAACTGAAGTTGGACAACAAGTTGAATGAATAGTTTAACAGTGTATGGCAAACAGTTCAACTTGTAGTACAACTAGGTAGTACAACGAGTTAAACCGTGTATGGGGCGCATTAGAGTTGTATTAAGTAGATTACGATTTGAATGTATTATCATAATATCATGAATTTCATATTGAGGATGTACTAGATATATTTTCTGTAAATATTTAACAGATACGCTTATGCTTTATAAATATGCAGTTCTGTCGGTTTAAAATACAATTTTAGCGAATTTCCAAAATGGAATTCAGCTATTACAGCCACTGTCATGACGCGACTTAAGCCCGGGACTATGGTAGAAATTTCTTTTGAGGTCCCTAGAAATCGAAAATAATTTTTGAGTAATTACGTTTTAAAAATGACACTTTTAAATCTCGCTCAATATTGCTGCCATTTTAATCAATGTAGTAAGGAAAAATTAAACGATTATTATTAAACGCCATTTTCCATCGGAAATCAAAATTATTAAATAGATTAAATTATCATATAAGAATGATAACTAAGTACAATAAGGAAATACAATTTCAGTTTTAATTCACTGAAAAACAAAAAAAATAATTTTTCTGGAAAGTCACTGTTTGACACATACACAGGCGTCTAAACATACTTTTGTAGTAAGTATTTTTAAAGGAAATGAAAAGATTTTTGTGGTCTTTAAACTCCTTTTTAATTTGGTTTTTAACAAAAGGAAAATACTATCGAATTTCAAATATTTTTAAACAATTTGAGTACATCTATTAATAATATTTTCGTTTCCAGTTAACCTCACTTTCCTATTATTAAGAAACTCTAATGTCACTTTGTGGTGTACATGTATCACATGTATTTTACTGCCAACTGCAGTTCTACAAATAAATAAAAAATAAATATATTTTTCGGTAAATTAATGAATAACTTAAATTCTTTTTAAATTAAGTTACTTTAAATATTAATCTTTTGAAGTAATTTAATTTTTTACGCTTTAAAAATGTTATTTTAACATTTTAAAAATGTTAAAAACTGTACATATATACCTATATAAATAAATACCCCTGTCGCAGCATCTGTATAACATAGCCAATTTCCAAATATTGGGCACTGGCGGATCTCATCTAAGACCTGTACCCATTTAAAATAGTTTAGCTTTCTAAGAGTAAAAGGATTTTCAAAATCGGCTGGGTAATTAGTTTTGGTATTTTTGGGACCCAAGAACCCGAACGGACTTTGTGCAGCCTAGTTGTATCCATTTAAAATAATTTAGTTCTTTAGTATTGAGAAAATTTTCAGAATCGGTTCGGTAACTTATTTCTGGTGTTTCCGGATCTGCAAGATCCCGGTGAACCTCATTGAAAATCAGCTCGACCGTATATTCTGGGCAGACTTTACGTAATATTACCTATATATATATATATATATATATATATATATATATATATATATATATATATATATATATATATATAGGTAATATTACGTAAGGTCCGCCCAGAATATACGGTCGAGCTGATTTTCAATGAGGTTCACCGGGATCTTGCAGATCCGGAAACACCAGAAATAAGTTACCGAACCGATTCTTAAAATTTTCTCAATACTAAAGAACTAAATTATTTTAAATGTATATATATATATATATATATATATATATATATATATATATATATATATATATATATATATATATATATATATATGGGATATTTTACCTTTCTAACAGTAATAATATATTTTGCAATAAGTGCGGGAAATTGTCGATTGCCCACGAAAGCTGAGCAGCGCACGACCGTGCTGAGTGTTCGTCTTCTTTTCTGAATTAAATATTGTTTAAATTAATTTGTTGGTTGTTTCTGTAGAAAGAATTATGAAATATTTATTAAATGAATAATCAGGAGGCGGCTTTGTGTGTCTTGATTAAATTTTGCGTGTTTTATCCTCAATTTGCGTTCGGAAAGTTTACTATCCGCACGCAAAAATGTATGTGGGAAGAGTACAGTGGGAAAACAGCTATTCTGCGTACAGAAATGTGTGCGCCAAGTTAGTACTTCTCCCGCATGAGTCGCATTTTCATCCGCAGGATAGTTCTGGATCTCAGATAACACAACCTGTACTATCTAAAAGTTTACCCCTGTAATAGTGAAAAAATTTGACTCTGTCGGACCCTACATAATGTAATCTATATCTATCCAAAATAGTTTAGCTCGCTAGCAGTGAAAAAATTTTCAAAATCGGTCGGCTAGTTCACTTTTGGCGCTTTTAAGAACCCAGGACCCTGGGCGACCTCATAAAACATATAAGCTATATCCATCTAAAATAGTTTACCTCTGTAGCAGTGAAAAAATTTTCAATTTCGATCGGTTATTTTATTTTTGATACTTTTAGATGGCATGGACTCTGGCGGACCTTAGATAAAATAATCTATATCGATCTAAAGTAGCTTAGCTCCCTAACAGTGAAAAAATTTTCAAAATCGGTCGACTAGTTTGACACTTTTGGGTCCCATGAACCCGGGCGGACCTTACAGAACATAATCTACTATATATTTATCTAAAATAGCTTAGCTCCCTAACAGTGAAAAAATTTTCAAAATCGGTCGGTTAGTTCATTTTGGCACTTTTGAGTCTTATGGATCCTGGCGGACCTTACATAACATAATCTATATTTACCTAAAATAGTTTAGCTCTCTAACAGTGAAAAATTTTTCAAAATTGGTTGGTTAGTTTATTCATTACAATTTATTGGGTAATTAATTGGGTAATTAATTTTTGGCGTTTTTATGTCCCCAATACCCTGACCGATCTCACATAAGATACCTTAAATCCATTTAAAACTTTTTAACTTTCTAACGTTAATGATTATTAGTGAAAAAATTTTGAAAATCGATCCATTAAAATTTTTTTCCATGCGTACAAACATCTTACGTTATTTTTTTTTATATTTAATATTATAATATTATACGATGACACAAATTTCAATTTCTTGTTCACTTAGATTCAATAAAAAAATATCTTTGTTACATAAACTTAAAAATTCTGGTTAATTTTAATTTTTCAAGTTGACACAGAGCTATGTTAATTATAATACAATTAACATGAGATAGAACTTTGTTTATTATAATACAATTAATACATACATGTTGAATAGATATCAGTGTTTTACGTAAAAAATCGTAAAAAAATGCTAGTTTTCTATATTTTATAAGGAATTGAGACAGAAATATAAATTACTTATTACACTGACAAGGAGAGCAAAGTAACTCAAAAGTGAAAAATTACAATTTTTTTCACATTTTGCAACTTTCGCGCTTAAAAGTGATTTATTTAATTTTGGTGTATTTGTGAGTTTAAACGACGTTCACCACTTACGGAAAATAATCTAGCACGTAAACAGTAATTGTATTCATGCTACATAGATGGCTTTACCGTACTAGTTTACCATAGAGTCTCTATAATAAATAGAGTTATGACATGTGTGCTGAACGCTGATTGGTTCCGGCATTTTCTGTCCAACGTTGGGTAAAATAAATTGAAAATAAAGGCTTATGAACATAATTTTAACTTTGGTTTTGGACGTCACGAACTTTTGAAATAGGAATTCTACCAAATGAATTACATATTCAGATAGAATAGAAGATATAAACACGACAAGCTTATTACCGAAAGAACATATTCATTGTTATTTTGAAAGGTAAGGGTATAGTTCCACAATTTCAAAATAATTGAGTCGTTGAGTTTCAAAGCCATCTAATTGACGATTTGGAAATAATCTTTCGGTCAATTATTTACAACATATCCAAAAATCAGCTTCCTACGATAATTTAGAGGAGTAGAGGAGGAAAAAATTATTTTGGCTGGATCTAACACGCCCACAGCCCCCCAGAATTAACGTAGTGGGTTGAAATTTAGTATGTTGAGTACGTTGTTGTATTCGTACCACCATTTTTAAGCTACAATTTCATGCTTTTTCGACGTTTCCGAAGTTTGTACCACCCGCACAGATCACCCAAATAAATCTAGAGGGCTGAAATTTTGTGTACAGGTTAAGTTAATAACCAGCCACTGCTTTTTGGGGGTTTCTACTTTTAACCCTTACCCCCACGATTTTTTTCTAAAAAGTCTAGAGACTTTCTAAGGAAACCTAGAGGGCTGAAATTTTGTATGTGTATTGAGCTAGTATCCAACTAGTGCCTTTATGGATTTCACATTACTTTTCCCCTCACTTCTCCCATTTTTACATCGGACTTCAATGGAATTGTTAAATGTGTTTTAAATGCATTATTTATTTATTTTAATACAAGTAGGCGAATAGTAATTTTAAAAAATTTAAGAAAAAATTAACTTTTATAACAAATGCAATACACAAATATTAAGTAATTTAGAAATGTTATTAAAGTCACTGTTTATTTATAAACTAGGAATTTTGGATTTTTATTTATAAAATAGAAATTTTGGATTTTTTTGGAAAGAAAAAATATCTTCATAAAGGCTTTCCAGTTTACTATTTAAGGTCCTTTTTTAATATTTAAAAATAAAACACAAAGGCAATTGGCGGATAAGCATGGGTAAGAATGCCCTTGTACGAATTGTGTTCGCTTTTTTCCTGCTAACTGCTATCGGTACAAAATTGAAATTGAAATTTAGCCCTTAAAACCTTTTTTTAAAGCCCCGATCAGCCGGACACTCGTCATCAGTTTTGAAACCACCAAAATGACAAATCGCGTTTAGACTTTCAATCACATTTGCCCTGTAGACATTCAATACCGAAGATGAAGGGAAAAATTCGACTTACGTGATGGGGCCCCGCTGCTCGCGGCGTTTTTTTTAATATTCGTAACATATCGTCTAAGTGCACAAAGGGCACGTCATTTTGATTAAAACGAAATAAGGTCTTTGTGTGACGAAGGATACAAATTTCCAACAAAATTATTACTAATCGTGAACAGCGATCATTTAGATCGAAAACTTTAGTTTATCGTAAAACTTACATTAATACAAATAATATTTACGTAAAAACGATTTGAAATTCGTTAAATACATACCAGAAAAAGCTGTGACTAAGCTATCTTCATTTTGTATATAATTTTAACTTTCCCTATTGTGGAGCCAACTTTAATTTTTTGAATATATATATATATATATATATATATATATATATATATATATATATATATATATATATATATATGTATATAATAGATAGATAGATATATGTGTCCGCACGGTAACTATCTAACGAAATGTCTTACTTTTACGGAATTTGGTGAAAATATTGGAAGCCGCAAACCGTTGGACGAGTTCGTTAACCAAACACGTTCGATGCTTGGAACATAGTTTTTTTGGCAATTTTCGTCAAAAAAATTAGTTTTTTGCCAAAATTGCCCTTTATTCAAAAATTTTTGCGATATATTTTTACACCATTACACCATTGAAACGGGGAGAAAAAATCACACAAAAAGGGTCTTTAGACTATTATTCTTTGTCAACTAGTTTCCGAGAAAAACTAATTTTTGTAAACGGAAATTCGCTATGTTATGCAGGATGTTATGCAGGATGAATTCGCTATGTTATGCTTGTTGTAAAGTCTGAATATATTTGCCCAATCATTGAAATTTTTTTTTTCTGAACTGCTACAATTTTTTTAATTATTTGATATCATTCTATTTTTGAATTTTCTGTTACGTATCATTTCAAGCGACGCTGCCATATTTTAAATTATCACACATAAAACGATCATAGGGTATCATAGAAAACGAGACTCGGTTTGACACAATTTGCGACTTATTCCCATCTAGCGTTGCTCATCATATCTCGTTTCTATTTGCCACTCACAGCATGGTTCCCATATATATGAACTTTACTGTACAAAATAAACTGAAACTTTCATTATAAAAGTGTATAACTTTCAAAAAATAAATAGTATAATCGGAAATATAAATTCTACACGTACCTTTATACTGTACAATAGATATTGCATATGGAGGTATGGAAATTTGAGACTTACATACTTTAATACATATTGTACGTACTTTACATATACGTTGACTATCTGACTTTGGGTAAGCGCACCTAACTAAACGTAAATACAGGATGTTTTTTTTAACAATGGTAGAATCTTTGATTGAAATATTTGTAAATTAAAAAAATAAAAATTGTGAGTGTGCTTAATACCACAGGATTGAACTGAAAGCTAACCATATCAAAGTAACACAACTATATTCAATAGATAGTATTTTATTGAATCAGTCGCGGTTATGACGAGCGTACGAAGCCAATAACGAAAATGCGGAAAACAAATAATAATAAATTATAAAAATAAATTATTTTCCAGCTGAGTTGAAGATTAAATGTCATCCTGTCATAATCAAAATCCATAACAAATGAAAGTATGTCTCAGTTTAAGAATTTTGTTGAAGTATACATAAACATTCATTTGCTGTTTTTAAGGATTATTTTATTATTGTCTATTAACCGTAAAATAATTTATGTCCGAAGGTTGGCTTTGTAATAATAGAGGAAATAAATGTGGTAATACCTATGTTAAGTTTCTGCCTTTTACCAGTAGCAATTCACACTTTGGAAACAGAATCGCAGTAGGTAGATTTTTAGGTCAAAATAGAGTCCAAATTATTTATTAACGTAGTTTGAAACTGGACTGATAGAATACGGTTTATTATTATGCTGGTAATTAGGTACTTTCGTAAAATAAATGTCATAAAATCATCATTCATATTATGGGAATTTTTCTTTAAACTTAATTCGTACTTCTTTCACTTTAGTTTAAATTTCTATCGTATTAAAAAAAAAACACCTTTTACACACCAACACACACACACACACATATATATATATATATATATATATATATATATATATATATATATATATATATATATATATATATATATATACACGTGTAAAGATGTTTTTTTTAAATAGGATAAAACTTAAATTAAAATAAAAGAAGTACGAATTAAGTTTAACCGTAGAGCACTACAATGGGTGAAAAAAAAGGTATGCGTTGCTATATTATATATATACTAGCCGTATGCCCGATGGGATTTCCCATCGGCAACATCTTTTTATTAGGTACTCACTTTCTGCTCACTTTTAATATTTTTCAAAAGCCTAAATCAATATTCACGTTTCTAACTTCAAAAATTATGAACTTCCCATATGAACTTTCATTTTCTGTTTTAACCCCTTAGGGAATATATTTCCCGAAACAACTGACTTTTATTTATAAATAGAAGCCTAAATGCCAATTTTCATAATTCCTGTAGTTGATTTTGTCCTTCTAAACCCAACAGTTTAGGTTTTGCGTTGTCTGTCAATCAAAGTTAAAGATTCATTAAATATTATTTAATTTAATAGCCATAGTAACATATTTTTATACATATACCACTAACTTCAAAAATAACGAATTTACATACAAATTTTCATCCCTTATTAAACCCATTTAGGGGACGAATTTTCAAAAATCCTTTCTTAGTGCTCACCTACGTTACATAGGGAACTCCTATGCAAAATTTTATTCTTCTAAACGCAACGGTTTAGGCTGTGCGTTGTCTATCAGTCACTCACAAGGAAAGGGCAAGAAGTCGAAAATTCAAAAAAATCTGAAACTTTGTCAGTATGTAAAAAGTGGCTTCTTAATAACAGAAAAAATATCAGTTGCTGCTAAAAAACGTTTTTAAGGGGTGAAACATCCCCTCAAAGTTGGAACTCAAAAATTTAAAAATGGATGAAATTTTGTTTATATGTACTTTGAAAAGTTCTAGTAAGAAAGGTAACATTATTTTTTCATTTACATATTTTTAAGGGTTGAAACCCCCCTCAACTGTGTACTTAAAAATTTAAAAATTGATGATATATTTTTTATATATACTATATAAAGCTCTAGTAATAAATATAACATTATTTTTTGCATCTACAAATCTTTAGGGGTTGAAACCATCTCTTCTTGTGTGTACTTAGAAATTTATAAACTTATGATATTTTGTTTTTACACATTATTCGAAATTCTAATAATAAATATAACATTATTTTTTGCGACCACACATTTTTAAAGGGTGAAACTACCCCTTTAAGTGTGTGCTTAAAAAATTGAAAATTGAGGAAATTTTATTTATATATACTATTAAGAATTTTTGTAATAAATATAATATTATTTTTTATACCTACACATTTTCAAGCGGGTGAAACAACCCCTTCGACTATCGAGTTGAAAATTTAAAAATTCCCAGATTTTATTCACATAATATATTACATAAAAATGGATTCATATTTTTTTTTTTTTATTAGAAATTAGAAACAAAAATTGACGAATTTTTGTTTACATGTGCCTACTACACAGTAGTCTAGTACACTATTTAAAAGCTATCTGTATTTCTAATTTTACACATTATTATTATATTTATTGTAAGATTGTCGTGTTTGTTGTATAACAATATGTAAAAAAATATTTGTCAGTTTTGAAATTTTTAGTTTACAACTTGGAGGAGGTGTTTCACCCTCTAGAACTGTGTGAAAGAATATATTTATAATAATATATTTATCGTTACGTCTCCATGTAAACATAATATCACCAATTTTTAAATTTTTTGGTACGCATTTGAAGAGGTGGTTTGAAAATTTGTAGATGCAAAAAATAATGTTATATTTATTACTAAAGCTCTGTATAGTATATGTAAACAAAATATTATAAATTTTTAAGTACACATATTAAGGGGTACTTTCAACCCCTCCAAATTTATAGATGCAAAAATAATCTTATATTTATTACTTGAGCCCTATATAGTATATATAAACAAAATATTATCAATTTTTAATCTTATCTTAGAAACTGATATTTTTTATGTTATTAGGTAGCCACCCTCTATATACTGACAAAGTTTCAGATTTTTTTTGAATTTTCGACTTCTTGCCCTTTCCTTGTCAGTGTTAGAAATTTTTCAAGTATATATATATATATATATATATATATATATATATATATATATATATATATATATATATACGAGGGCGAATCAAAAAGTTCTTGGAATCACTATAAAAATATATGAAAATTCAATCAAAAATATTTTATTTTTTTACCTAATTTCCTTCCAATTCTATATATTTAGAATTCTATATATTTAGAATATCTTCCTTCTTTAAAAAAAATCATTTCCTTTACTCTCAAAAAACTCTTCTACGGCAACCATAACCGCAAAACCATCATCGGCAACTTTCTTCCCCCAGATATGTTCCTTTAATTTCGGGAATAAGTAAGTAAGTAAGCCCAGAGAATATAGTGGGTGGTCCAATATTTCGAATCCAGCGCTGCGAATTGCTTGAAGCACAACTTTTGACCGATGAGCAGGAGCGTTTTTGATAACTACGTATTTACACAAAATAATTCATAACTTTAAAATAATACGATTAAATCGATTGAAACTTTGCATAAATATTATGGCAAGGACGCTCTTCAAAATCAATATCAAATTACCTCCAAAAATGTTATATGAATATGCGATTCTAAGAACTTTTTGATTCACCCTCATATATATATATATATATATATATATATATATATATATATATATATATATATATATATATATATAATCTTATTTCTACATAATTATACATAATATATATTATAAAGTTAACAAAAAACTTTGTCCTTTCATTATAACTACTGTGTATGAATAGAACAGTAAGTAAATACGTCGGTATAAATTTTTAAAATGAGTTACACAATACTCAACAATTTAAAATGTTGTTTGAGTATATAATAATTTTAATATACATAAAAAAAAACAATTAATATATATTTACATATACCTACAATGTTAATTATTGTTTTTACGTAAAAATGTGTTTATACGCTTTTTATTTATGTATAAATTTCAGTAGCGTGTTGTAAAAAAGTTAAATTAGCTCTTTCTTCTTCCCAGCACCTTCATCAGACTATTCTTGAGTTCATACCGTGATACAAATAACTAACTCTATATTTGTCACATTCCACATGTTAAATATTGGTTAAAAAAAAGTAGGAGAGACCTTATAGAATGTAGGCAGAATAAAGGCGTATCCATAGTAAAACAAAAATTAATTTACCAGGGAATAAAATGTAGGTAATTTTTGAGATTTAATAAATTCTAAATAATAAATAAATACTTTACTTTGCAAAATACCACTTTTATTTATAAATAAAGGTGGTATTTTGCAAAGTAAAGTATTTGTTTATTATTTACAAATATGGAATACCATATAATAATAAAGTAACGCTAAAATCTATTAATATTCGATAAATTAGAAAAAAAATTTCCTGAGCCGGTTCCCAAATCCTGACGAACGTACCCAGCCTACTTCATAGGCGGATCTAGGGGGTGGCTGTGGGGGCTGCAGCCTCCCTCCCCATTGACCTACAATAGGTAACTTTTTTTTAGTTAAACATACAATTCAGAACACACAATTCCCCAAAATTCCTCCTGGGATAGAAGCAGCCCCTCTTTTCAATTGGCTGGATCCGCCCTTGGCCTACTTACTTATTAGTGTGCAGAAATTGTTATATTTTTCGCGTTTATATTTATCCAATTATTTCTTTTTTACAACAATATTTTTTTTGGGATATATAAATTTCACGAAGAATTTTTTCAACCTTCTCCCAAATTGCGTGGACTAGCTTTATAGAAGGATGGACATAATGAAACCAATATCTTCTATTTCATAGCTTTTCTTTATTAAAATTGCCAAAATATTTTCGATATGTTTAATATCATCTTCAGTGGCTAAACATCAAAAAAAAAAAAAAAATTTTTACAACGTAATAATAAACAATAACATCATTTTTATATATTTACAATTCTTCGTTAACTTATACTATTATTTTTTAGGTTATAAGCTACATATTGGATAGGAGGATTATTTATTTATTTTTGTAAAAACAACAAGAATTTGTGATTTAGTTGATATATAGGAAATTTTATGTTTGGAAGAATATCTATTTGTGTTAACGAAACAAACAAAACCTATTTTTTAATATTAGCGGATTTGAGACAGGACAAACTGAAACAGTATGTATATTAAAATGTTAAAAAATTTTTTTTTTTATTTTTTTACAATCTTACTCACCAGAAATTATCTAAATTTCAGATTGTCATTCTTGGATAACAACCAACCATACCAACAATCCATTAGAACAATTTAACTAGTTTTTTTGCATTTCACATGGAAATTTGTCAATCGAAAAAATTTTTTATAAAATAATTACTTTAATTTAAAACAATTAAAAAAGTCAAACATATTTAAAATGTAAAATCAAAAAAAATTTTAAGAGAATTTTTTTTTTATAAATTATCACAGTTTGTACAATGTACTCCTCAAGTACATTGTTATTGGTATGGTAGCACAGTGATCAACTGAACTAAATTTGTAAATTTTTTGTTTAAAGATAAATTTCTCGAAAATTCTAGACAAAATTAGTCCGGTCTCAATTTACATATTGGTATGTGTTTATTGTTTATGTTTTTTGATTACAATGTATTATATAAGCATCTTTTGGAAATATTGTTTATTGATTTCTATTATTATTATTATTTTATTTTTTTAATAATCGGTAAATAGGCATTATCTAGAGCTAATGATTCTATCTGCTTGTTGCAATTTTTTGATTCATTCAGTTTTATGTAAAAACCTTCACTTAATAATCTTTTTTGGTATTTATTTTCTCTGTCTAATATTTCGACTTGGTCGAAATTAAACCTGTGATCATTATTTATCGAATGTTCAGATAATCCAGTTGCCTCTTTGCCCCTTTTTATGTCATATTTGTGTTGGGCTAATCTATTATTCAACGACTGTGACGTTTGTCCATAGTATGATAATTCGCAATCTTGGCAGTTTATTTTATATACTATATTGTAATCTTGTTTTATATCTGTTTTTACTCTTTTTTTAGTGTAAATGTTTGAAATTTTATTGTTAAAAGAAAAAGTTATTTTATTTTTGCTATTTTTTTCTATTATTGGTTTTAATTTCTTAGTTAAATTATTATAGGGTAAACAAATTCTATTTTTATGTTCATTTATTGTATCTACATTAGTTTTTGTTGTATTATATGCTAAATGTATAACTTTTTCTTTTATCATGTTAATTAAATTTATAGGATAGTTATTTTTAGTTAGAATGGAAACAGCTGTTTGAATTCGTATGATTTCGTAAAGAAAATTAATAACATTCAACTTAAAGATTCTAATGAAAAAATTTTTTCATTGGATGTCAAATCTTTATTTACAAATATTCCTCTAAACTTAGCAATAGCTGTCATTAAAAAACAATGGTCCAACATAAAAAAATTTACAGATATGGATAGAGAATTATTTATTGAGGGAATTGAGTTAATTTTCGAAAATAATGTTTTTAGATTTCAGGATAAATTTTATAAACAGTTATTTGGCTGCCCAATGGGTGGGAACCTTAGCAGTATCATTGCTTCGTATGTAATGGATTTTCTTTGTGCTGCCAGTATTAAAAAAGTCAAAAAATGGAATCCAGCTTTTTTCTATAGATACGTAGATGACATTTTAACAGTAGCGCCAGAAAATTTAATAGAACATATTAAAAATAGTTTTAATAATTATCATCCAACTTTACAGTTTTCCATTGAAATAGAAGAAAATAACCAAATAGCTTTTCTTGACACCTTAGTTAAAAAAGATAAGCATAACGTGATTAACACAATATGGCATAAAAAAGATAATTACACTGACAGAATCATTAATTACAACTCGAATCATCCACAATACATAAAAAATAACATGATACATAATCTAATGCATAGAGCGGTACATTTAAGTAGCATAAAAAATAGAAAAGAATCTATAAAATTAGCTGTTTCCATTCTAACTAAAAATAACTATCCTATAAATTTAATTAACATGATAAAAGAAAAAGTTATACATTTAGCATATAATACAACAAAAACTAATGTAGATACAATAAATGAACATAAAAATAGAATTTGTTTACCCTATAATAATTTAACTAAGAAATTAAAACCAATAATAGAAAAAAATAGCAAAAATAAAATAACTTTTTCTTTTAACAATAAAATTTCAAACATTTACACTAAAAAAAGAGTAAAAACAGATATAAAACAAGATTACAATATAGTATATAAAATAAACTGCCAAGATTGCGAATTATCATACTATGGACAAACGTCACAGTCGTTGAATAATAGATTAGCCCAACACAAATATGACATAAAAAGGGGCAAAGAGGCAACTGGATTATCTGAACATTCGATAAATAATGATCACAGGTTTAATTTCGACCAAGTCGAAATATTAGACAGAGAAAATAAATACCAAAAAAGATTATTAAGTGAAGGTTTTTACATAAAACTGAATGAATCAAAAAATTGCAACAAGCAGATAGAATCATTAGCTCTAGATAATGCCTATTTACCGATTATTAAAAAAATAAAATAATAATAATAATAGAAATCAATAAACAATATTTCCAAAAGATGCTTATATAATACATTGTAATCAAAAAACATAAACAATAAACACATACCAATATGTAAATTGAGACCGGACTAATTTTGTCTAGAATTTTCGAGAAATTTATCTTTAAACAAAAAATTTACAAATTTAGTTCAGTTGATCACTGTGCTACCATACCAATAACAATGTACTTGAGGAGTACATTGTACAAACTGTGATAATTTATAAAAAAAAATTCTCTTAAAATTTTTTTTGATTTTACATTTTAAATATGTTTGAGTTTTTTAATTGTTTTAAATTAAAGTAATTATTTTATAAAAAATTTTTTCGATTGACAAATTTCCATGTGAAATGCAAAAAAACTAGTTAAATTGTTCTAATGGATTGTTGGTATGGTTGGTTGTTATCCAAGAATGACAATCTGAAATTTAGATAATTTCTGGTGAGTAAGATTGTAAAAAAAAAATTTTTTAACATTTTAATATACATACTGTTTCAGTTTGTCCTGTCTCAAATCCGCTAATATTAAAAAATAGGTTTTGTTTGTTTCGTTAACACAAATAGATATTCTTCCAAACATAAAATTTCCTATATATCAACTAAATCACAAATTCTTGTTGTTTTTACAAAAATAAATAAATAATCCTCCTATCCAATATGTAGCTTATAACCTAAAAAATAATAGTATAAGTTAACGAAGAATTGTAAATATATAAAAATGATGTTATTGTTTATTATTACGTTGTAAAAATTTTTTTTTTTTTTTTTGATGTTTAGCCACTGAAGATGATATTAAACATATCGAAAATATTTTGGCAATTTTAATAAAGAAAAGCTATGAAATAGAAGATATTGGTTTCATTATGTCCATCCTTCTATAAAGCTATTTCTATTTTCTTTTTCTTAATTTCTAGAACTTATTTCCATAAAAATTCACAAAAATACCCATTTGAAGTAATATTAGCATAATTATTGACTACAAGGACATCCAAATTGAAGGAAAATGTCTCGTTAAACTTTCATTTTACGTATCAAGAAAATTACGTAAGAAAATTCAGTTTGGATAATTTTCGTTTATTCTGCGCTTCATTCTTAATATTTATGAATTTTTTAAGTTTTTTCTGAGCGATTGTGTGAAATTTTGAATGCTTGGAAACAAATTTAATTATAAGATACCCTTGTCGCAGCATCTGCATAACATAGTGAATTTCCAAAGACTGGACACTGGCGGATCTCATATAACAGCTTGTATCCATCTAATATAGTTTAGCTCTCTAACGGTGAAAAAAATTTCAAAATAGGTTAGTTTAGCTCCCAGCACCCTGCCGGATTTCATATAGTATAGCATATATGTATTTAAAAAAAATGAAATTTTTAAAGGTGAAAAAATTTTCAAAATCGGTTGTGGAGTTTTATTTTTCGCGCTCTGGGACCCCTGGACCCTGGCAGGCATCACACAACATAACTTAAATCCTTTTAAGATAGTTTAGCTCTCTAACAGGAACAAATTTACAACATCGGTGATGACGTGTTCTTGAAAAGTAAGTTAATTATTATTTCGAAAAATGAAACAGATAGAAATATTGTTATTATATTGATAAAAACAATGAAGCATTTATTGTAAAGAAATTCAAAAAATTTCCTAATTTTTCTCAAAAGCTAGTTCACTTAGAACAATGTTTCAAAAGCTTGTATTATGAAAATTTTGCGCTCTTTTCAATAGTGTAAAAAGAAATAAAAAAAATTTTTGAAATCTGGCCTAACTTTGCAAAAAATCACTAAAATTGGCGAAAATTGGCCAAAATTTTGAGTTCCAAAAAGCTGGTGTCTCTGGCTGACGAACTTATCCAAGCCATTGAGACTTTTGACCTACACACCAAATTTCGTAACAATTGGAGGCTTCCTTCGAGAGTTATCGCGCAGGCATATATATATATATATATATATATATATATATACTAGCTTTAACCCGCGGCTTCGCCCGCATTGAATTCGATCTCCTCCCCCGTTTTGTATCCCCCGTCTTCTCCCGGGAACCTTCAATCGGGATAAAACTATACCGACTAAAACTATCATATATTTAATAAAAATTATTACTATATGTGTTCATAGTAAATAGTATCTGAATATTAAATTTTATAAAATTCGGTTCAGTTATCCCATAGGAACCTTTAATCATGATAAGATTATCTTATGTGTTAACTCAGGATAAATAGTGCCTGTGTACCAGATTTCATCGAATTAAGTTTAATTTTGTGGGGCGTGTTTGAAAAATTTTGTATCCCTCAGGAACTTACAACCGGGATAAAATTTAGTCCATGTGTTAATTCAGTGTATAAAGAGTCTGTATATAAAATTTTATCAAAATCGGTCCAGCCGTTTCAGCGATTTGATTTTTATTTAATTAGTGGATTCCTATAATAAGGCTATGAAAAAAATTTTATACCTAATATTTTATTGCAATACTCTCGATGTAAGGTAATACATAAATAAATCATTAAATGGGCGTATACTTAAATTTTATAACTTCAAAAATCCATTGCTTACTTTTATCATCTTTATGCAAATCTCTCTTATGTTTTATTTTTATTGGCTTATGTATGACATTCGTATTTTGAAAATCCATCTTATTTTAAAACTGTTAATCACATGTCATATAAAATAGATAGTATTTTCTATACCGATTACGAAAAGAAATAATTTTAAACATAAGTTCAAGTACCAGGTGTAAAAAAAAAGAAAAAAAAAATCATTTACATTATTCTCCGAAATTTTAAGATGAGTAGATAATAAAATATTTATTGCTATGCATCTGATTTAAATAACTGACCTAATTTATATTTACACCTCCATAAATTCAATTATAACAAAACCTTATATTTAATAAATTGAGTGTAACTAAGTAATTTATTCCACATGAATCTTCAGTCAGTAGATACTCACGGGAGTGCTTTTCTTAATCCGTTCCCGCCCACTCAGGATTATACTGATCGCTCCCGTTCACTCCCATTTCCATAGAAAAATTGTCACTTCTGCACGTTTCCTTCAAATTAGTCCCGAACCCGTTTTCTTTATTTCTGGTTCCGCTTTATCAAAAAAATTTTTAATTCTAAATAACGAAAATAAAAATGTAACATTCCCAGCATATTTATCCACTCCCGCCCGTTTCAATTCCCGTCAAAAAATTTCCACATCTGCGCGTTCCTGTTCTCGCCGCGCCGGTAAGACTCGAGAGGACCTTTACAACTCTCGGTTCGATTTCTATCTCTAATCGGTAATAAATGATTCTGTATTAATTGCGAGTTAATGTCTCTGTACCAGATTCCATCGAAATCGTTTCAGTGATTTTGTCGTGATTGAATGATTGGTTTTGTATCCCATAGAAACCTCCTATCGAAACAAAATCATCCTAGGTGCGGATTTAAGGTAAATAGCGTTTGTATACAAAGTTTCATCACATTTAGTTCAGTCATTTTAGTGTAATGGAATAACTAATTTAGTGTCCCACGGGAATCTTCAATCGGAATAACGTTATTCTCTGTGTTAACTCAGCATAAATAGTGTCTGTGTACAAAATTTTATCAAATTCGGTTTTAGCAATACGTGACTGAGTAATTGGGATTGTAACCCCCAGGAACATTCAATTGGGATAAAACTATCCTATGTGTTATTAAAATAATTCCAATATGTATTCATAGTAAATAGTTTCTATATACCAATTTCATCGAATTCAGTTCAGTCATTTTGCTGTGGTTAAGTAACTGGTTTTGTATCCCACAGGAGCGTTGAATCGGGATAAGATTATTCTATGTGTTAATTCAGGATAAATATTGCCTGTAAATCAAATTCCGTCGGATTCGGTTCAGTTATTTGAGCGGCATTTATTAATTGGTTTTGTATCCTTCAGGAACATGAAATCGGGACAAAATTTAGCCTATGTGTTAAGTCAGTGTATAAGAAGTTTGTACGTAAAATTTTATCAAAATTCGTTCAGCCGTTTCGGCGTGATTGAGCAACAAACATCCAAACATCCAAACATTCAAACTTTCACATTTATAATATTATTAAGATATATATATATATATATATATATATATATATATATATATATATATATATATATATATATATATATATATATATATATATATATATATATACAAATTTTAGGGACTGCCATTTTCGGTTTCTCGAGGTTTCAAAACGGATTTCTGCCATAGTCCCGGGCTCAGGTCTACTGTAGATGGCACCCGCTGTAATAAGAGAATTTTTCACAGTGAACGGAAATTCTCTGATAAAGATAAATTAACACTTCTAGCTAATAAATTATAATACCCCTGTCGCAGCATCTGCATAACATAGCGAATTTGCAAATATTGGGCACTGGCGGATCTCATCTAAGAATTGTACCTATTTAAAATAGTTTAGCTTTCTAAGAGTAAAAAATTTTCTAAAATCGGCTGGGTAATTAGTTTTGATATTTTTGGGACCCAAGAACCCGAACGGACTTTGTGCAGCATAGTTGTATCCATCTAAAATAATTTAGTTCTCTAACAGTAAAAAAATTTTCAAAATCGGTCGGTTAGTTTATTTTTTACAATAATGGGATCAGTAAACCCTAGCGGAACTCATACAACATAACCTTTATTCATCTAAAATAATTTTAGTAAAAAGTTTATCCTAACAGTAAAAAAAGGGTCCTAGGGATCTCATATAACTTATGGTAGTCCGTAAGGTGCTTGTGGACATCATTTAATTACTTAATGAATTCAAATACTTTAACTTACTAACGGTGAAAAAATTTTCAAAATTTTCGAAATTCGCTAAAAAAATCATTGAAAAATAATTGATATGTTCCGATCAATTAATGGTCAACATCAGCAAATAAAAGTTACTCAAATCGAAGAAAAAAATGAGTTATTGGTCCGTAGAAATTAAAATACAAATTCTGAAAACGAGCAAAGAAATATTGAAAAAACTAGATCGGGAAAACATTCTGACAAATAACACTACCCAACTAATACTCGCCAATTTGAATGAAACTTAACATACTTATTAAACAGCGAAAAATATTAAATACGTGTTTTTTATTTCGGCTAAATACGCTTTTAAGGGGTAGAAAACACCATTCAACCCCTGTAGATAAAAACAGTTATAGCTAAATATTTCTGAAACGATATATTTTCTGAAAAAAGGGCTGAGTACCAAATTTGTAGAATTTAAAGTGATGCACTTGATAGTGACCTTGAAGTCGACCTTGTAATCCATTTTCAAGGTCAGTTGAAAATGATTAGCCGTTGCCGAACTTTGACCATATCCTGTACCTATAAACAGTAATTTCATGTATTGACTCAATCTATCTTCAAAATTGATTTGTTGCGTTATTTTTCTAAAAAAAAAGAAAACCTGACGAAATGGAAAAATAGGCGCAAATTTATAGAAAAATTAGAAGAAAACATTTTTGTAAGTAATTTTAGAAGTAAAGTTAAGAAAAGATTTAATATCACTCCAATTGTAAGTTAAACATTAACTTTATGCTATATTGGAAATTTTCATAATTTTTAAAAATTTTTATTGCTACTCTGTAGTTATCATATTAGGAATTCAATTGAACATATGATTAACTATTATTTTTCCGATTGCGGTTGAGCAAGTATTTTTCAAAATTACTTCTTGATCACTTATTTTCTATCTTGCATGTGAAATTCGTTCGAATATACTTTGAACCATTTAGGGATGAAAAGTAAACTACTCCTTTTGAAAAATATTAAATGATTTTCAAATGACTTCGGAAATTGACCCCAAGGTCAACTTCAAAGTCATCATCAAGTGCATCACTTTGAACTCTATAACTTTGGTCCTAAGCACTTTTTTCAGAAAATATATCGTACCATAATCCACTTCTATATTGATTCCTGGTCTCTTTTTCTGCGTTTCTAATATTTATTTCATTAAAAAAATGTGCTACCGTAGACAAGGATGAATAGGGACGCATTCAGACTTCACACGGTATTTTTTTGTATTTATTTTATGAGTACCTAATCTTTAATATATTAGAAATTTATGCGAGGATGGTCTCTTTATCACAGTATCCAAAAAAATTTAAAAATATCGGTGGTTTTTGAAAAATTAACAAAAATCGTATAATTTCTTTTTTAATTAAAATTGTAACTGTTTCTCGAATCAGAGAGAGTACTAATACACATAGGTGATTGAATGGGTGTCCGGCTCGGACGCTTGCCGAGCATAGGATCGTTGGTGTAGAGGTTAGCACGCCTGGCTAGTTACCAGGAGATCCTGGGTTCGATTCCCGGCCGATCCGGATAATTTTTTCAATCACTTTGTGATTTTTAAGTATAATTTCTTCTCTATGAAAAATTGGGGTCAAAAGAGACGAGAAAAGAGTAAATGGGGACAACCCGTAGGGTCGACCAAAATTGAAATTCTAATATAAAATAATTTCGAACTTTTTGTATTTATACATTCAAAAAAGAAATAATAGGTACTTGATGATTTTCTGTAAAAATAAACGTAGAATTTAAAATAAAGTTTATAAAGTATAGAAATGTTATGCTGAATGTATTTATAAAAATTTCGAATGACTTGATAACCTTGAAAGTGCTCTCTTCTATGTCCCAATACATACTTCGTACGTCCCTAATCATGCCACATTCGTCACTTTATACTTGATATCAACGTTCCTATTAACCTATACAGTGGACTTTCGGAGATTGTCTAATCAAAAATTGTAAATATTGCAGTGATAGGGATTTAAACATCGCATATTTAGGTCACACGAATACTGCAAACACACAATTTTTGTGAATACAATGTTCGTGTGACGTAAACATACGATGTTTAAATCCCTAACATTGAAATATGGACAATTTGCGATTGGACAATCTCCGAAAGTCCATTGTATACTGTCCCTATTCACACCTTTTCCGTCCCTATTAACTTCCAACTTAGCCCAAATCTCAAGTCCTCTTTATTTCCTCTTAAAAAATAAAAACAACTAAAAGCCTGCAGTCTTTTTTTTCAGATATGTTCTAAAATAATTAAATTTTCGATTAAACAACAATTTATTCATAAGAGCACCGAAATAAATAATTTTTAGATAAAGTTTTAAGGAACAAAAAATAGCACTGTTTGAAGACGTCAATCGAAACTCAATTTTTAATATTTTTTATTCAACTTCAAGCTTAGTCACTATTGTTACCCGAAAAAATAATAATTATACTATAATTTAAGTAAGATATATGTTCGCATTTACGTTTAGTATTTGTAAATTAAGTTCATGAATAACATTTTTCGTTTCGTCCCTATTCACCCACCTGTCCCAATTTATCCCGCTCTACGGTATTTGTTTCAAAAATTCATCACAATCATTGCTTTTTTTACTATACAATAGGTAATGTAATGAGAAGATATTAATTTTTTTGCAAATAAAATCATTTTCATGTATTAAAGTACTGACATGTAGTAATTTTTCTTTTTTTGATTCTGTCAAAAAATCTTCCACCACACTTGTCACTGTATCAATACTTTTGCCTTCATCAGTTTTTAGCTTCTTTTTATCATGTCCTTCGTGGTTGTTATTTTCATTGAAGATCCAACTATCCACGCACCCAATAGCATCCTCACCGTACGATTCTCTTGTAGATCTGTGAACAAAAACAATAAAGTCTTAATTTGGCAGTAACATCGGGAATAAAACATAACCTAACACTTTCCAATATTATTGTTTTACTAATTAGGTATACCTGACAGTTACATAGAAATACAGTATAATATAACAAGTAATACTTACAAAGATGTTTTAACATTCCGGAATCCGGCAGAACAGAAATCTGAGTTACATGCAAAGAACTTTGCAAACATCATTGAATCAATTTTTATCAGATTCGTACTATCTGCTTTTACAAAACCGATTTGCCTTTAATAAATAAATAGGTAAAAATAAAATGCATAAGTTGATAGATATCCAAGTTGATAGATATGTACCTAGCTGTTTACACTGATCTTGACAGTTTCGGTACAGAAAAGCATACTTGTGTTATATCTGAAAATATCAATTCTGTTAAAAAAAATATTGAAAAGATATTACTTAATACAGTTTCTTTAAGTTTTTTCCTTACCTAGAACAGCTTTACAGGAGCAAGTCATTGACAAAATTTTACCATTTTTTTCAATTACACCACTAATTTCATGAGAAGATTGACCTATTTGAGACGTTTGTAAACATGCAGCACTTATAGTTGCACAGTTTAAATCTTCTTTAATTATACCACAGATTAGAATATGCTTTGCTGCTACTATTTTCAATCTCATATTTTCTTATTTGAATAAAAATTTATTTCATTTAATTATTATGTCATTCACCATAAACAAAATTCAAATAACCTAAACCCCTCTGTCAAATTCGAATAAACAGTATAAACAAAGAAAACAATTCAAATTTTCAAATTTCTACCACATTCATATTTTAAATTTAATTGTTATAAATTAATGATTTATTTACATATTAAATTTATCAACATAATTACCTATTTAATATTTGAATGCAATCTAAATGTAATGTAATTAATACTTATAAATTTTTATTGAAAAATTTAATGTTATAAAATTTTCTTAGAATACTTATTTAAAATCATAGTTATCTAAACTCATGTGTCAAAATACATAATGGGTCCTTTCCACAATTAAATAAAAAATCTGTCAATATTTTTTCAACTTAATAATAAAATAAAAAAGAAATTTAAACGGAAGTTATATTTTCAGCAAATTTTAGTGAAATTTAAAAATATCTACAAAAAATGAATTAAATTACATAAGGAATATTACATAAAATATTCCTTACACTTTACGCTTTATATATTGTGGAAATGGCCACATATCAATTTCAAATTGTCATCACATAAGAATACAAAACTTTGAGCTTTTTTAAAAAAATAACATGAGATAGAAACACGTATGGATCCTGGGTGGGGGAGTGAAACAAATGTATATCGTCGATTGCCTTGCTTAAAAAATTTTTTTCATTACATATCACTGAAAAAGCTTCCTTTTTGAAAATGTACCATTTTAAAAATTGAAATGGAGATAGTTTGTCCATATAATAAAAAAAGACAACAAATATCCCTTTGGAAATTTTTTAATCCATTTCTAACAAATTTCTTAATTTTTCTCTGGAATTAGCTTACGTAAAATAATAATTTAAACACTTATCATACCTAGATTTTGCTCATCTTTCCGATTTTATAAAAAAAAAATTTAAAAAGTTGTTTAATTCTGACAGAAAACTTAGTTTTTTGACAAAAAACGCCCGAAAAACCTACTTCTGGGCATCCGATGTGGCTGGCTAAAGAACTTAGCCGAGTCTCCATACGAAATTTCATAAGCATTAAACGTTTCGTTCGAAAGTTATCGTGGCGACATATATATATATATATATATATATATATATATATATATATATATATATATATATATATATATATATATATATATATATATATATAATTTTAGTGAATATCATTTTCGTATTCTGGGGACCTCAAAACATATTTCTGTTATGATCCCGGGCGTAGGTTGTGTCATCACACCTACTGTAAAAGCTGAATTTCCAGTTTTGGAAATTCGCTAAAAATGTCAAATAACACCTTCACCCACTAGCCCATTCAATTACAATTTTTAGTGTATAACCCCAGTAAGTTTTACGATTATGAGTTATTCAATGTGCCCCGAGAATAAGTAAAATAAAAATATACAATAAGAATATGTTACAATTAAAATTTTTATTAATGTAGTAAAAAACTGAAATAGAAAATATCCATTGAGGAAATTTCTAATAATGCCACTAGTGTGGCGTATAATCAAACAGTTGAAATTTTTCCCGCCTTACAACTCCCTTACGGTCCTTCTAATACTCTCAGTCAGAAGTTTATCGTCATTCGTCAGCACTAGTATATTACCGTCACTTCGAAACATACCCATTTTTATTCCTTGAAATATTATTTATCCATACGGCCTTTGACTTTTACTAAAATTTAGTTTTACAGACTAATTCAAACTGACTGAATTACTGACTGAAATGTCACCATTCTATTATACAGTAACAAACACAACGATACAATTACAGGTATAATTTTCATATTTTAAAATTGCAATAGATTATGGGTACACAAAAACTATAAATAATATAAAAACCGTAACCGTAACCGTAAATGTATACGTAACAAACGTAACTGACATAACGAATGTATGCATTATATACAGTAAACAGTTATGATACTCTTTATAAAATAATATATTTCAATGACAAGTGATGGGCAAGAGTAATCAATGTTCTAGAAAGAATAGAAATTTGCAGAAAAACTATAACTTGAAGTTGCAATTTCTATTGCTTAAAACCAGCGGAGTGACCGAGCGTGCTTAGGCACTGCCACTTTAAACTGATATTTCTAGGGTTCAAATCTCGCGACCGGCTAGGCTCGTGAAGGTTTTTTGTAGTTTCCCTTCAGAATTCCAGATAAATATCGGCATAGTTCCTCAAGAAGACGGCTGCAGACGCATACCTTTTAAATCCTAATCCCCTCACTACTTCCTCCATCCTCCACCCACATCACAGCATAATCTAGTTGCAATGAAAATCAACAAAGTATAAAAATAATGATGTGGGTGGCGCCTGTTACAGACAAAGGTGTCTGAAGAATGTACGTTAAACCCCATTATTATTATTATAGACTTTACGCCAACGTGGCGCTCACTATACCGGCATTATGCAAGGTATTAGGCTCTGTGGAAGAGTAGTGTGCCAAACCAACCCGTAAAAGCACCGTAGTACATTCACAGACGGGTTTGTCACATCACTCCTTATATTGTTGTTATTTTTGCTTGAAACGAGGTGTAATGCGTCTATTTTGGTATACACTGGGTCATACGACGAATCTTTTGTGGGAGCGTAGATGTTGGCTCAATGACAGACGGCTGTGAAAGCCCAGTTCATTTTCGTATCCTCAGAGGATAGGTAGGATTAGGGACAGAGGGAAGGGAAAGGACTGTTTGTGTTTGTGTGTGTGTTCGTGTATGTGTGCGAATGTGTCGTTCTATTTTACGTTTCTTAGTGTAAATGTGTTCTGGTTCATCAAATTGCTCATTAAGATCGGATGTTCCTGGAATTGCGCGTTTAGATGGTACAGAGGTTGACGGACCTTATGTGTTATTGGGTTGGGGAGGATTGTGCACCAGAACGGTAACAGTGACAGTGCGGCAATTGGTCGATCCTCCCTCTCCGGCAGACGAGTCTGGATCTGTATGTGTGTTAAGTGTTTGTGTTTCAGTGTTAGTGTATTGTGTGTTTATGTACGTGTGTTGTGTGTCTGTAAGATGAGTGTCAGTGTGTTGTTCGCCTACTGTAGATGGAGTAGGATGGAACTTCCGTACTATACGACACGTATTTATGATCACTGCCTTTTGCATAGTGACATATGTGTAAATTGGGAGACCCAGGAGGCTCAAACTATTGTGTAGTGTGTGTGGAATGACCCCGGTGGCACTGAATACTATTGGAACAATGTGGACATGTTTCATTCGCCATTGTTGTTTTAATTCGGCTACGTGGTCAGTGTATTTATGCAATTTAACTGCGTGTGTTTTTTTTAAGTTGTGTGTATTCGGAACCGTAATATCGATCATATAGGTGGTCTTCGTTTTTTTCATTACGAAGGTGATATCTGGTCGATTATGATTTATGGTCTTATCTGTTATAATCTACCGATCTCAGTAAAGTCTACAGGAGTCATTCTACGCTACTACTTTTGGTGTGAGCTTGTAGAAAGGGGTTTTATCGGTTATAAGGTGGTGCTTAACCGCTAGTTCCTGGTATATAATTTTGCCAACCTGTCCGTGACGGTGTTTGTATTCGGACTGAGCAAGCTGAGTACAGGTAGCTGTCATATGTTGGATCGTTTCGGGTTTGAAATGGCATCTCCGGCATGAGTCAGATGTTATTGACGAGTCATGAAGTATGTATGTATGTATTATTATTGTTACTAGGATATGGGTTTTACCCCAAATACTTATCAGGCCGGCTTACAACCAGGCACAAGGTAGTTTTGTGACGGAAAAAAAATAGATTTTCATGGATTTTCACAAAGTAAACCTGTCTAGTATTAATTATTGGAAAAAAAATTATTAATTTTGCTGTTAAAATTTATTATGTAATTACATAGGTATAAAGGGGTCGAATTACATATTGGCGTCTAACCGCTATTGGTGTCTGTGATGTACCTTCACACTTTGCTACACGTAGCAAGAAGAACAGCTTTTTACATTGGTAGGTACATATATTCAGGAGTTTCCAAGGTTACTAACGACTCCATAAGAGAGCTGGGAATTTCACCCATGGCACCAAGGATGATTGGTACCATTGGTACCTTGTCTTCTCCCAGACCTTCTTAATCTGCTCTAACAACGCACGATATTTATTAATTTTTTCTGTATATTTACTCTGGATGTCAGAAACCAGGGGAATGGCGACATCTATTAGATACGTTGATTGATTTATATTGTCCATGAGGACATTGTCTGGCCTATTATGCTCCACTGGTTTGTCCGTGCGGAGTGTTCTATCATAGTACATTTTGTATTTATCATTTTCTAGCACGGGTGGAGGAGTATAATTATAGTAGGCGACAGAGCTATCAAGGAGATCCCGGTTCAGAACCATCTTCTGGTGAAGGATTTTGCAAACATGGTTGTGGCGCTCAGTGTATTCTTTTGGGGCAAGAACCTGACAATCCACTCACCAAATGTTCCACGGACTCGCTCTTCGCACCACAAAGTCGACATAAATCTGATTCGACTGTGAATTCTTGACTATGTACTTCCTGTAATTTCGCGTGGCGATGACCCTGTCTTGAATGGCAAATATCATGCCTTCAGTCTCGGCGAATAACCTGCAGTTATTTAGCTAGGCTACTGAAGCGCCACAGTCAATGGAGTTATCCGTGAGCGAATTTATGCATTTTCCGTGGAGTTCTTTCGCACGCCATTCATTGAGTCGATCTTCTTCAGAGGGTATATTGGAAAAGGGATTAAAGTTAGCATCATTTAGTGAGAGCGGAGTGAAGGGTCGATCGTGCATAACTACCTCTTTATGAAGCAAGCTGTTGTTACTTGTGTTCATAAAGAAGTTCCTGAGATTCTGCAGTTGTTTTGCATGAGCTCTGAAGAAGTCAACAACCCCTCTTCCTCTCTTTTACCTAGGTAGATGAAATCGCTCAATGGAGTAATTCGGGTGGTGAGCTCGGTGATGGGTAAATACGGTTCTGGTTAGCCGGTTCAGTCCCTCAAATTCCGTTTTCGTCCACTTAATAATTCCGAAACTGTATGTGACTAAAGGTACAGCAAAGGTGTTTACTGCTTGTACTTTATAGTGGCCATTAAGTTGGGATTTCATAACCGCTTTGACTCGGCTTTTGTAAGCAGATGTTAGTGCTTCCTTTGCATGGCTACGGTTAGTATCTATGTTCTGAAGTAATCCAAGGTATTTGTAGATTTCCCCACGCTGCATACTGGAGCTGCTATGAACGTCGGGGTCTACATTTTTGGTGTTTCACATCCGTCAATCTGGCTGCAGCGCCCCTGTCTCATGGAATTAACTCTACATTTTTCTAGTCCAAATTTTATGCATATGTCTCCGCTTAAGTTTTCGACTAGTTTTACTAATTGTCGGATGCCACTCTCCGTGGGAGCGAACAGTTTGATGTCGTCCATATACATGAGATGACTGATATTCTATTTGTCAATTTCGTAGCCCTTATTGGCTTTGTTTAGGATGTTAGAGAGGGGGTTCAATGCTAAACAGAACCAGAGGGCACACAGGGAATCTCCTTGGAAGTTATCTCTTCGCATTTTAATTTCTCCGATATTTGAGGGTAATTAAATACTTCTGACTCAGTACACAGGTGTGTGCGGTGCAGTATTATGTTTTTGCAGGCGTATTCTGATTATTTATGATAGTTTAGAAAAATCGAAATCTATTTTTTAAATAGAAGAGCTCTCGCGGCTTTGTATTTTTTTTTTTATTATTCTGCTGGAAACCAGTGCGAGAACGCCATTCCGCCGCGTTCCGCCTCCACTACACCACTGGACATCTTCCATTTAAATAAAGATAAAATTTAGTTATAATAACTTTAATTTTTTGTTAAAACAGCTAGATAACGCCTTAAGAAATTCTTTAAAATTTAAATCAAATTAAAAAATAATGTGAAATAGTTTATACTGCAACTTTTTTTTAATTAATCCGTGGAACTGTAAGCTAAAGATTAAAAATAAAGATAGCTGTATCAGAAATTTATAACAAATTGTTTATTTTATTTTTCTACACGGAAAGAAAAATATCGAGTACTTAGTGTGTAGGACACTAAAGTGATCACAGATCAAATATTCTAAAATTATTGTTGACTTACACAGTAAAGACTAGAATGCGAGCGCTAATAATTAAATTAATTATTCTTTTTTTAGTGCTGGCACTCTAATCTTTAGTATGTAAATCAACAATAATTTTAAAATATTTGGTCTGTGATCACTTTAGTGTGCTACACACTAAAATATTCGATATTTTTTCTCTCCGTGTATATATAATTAAAATCATACTCAGAACTAAACTAAATGAAGTACGCCAACATGTTTCAGTTTATATGTTACACAAATGGTGAAATTAAAATCTAAATGACATTGAATTTCTTTGTTTTCAACTAAATAACAGATGAGAACATGGTACGCATAAAAGACAAAAGGGAAGAATAAAGCAAACTATATTTTCCTGATTTTCTTAAACTAAAGATAAATGTCTTTGATCGACGTTGAAAATATCAAAATCAATGCTATCTGGTTGCTGAAGCGAAGGCAATATAAATTGTCTTTTTATCTTCAGAATCCTCCTACAAACTATATTAAAAATATTTACAAGAAGGTTATGTAATACCTATATCATACTAAGATTATCAAGAGAAATGTTTCTGATGTCTAATAAATGGAATATAGGTAGGTATCAATGAACTGAAAGATCTTCACCCGTTCACCAATCATATTTAATAACATCGTTGCTTTCAATGTCGATGACCCATCCCAATTGGGAGAGATAGTCATATATGTTTTTTATAGGGGAAAGTTACCAATATTATACTCCTTAGTGTTTTGGGTTTACTCAAAAATATAGAAGTTACGAAAACTTCTCCTTAGGGTACGGGAGTTCAGTTAGCCCATACACTAATATGCAATGTGATAATTGTGCAATTACTCCGTTTATGTGTAAGAAGCCAGATTCTTTGATGAAGCTTCTTCACGAGTTTCCGACGAATTGTCTAAAGCTCGATACTCAATCCCAGTGTTAAGTGCCTAATGCGAGTCAATGCCTCGCATTCCAATAATGTGATGGACCATTTCGTTCTCCATTTCACGTTTCCTACATACTGATTTTTCCCTATAGATTCTCATTTGATGCAGTTGCTTCCTTAAATGATAGTGTCCAGTAAGAAAGCCTACTATATGGTTCATTTTCGTTCTGTCGTTAAACTTCGGGTTTTAATTTCATGGAAAGTCCATGCAGTTCTTTTAGCATGGCTCCAGTAACTGCCTCTTTCACAATTCTCATCGTTGTCCCGAAATAAGGCTGTAGTCATCTTTTAAAGTACCTTTCTTTGCAAGTTATCAGCTTTCTCATTGCCCGCATGACTTGGTATCCATATCAGAGAGACTCTGTTCTCACGGCCCATTTCTTGTAGGAATTTCCCGTACTCCAGAATACGTCTTGACTTAACCTGAAATGACTTGATACCTATGAGTGCTGTCCTGATTACCACTGAAAATAAAGATATTCTTATTTCAGTAAGATTTTATATGTTTCTAAAGACAGTAAATAATTGCAAACACCTCTGCTTGGGACACTTTAGCATGCCGCCTCAGATGATGAGATATTTCAACTGCTGGACAAACACTAAACATTCCTGCTCTTGTTCGTGTATTGCTTTTAGAACCAGCAGTAATATATTATGTTCTACGTTTTCTTCTCGTCACTCGTTTTGCGGTGTAATACTAACTTTAAATAGTCTTTCAAAAAGGTATTTAGTTTCCACAATATCAGATGACATTTGTAAAATTTTGCTACATAATTCGTGAGAAATACTGATATTGGAAAACTCTTAATGAATTTTTGGCCATTGCCTAGCATTCTCGATTCAAATATATCTAAAGGAGTCAATGTTAGAATGTGTAACATCGCTTTCGTGGGTGTATATAGCATTGCCCCTGTCATGCAGAGCATTTCAAACTCTCCGGTTTTATCTTTACAGTTTTTTGCTCTGTCTTCTTCAATCACACTACTTACGACTACATATGTTACGATGGATTTGATTGCCAAGGTGCAAATTCAATATTTCGGTTTTGGTTTTTGTCCCCATTTTCTCCAAACACTACCTAGCATTTCAATAGAGCAGTTTTGACTTGGCTGATTTTGTAGTCAGTATGTTTTTCTAGGTTAATTTGCTGTCTGGTATTACTTCCGGGTATTTAATCCCTCTCGTAATACTGATGTTGCTATAGAGTCGCAATCTTCTGCGTATAAAAGGTAGAATACTGATCTTTTAAGAATTTATATTCAAAATCCTGTCCGGACACCCGTCATCAACCTTAGTTGCCATTATTGAAAAATTTCTATTGGTACAATTAAGGAACTCTACTCTCCTAAACTGTATCATATGGTTTCAAATTCGTACTGTACAATTTTAATCAGTCAAAAGTCTTGTTGCTTTTTCACGAATTTACAGTTCAAAACAATGAAAATCATGCACAGTGATGATTCACACAATCATAATTATACCAGTAATTATTTTTACTGGTAGTTCAATGTTCCTTTTACTATGAATTTTAATCTGAACGGTAGTTTAAACAGTTCAATTAGTCTAGGATTTTTGTTAAGAAATTGAACTTGAATTTCAATTCTTGTGTAGTTATGCAAAAATTAATTATAAAATCAATGGAAAAAATATTTGCTTAAGAGAAACATTTTGGGCTCCTTTTTAGAAATTCAGAATTATTAGTTCAAGTAACAATTCCATTCATCATGTGTATTTAACAAATTTATTATTATTTAAACGATTCGTCATTTTAAAAAAAAAAGTTTAGTTATGTAATATAATATTCAAATGGGCAATATTGTATACTAGCTTTCCAATGCCCTTGACTGTTAGGCCTAATCTCAATAAATAATGTCTATATATTATTTAGTACATTAAATTAAAAATCACATAGTGATTAAAAAATCATCAAACTGGATCGGCTGGGACTCGAACTCAGGATCTCCTGGTAATTAGCCAGGTGTCTTGCCCTCTAGATCACACGAGAGCCGATCCAATTTGATGATTTATCAATCACTGTGTGATTTTTAATTAGCATAATATGGATTTGGTTATACATACCAATGAAATTGAGTGCGCATGTTTCAGTTTAGCTAAACGTTAAGTGAATATATGAAATACTAACGTATGTTTAAATACGAACAAAAGTTGGCTAAATGTAGCAATGTCTCACAAGTACTCGATAATATTTGAAATTAATTTCATTTAGTACAACAACTCTGCGTTTCTGTATTGTATTTTAACGTAAGTGTGGACAGTTGAAAAACTTATCAGTATTCATTAAAGGCTATTTCGTTATTTTCCAAATTATGATGTTTTTTTCTAGATTTTCTTCGATACTTAATACAATTTTTTTCTCTTAGATTTGTGAAAAACTAAATGAATACCGAAAAATTTATCTTGAAAATTTCGTAGCCCTTATATTGGTACATTTTTGGTATATCACGTCGGTACAAGTTAGGCAATTAGGATATGTTTTCATTTACAACTCCGCTGGCTTACATACCCTCAGACAGATTCAGAAATTTACACACTACGTGGTCGTATTGGTTTCAAAATTGTGTGGTATCTGTAGTGTTGGCAACACAACCATACTGCTTTTAAGAAAAAATACATTTTTAGTTTGATAAATATTAAGATGGTAGGATGTATGTAACTGCACCCTATAAGTGTGATGATTATAATAATACGATGTTTTAAGCGTATGGTTTTTGTGACTTGAATAATAACATTCTATTATGTATACAATCTTGTGCTTGCCATTTTATATACCTAGTTGGCCTAGCTCTGAGTGACTGATATACTACTAGTTACCATATTTAGTAGACAGCTAGTAGTAGGTACTAATACTAGTATTCACTGATGTAGTATTATTGCTTTTACTAGGTGAGGTTTTGTGGGTTTTGCCTGTATTTATGTTTTGTCTGTATATGGCGTATTTGTATCCGGTGTATTATGAACGCGAATCAATTTCATGTGGCGGTACATACAGGCAGTGGGAAAATGTATGAACACTACACTGTAGAAAATGTAAGCAAGTGTTCAAACAAAACCAGCATGCTAAGTCTCCAAAAACTTTTTAATGTAAGAATCAAATTTTCAGAACACGGAAATTAAAAAAATTTGTTGGACATAACGTGTTTTGGATCTGTCATTACGACATAACGAGTCATATATAAAAGTGATACACTGAAAATATTTTAAAGGGAAATTTTTATTTCCATTATTAAAAGTATAAATCAAATTAACTTAAATGCTTAGTGTTTTATTTATTAGAAATATCCTTAATAATTTCGTCCTCCACAAGCAATAAGTCAAAAAAACCAAATGCCTAAAACATCTTTGCTGGGAATATCTGCAATATTGTCCTCCTGATTCTTTTTCCTTATTCTAGATTTTCAGGGCGAAGCTGGATTTATTATCTCGTCATTTTCCATCTAACCACTATTTGAATTCTCTTGTTTGGTATTGAAACTTTTATTATCAAAAGAACACGGGATTCTTAGAATATAAAACAAGCCAAGATGATGAAATAAGAGCAATTAACCTGTTTAATTTTTTAACAAGATAATTTTTGAACAGCTGATTGAACTAAAAGTCATCTACATAACTATTGATATTCATTATTGTAAGATAACTTGACGGCTGTTGTTTCTGTTTTTGCGGGTGGACATAACGTACTTTGACATTGTTTCAGTGATGGCTTAGACGAGTTTGGGAACTGTAGTAAGTTTTAAATTCAATATTTAAAGAAAAAATAACGAGTTTTGGAACTATAATATTTTTGAAAAAAATGTAGGTATAAGGTTCTGCTCTATCAAATAGTGCAAAAACTAGGTGGTGAGGTTAGTTAAGGTTAGGTTAGTTTAGTTAGTTTTGACAATATACTTCGACTTTGGTATAAAAAGTAGGTGGTGAGGTTAGTTTTCGTTGAATTTTGGTCTCAAATTTTCACAGTATATTCTCAGTATGTTGTACTTTCGAATTAAACAAAAAAAAAAAAAATTTTTTTCAATCCAAGTTACCAGACCTTAATTGCACCAAATATGTTTCAGCGGATTCGAATTCAAATAATATTTTCCATATTCATCGCTTTTGTAAAAAACCCTTCTAAATCTGTTTTATTAATCATTATTTAATTTTAAACAAATTTTGTACGTTTAACTCACACGCTAACAATTAAGAATTAAAATAAGAAGAAGCTAAAAATTATTTCAAAAATTGTCACGGTTTTTTTTATTTGCAATAAAGTAAGTCTGGTTTTAAATCATATGTGCATATATTTTTTTTATAAAGATCGAGTATAAATTACAGTTGAAATAAGTTTGAAGTACAGTTATTAGTAACTGTATAAATTTACACGAATTATATTGTCGGGTATATATTCAAATTCTCATAGTAGTATTCTTGTACTTGAAAATATACCCGCTTTGGCTTTGAAATGAGGTAGATTTTAAAGAGTCATTTTGTTAGTTTCTGTTTTGTAAATTATACCCGATCCTAGATGGGTCAGTGACGTCACAAGCTCTAGCTCCGGGTATATTTTCAAAATACGCACTGCCATCTACATCAGCAAGACATTATTTCTCTCTACTTTGAATAGATGTCAGGCCATATGTAAATTCGGATTCTAAAATTTCTAGATTCACATTTTGATGTTCATATCTAAAACATTAGTGATAATTTTTTTAAAAAATAATTTATATAAAATAATAAGTTTTAGTGATTTTAAACTATTTCTAACAGTGTAAAAGTGAAAATTTTATCTTTAAATTAAATCTAAATTTTAATATTTAAATTAAATTCTATGGTATCACTTATACGTCTATCAAAGACAAAGACAGATTTTATATAAGAAAAGAATAAAAAAATATTTAAAACATAAGAAATGACGCCGACGTGTCAGATGGAATAATTGGTATACATAATTTTTGTGCAAAAATAATGTATTTTTATCAACTTTTTCTACTTTTTGGGACATTGTTTACATAATTTGTGTGTTAAAAATTGTTTATATTGTATAAAAGTTAGTAAACTTAACATTAAAATACTTATTTCACCAAAATATTACACCATACACAAATACAAACAAATACAATATATCCGAATTTCATGACAACTTAAATACAAGTTTAATGATCGATATCTCGAAAACTAAGGCGAATTTCAAAATTTTTTTACTTCTTATCTTTTACTTAGAATGCCAAAATCTATCAGATCCGCCTGTCAAATTTTGTCGCCTCGGATATCGTACTCGTGCCAGAAAAAATATTAAAAAGCTGAAATTTGTTTAATAAAAGCCATATATCTGCTCATTTTACCTCAAAAATGTCTAAAAAAAGAATATTTTTTTAATAATTAACCCAGAAAAAGTATACAAGAGGTAACTTTTATGATATTATTTTTTTTTTGAAAATTTCAAAATAAAATGACGTTTGATAGTAGGGTCATAAATGATTTTTTTTTTTTTATTTTGTAGAATCTGGTAAACAGAAATCGTAATAAGTACTCGCCTTGCAAAAATCAACCACGTATTTGAAACAAAACACTATTTCTTAAAGAAAATATTAAAGTTATGTACAAATGCCGTCCTGATAAACTGATATATTTGTCCATCTTGGGCGCTGGAACCGATTTTGAGGAGCTGGATTCCCTCCAGGCAAAAGCTCATAGCAAATACACACATTTTTGAAATATCCTTTTGAATTTTGTAACTTAATCATTACAAATAAAATCTAAATAAAAAAAATTTATCTGACCTGTTTTTTCTCAATGTTTTAGCATCAAGTCTAGGTTTAATTAACTAGGGGGTGATTGTGTCGACATTTTAATGTAAAATATACTAATTTTAATCGCCTTCAAAAGAACATTTCGATTTTAACAATAAAATACCCCTGTCGCAGCATCCTGCATAACATAGCGAATTTCCGTTTATAAAAATTAGTTTTTCTCGGAAACTAGTTGACATAGAATAATAGTTTAAAGACCTTTTTTATGTAATTTTTTCTCCTCTTTTAAATGATTTAAAAAAATTTGGCAAAAATTTTTGAATAAGTGGAAATTTTGGCAAAAATTAATTTTTTGCAAGAACAAAAACCATGTTCCTGGCATCCGACGTGTCTGGCTGAAGGACTCATCCAAGATTTTTGGACTTCCAACGTTGTCACCAAATTTCGTAAACCTAGGACATTTCGTTCGAGAGTTATCGTGCTGGTACATATATACATACATACATACATACATACATACATATATATATATATATATATATATATATATATATATATATATATATATATATATATATATATATATATATATATATATATATATAAATTTTAGTGAATATTATTTTCGGTTTCTAGGGACCTCAAAACAAATTTCTGCCATAGTCCCGGGCTCAAGTCGCGTCATGACACCTACTGTAATAGCTGAATTTCCAGAATTCTTTGTGGAAATTCGCTAAAAGATTTTAAAAGAGTGTTTTAGTTCTGGCAGGATTGTCAAAAAAAGACTGAAATGTTTTCAGATGTTGATATATACAAAAAATATTAATGTGTTAAATACTTGCTAGACTTATAGGTTTTATGGCTGGTTTTAGCGAATTTCCAGATTGGAATTCAGCTATTAGAGCGACTGTCAAGACGCGACTTGAGCTCGAGACTATGGCAGAAATTTGTTTTGAGGTCCGTAGAAACCGAAAATAATATTCACTAATTTTATATACACTGAGGATCTGATTAAGAGAAAGAAAAATGCGGATGTATTAGTTACACGGATATAAAAAAAATATAAATTTTTTTTAACGTTAACAACTCATATATATATATATATATATATATATATATATATATATATATATATATATATACAGGGTGTAGTTTTAATAACTCTTATACCTCTTGGTGAATTTCAAACATTTTACGATGATTTAGAGCAGAATTTGTTGGAAACAACATAGCTATATGTTGTTTTCGTAAACAATCAGATGTTGACGTTAAAAAAAAATTATGTTTTTTTATATCCGTGTAACCAATACATACGCATTTTTCTTTCTCTTAATCAGATCCTTAGTGTATTATATTTGTATTTAGTCTCACACGATAGGACAAGTTCGTTAGCCAGCCATGTCGAATGCCTGGAACATGGTTTTTTTGGTCATCTCTCGTGAAAAAAATTAGTTTTTTCCCAAAATTGTCTCAAGTTAAAAAAATTTTTGCGACATTTATTTACAATATTAGAAAGAAGAGGAAAAATCACTTAGAAGGGTGAAAAATCACAGAAAAAGGGATTTTTATAAATGAAAAGTCGCTATGTTATGCAGGATGCTGCGACAGGGGTATTTTCTTTTTATTTATTTATATTTTATTTTTAAATCTGTTCAGAGAATTCAAACAATCAATTTTCGATCTTCTTTTTGTTCTTTTCGATTTTCCGGCTAAAAAAATTTTTATCAGAATTTTTTTAACATTTTTTGCAAGCTTTTTTTAAAGAATTTGAGTGAAAATGGGAGCTCGAAAAGATATATATATATATATATATATATATATATATATATATATATATATATATATATATATATATATATATAAGCGCTTTTATGGTATTGATAATATTATCGGCTAGAGTTTTATCAAAAACATTAGTATCCAATCTTACCTAGCTTACTATCTTACTAGCCCCTCCAATAGGTCCCGGCTTTGGATTATTTATACACATTAATAGAATGGTGTTGGAAAATAAAGTGTTGTTTCAATTGAAAGTTAGTCTCTATTTACTATCGTATTCAACTAATCATCGAAAACTCAAATTTTATTCTGATTTTGAGGGGCAATTTTTCCTCATAAGTGGTTACAATTTCCCAAAGAAATAAATTGATGTCTTTTATTTTCCCTTGTATATACATAATAATATACCATTACCTAGACAGGCAGACGGGCAGACAGATATTAAATCAAAATTATTTAGGAAGTTCTGAAATCTGAGACATGAAACGCGAGTGGAAAATTTGATTTTGAAGCACAGAAACTTTTCACCCCACAAAAGGGATTTTCAATGTTCCCGCTACCTTATGGTAGACTCGGAAGTAAAATTAGCATGGGCTTTGAGATTGAAAAATAGTGATTAAAAATTTAAAAAGTGCTTTAAAAATTAATAAAAATATTGTAACTTGACGAATATAAATGGTATAGATAACAAAAATCCCTCAATACTTATATATTCCTATGTAACATGATAATATATAATGTGTACATGCATATATATAAAGTCCTTTCGTACGGATACATAAGTTATAACAGAAGTTTTTTTGCTAAAAAAAAAGGAACAGTGCGGTAGGGACAGAAATAAAAATCTAATTTCCATTCCATCGCAGCTATTTTCAAAAAAGTTTTTTCTTAGAATAGACTCATTCCTTAGAACAAATAATACTCGACGTCCTGACGTTGAGTTTTTTTTTTACATTTTATATCGTATGCTTGCAAATTTCGAAAAAGAAGCTAGACAAAAATGGAAATTTTAAGCAGCTTGTGGCAGTGACATGAAACAAAAAATTAAAAAATGGCTTCGTCTGGACGTAGACCATGCTTTCAAATTTCATGTCTGAAAATTTCATTTCTTAATTTCCAATAATTTATGCGGTGGAATGAAAGAAAATCTAGACATATTTTTGATCTTTTTGCGTATTTTATGGCGAAATAAACTTTCTTAGAATTTTTTAAAATTTTTTTACCAGCTTTTGATAATATGTAGAATCGAAATCAAAAACAAAAAATTTAAAAATAAAAGTGTGTAAAATTTTTTAATATCATCCAAATAATATTATAATAATAAAAGTGATATTTTTACAAAGTAAAGCATTTCACTGTGTTATAACTTCAAAAACAACATTTTCTAAAAAAAAACTGGGCTTTTTTAAAAAAGTTAAGAATTGCCTTAGGTAAATGTGATTTTATGTAGGTCAGGATCATCTTAAATGAGAACTAATTCAAAGTTCATCTTTGTTATCATCAAGTTTTATCCTAATGCCAGTTTTTCAAATTTAGAGATTACCTATATAGTTTAAATAAATTAAAATACTTCTATACAGTTTGGCAGTCTATTATCAATTTCATAGTGTCAACAAAGGTGATTAAGAAGCCTTTTAAAAAATGTGGCCCTAACTAATTTGAAGACTAGATCCGTTGTACTATTCATTTAGTTTCAATTTCAATAATATAGACTATAGAGTATCTATATGAGCAACTTTTGATTCAAAAATTCTTTGAATTTTTAATATTAAATTATATATTTTAATATTTAGTCATATGTGAATAATAAACTGGTCATTTTTTTTTACAGTGTACGTAATATATGTACGTGTGTATATGACAAAGCCTCTCCATCTGTCGCGTTAGTCTCAAGAGAGATCAGTTCGCATTAGTGTTTTGTAATTGAATTTGTTTCATATATAAAACTCACACCCTCCAATTTATTTTACTTGGGACGCACTACCCTACGAACGGTTACAGGATGATAGAATGACACACGGTTATAGATTAATATTATATCTACATAGATGAAATAACATGCATAATTAATTTGGGATTTATTAGAGAAGAAATTTCATACCAGAATTAGTATCTACTGAGGCATTTTTAATAATATGAAACCAATAAGGCTTTTAGTGGTTTTATAGTTGGTTGTTGAATAATTACTAATCCTAGATTGGTAGGTATATACTGCTCATAAACATTTGAGTAATTTTTTTTTAGGTATTGATTTTTGGAACAATGTAGCTTCGCATTTTTAACGGACAGAATATGATTTTAGATTCTGAAATTGGTTGTCCGAAAAAACAATTTTTGAGCACAATAAAAAAATAGAATAACTTTGAAAAGAAGCGGCAAAAATTAAATGTTTTTGCCTCTTTTTAAATTCAATATGTCACAAATCATCCCTGAAGATTTCAAGTCACCGTATGTTCTTACTAATAAAAATTTTTAAACGATAAACAAAAAAAAACGCCGTGAGCAGCGGGGCCCCATCACGGTAGTCGAATTTTCCCCTTCATCTTCGGTATTGAATGTCTACAAGCGAAATGTGATTGAAAGTCTACAACCGAATTGTCATTTTGTTGGTTTCAAAACTGGTGATGAGTGTTCGGCTGATCGAGGCTTTAAAAAAAGGTTTTAAGTATTTAAGGGCTGTATCTCAGTAAATTTCAATTTTGTGCCGAAAATAGGTACCAGAAAAAAAGCCAACACAATTCGTACGAGGACATTCCTGCCCATGTTTATCCGCTAATTGCCTTTATGTTTTAGTTTTAAATATTAAAAAAGGACCTTAAATAGTAAACTGGAAGGCCTTTATAAAGATATTTTTTCTATCCAAAAAAATCCAAAATTTCTATTTTATAAATACTAAAAATCCAAAATTCCTAATTTATAAATAAACAGTGACTTTAATAACATTTTTAAATTACTTAATATGTATGTATTTCATTTGTCATAAAAGTAAGTTCACTTTTTTTTAAATTTTTTAAAATTACTATTCGCCTACTTGTATTTAGAATAAACATATGCTTTTAAAACACATTTAACAATAGCATTCAATTCCGATGTAAAAATGGGAGAAGTGGGCGGAAAAGTGATGTGGACTCCCTACAAGGTACTAGCTGGATACTAACTGAATACACGTACAAAATTTAAGCCCTCTAGGTTTCCTTATGGAGTCTCTAGACGTGTTAGAAAACAAGCAAAAAAATTAAGGAAATATTGGCGTAAAAATCGTGGGGGTAAGGGTTAAAAGTTGAAACCTCCAAAAAACAGTGTCTGGCTATTAGCTTAACCTGTACACCAAATTTCAGCCCTCTAGGTTTATTTGGGGAGATTTTGACCCGAACGAAACTGTTAAAAAACAAGAAAAATCATGTTCTTTTGGGTATAAAAATGGTGGGGGTAGGGGTTAAAAGTCGAGACCCCCAAAAGGCACCCCCTTGATACCAACTCAATCCGAATACAAAATTTCAGCCCTCTAGGTTTATTCGGGTGACCTGTGCGAGTGGTACAAACTTCGAAAACGTCGAAAATGCATGAAATTGTAGCTTAAAAATGAGGGGAGTGGGGGTAAAATATTAAAACCTCCAAAAAGCACAACCTAGGTACGAACTTTATCAACACACCAAATTTCAACCCTCTACGTTAATTCAGGGGGGCTGGGGGCCTGTTAGATCCAGCGAAAATCGTTTTTCCCCCCTCTACTCCCACCATATCATCCTAGGAAGCTGCATTTTGGATATGTGTAACGTTATACACATTTACGCCCCCTTACCTTTGCCATTTTAAATAAAACAACATTTATTCGTAAAGAAAAAAAAATATATTAATCATTTTACATTTTAAAAATTAAAACTTAATAATTCTAACAATACAAAAAAAAAATAATAATAATAATGAAAAAATATTTAGAAGGAATGAAACGTCCTGTACATGATTTTAGCTGGGACATTCTGTCACCAGGTAGCAATTACCTTTAATAATTAAAAATAAAATTGTAAACAAATAGTGAATTTGAATAATCGAACTAAATTCAACTGGAATTGGATCGAATCAATTATGTAACATCTTAAAAAAATTACCGTCTCGAGGTTAGCTGGTAGGCGTGCGAGCAGCGATCGCCCCTCTTCTGCTTCTGGAGCACGAACGATCCACTTCCATTAGAAGCACAGTTCAACAATTAGTCAAACAATGGGATGTGAACTCCCTCACCTCGTGTTCAAATTCATATTATAATCATCGATTGTTCAAATTTTACGCAAAATAACATTAAAAGGATATAGATGTAAGTCGGATCTTTTTATAAATCATTAATTTTCATAATTAAATATAAGTTGATTGATATAATATTTGATTCTTTTCTTAATCTATATGTCTTTACAATTTTATTATAATGTTCTCGATTCTAACACAACTCCATGCACAACTTGCCATGTTATTTAAAAAAAATTTATCTTTCTGTAAAAAAAAAAAAGAAAAATATTAAAATAAGTAGTTAGAATCAGGACTATATTTATTAAGAAATCGTTAACTTCGACAACTCACCTTTTAACATAAATTCATATTGAAATTTTTATAAAAAAAAGAAAAAAACTGAATAATAAATCAATGCCAATTAGGGTTAGAATTTTTTTTCTCTTGACAATTTCACAGAAGTTAAAAATCAATAACTTTACCGCCGAATCACACCTTTTAAATTTGGTCTGGATACTCTGAAATTCATCAAATAACGAATAATTACTTACAAATTTTAAAATGTCAATCAAATTGCCATTTACCTTTCATATTCCTTAAATAGTTCCAAAAATTTGGCGACATAATATGGCAATGTCTTGATCGGCGTGATCGACAGCTGGGCCGTAATGTCGGATAATTATTGGATCGTTACCTGGACGCGTGTTAAAATTAACACGATGCGCCCCAGGTTAATTAAGTTAATTTAAGTTCCTTATTTTTTTTTTTAAATTTATCTAAAGTAATTGTTTGTTTGACAGCTGATGTAGCCATTTTGAATTCATTGTACCTTTCTTAACACGGCGAATATCGATTTTTTTTTGTAAATTTTATAATTGTATTTTCACAAATACTATTCATAATAATATTTGTAATAAATTTGTTAAGTGGAAATTTCATATTTTCTTCTTTCCAATACCACTTCATAACCTTTTTTCAGAAAATAATTTCAGTATTGAGATACATACTACAAATTTTAACTACCATACGAATGTTCATTACAACGGTACATGTGTTGTGTACGACAAGCGTCGCACACACCTCATGCAATCGTCATATTACTGTACAATAGAACTTATACGACTTACATCACCGAGAGGTACCCCATGCGATGGAGTGGACGGTGCCGCGAGCGACAACATTAAAGTCTTCCACTGTGCCACCTTACTAACAAATATTAATCACGGTGACCGACTACGACGCGTGCGGTGGCTCTCTTAGATCAGTTTAATTCAATAGACAGATATTTTGAAATCTCGCTGTTGATAAATCGGCAGCATGTCGCGGTTTGGATCCACGCTAAATTTGATTAAATCTGCCCAGTGAATTTCCTCGCTTGACGTAGCGCATAGAACGGGCAATGTTTGAACACCTAATTAATAGATGGCGTTACGGTCAAAGGAGGTTTCACGTCACAAATGGTAGCAGAGCGTGGTTCACCAATCCTCGAGATTATTTTAGTCGATTCAGCGAGTATTATCATTTTTGGTTAATAGTATCCTCCCACTAGTTGTCGATGTTAACTTATAAAAATGCAGGCAATATCTAATTTATCTGAAAAGAATCAAAATTCATTAAAACACCTTCTCGATCTAATACTCTTTAATTTTATTTGTTTACATGATATATACACGACACACACGAGGCGGGGCCACATCCCATAAAATGACTAGACAATAGTACCAATACAAATTAACACATATGGAAACAATAGTCCCGTAAAATGTCGGAAGCAAGGATCCAAGGCGCCGGAAATTTCCAAGATGTGTCCGAGCAGTCCAAGGAACGCCCACGAGCCGCACAATCTTCCTTCAATTTTGTCCAGCATCAATCAGTCTATTCGTGACCGGAAAACGGTCAATATCCAGGGTCATCACCGATCACAATTCCTGCCGTCATTGGTTCGCTCATCATGTTAATACTGGCGAATAGTGTAACCACAATCGTCAACACGTACTGAACCATCACATGTCGGAAATGAAGTCGCCGTACCCATCAAGATCCAGTCAACGTCATCCACGTATCACCTCGCACCAAATCGATGTGTATTTACGACCAATGCCGTACATCCGTAAATTCGCTGATGTGAATGGACATGTGAGCTATCGCCAGCGGACTAGTTTCTTTACATCGAGGTTGTAACGGATCTCATCAGATGACGCTAGTAACATGGACGACTTCACGTATATGACAATGAGTAGACACCAGTAACAATCGATCTACTCAACACGGTACGATTATTCGTTTTTCCTATTTTTAAAATTTTATTCAGACATAAATTCCTGCTGAGGCTTTCAGGGCATGTGTGACGGACACTCGAACTAATGTGACTGTGTGAATGAAGCCTGTGGACATTACTAGTTTCAATTGGACTATTTCACCACTAGACGTCAACACACCTTTGTGCGATCAATATTGAATCGGACGAAGATCATCATCATCGACATTCACCATCGTGTACTGCACGGCGTAATCATTGTTTCCGACATTAGCTGTAAAATAATAAGTAGAGTAAGACCAAATTTATTAATGGTGTTAAATAGTTATTTACGTTAAAAGTCGTATACATTCACTAGAGGGTGGTGCACAATCTGTTTCCGATGGTCAGTAGTTCGTCGCAATATTTGTCTCGGTTGCGCGTGTTTGTCGGTGAGAGGCGCCCGGCACCTAAAACTCCTTTAACACATAAAGTAAAGTAAAGGTGATAGGTTTTAGAGTGCCGGTTAATCTTCTGATAAATCGTGCGGTTGAGACCGAAGATCTGATCCTGCGGATCGACATATTTTTGAAATAGGGAAACTGCGTGTATTGTCTGGTGAGGACTCGGATCTCTGAAACTCCTTTAACACGTTTAGTGAATCAAAGGTGATAGGTTTCAGTGTGTCGGGATAATCACCTGGTAGTCACGTAGTTGACTAAAACATAGTTGAGAAGTAGTTTCGAATGCGGCCGGATCATGGTTTTGCACCGTCCCCGAGACGTTCAGGTGTCCGTTCAATAATTGAACGCGTAATACTTAATATGCATTATTTGGAGGTGGTAAAGTTATTAGATTGAATATCTATTTATTATATAACTCACACGAACAGATTACAGTAAGATTAGGTTAACTGTCAGTATCATTCTCCTGACGTTTCATTCCATTTAAGGGGGAGTGGGTGTAACGTTATACACATTTACGCCCCCTTACCTTTGCCATTTTAAATAAAACAACATTTATTCGTAAAGAAAAAAAAATATATTAATCATTTTACATTTTAAAAATTAAAACTTAATAATTCTAACAATACAAAAAAAAAATAATAATAATAATGAAAAAATATTTAGAAGGAATGAAACGTCCTGTACATGATTTTAGCTGGGACATTCTGTCACCAGGTAGCAATTACCTTTAATAATTAAAAATAAAATTGTAAACAAATAGTGAATTTGAATAATCGAACTAAATTCAACTGGAATTGGATCGAATCAATTATGTAACATCTTAAAAAAATTACCGTCTCGAGGTTAGCTGGTAGGCGTGCGAGCAGCGATCGCCCCTCTTCTGCTTCTGGAGCACGAACGATCCACTTCCATTAGAAGCACAGTTCAACAATTAGTCAAACAATGGGATGTGAACTCCCTCACCTCGTGTTCAAATTCATATTATAATCATCGATTGTTCAAATTTTACGCAAAATAACATTAAAAGGATATAGATGTAAGTCGGATCTTTTTATAAATCATTAATTTTCATAATTAAATATAAGTTGATTGATATAATATTTGATTCTTTTCTTAATCTATATGTCTTTACAATTTTATTATAATGTTCTCGATTCTAACACAACTCCATGCACAACTTGCCATGTTATTTAAAAAAAATTTATCTTTCTGTAAAAAAAAAAAGAAAAACATTAAAATAAGTAGTTAGAATCAGGACTATATTTATTAAGAAATCGTTAACTTCGACAACTCACCTTTTAACATAAATTCATATTGAAATTTTTATAAAAAAAAGAAAAAAACTGAATAATAAATCAATGCCAATTAGGGTTAGAATTTTTTTTCTCTTGACAATTTCACAGAAGTTAAAAATCAATAACTTTACCGCCGAATCACACCTTTTAAATTTGGTCTGGATACTCTGAAATTCATCAAATAACGAATAATTACTTACAAATTTTAAAATGTCAATCAAATTGCCATTTACCTTTCATATTCCTTAAATAGTTCCAAAAATTTGGCGACATAATATGGCAATGTCTTGATCGGCGTGATCGACAGCTGGGCCGTAATGTCGGATAATTATTGGATCGTTACCTGGACGCGTGTTAAAATTAACACGATGCGCCCCAGGTTAATTAAGTTAATTTAAGTTCCTTATTTTTTTTTTTAAATTTATCTAAAGTAATTGTTTGTTTGACAGCTGATGTAGCCATTTTGAATTCATTGTACCTTTCTTAACACGGCGAATATCGATTTTTTTTTGTAAATTTTATAATTGTATTTTCACAAATACTATTCATAATAATATTTGTAATAAATTTGTTAAGTGGAAATTTCATATTTTCTTCTTTCCAATACCACTTCATAACCTTTTTTCAGAAAATAATTTCAGTATTGAGATACATACTACAAATTTTAACTACCATACGAATGTTCATTACAACGGTACATGTGTTGTGTACGACAAGCGTCGCACACACCTCATGCAATCGTCATATTACTGTACAATAGAACTTATACGACTTACATCACCGAGAGGTACCCCATGCGATGGAGTGGACGGTGCCGCGAGCGACAACATTAAAGTCTTCCACTGTGCCACCTTACTAACAAATATTAATCACGGTGACCGACTACGACGCGTGCGGTGGCTCTCTTAGATCAGTTTAATTCAATAGACAGATATTTTGAAATCTCGCTGTTGATAAATCGGCAGCATGTCGCGGTTTGGATCCACGCTAAATTTGATTAAATCTGCCCAGTGAATTTCCTCGCTTGACGTAGCGCATAGAACGGGCAATGTTTGAACACCTAATTAATAGATGGCGTTACGGTCAAAGGAGGTTTCACGTCACAAATGAGGGGGCTCAACCGGGATACACATTTACGCCCCCTTACCTTTGCCATTTTAAATAAAACAACATTTATTCGTAAAGAAAAAAAAATATATTAATCATTTTACATTTTAAAAATTAAAACTTAATAATTCTAACAATACAAAAAAAAAATAATAATAATAATGAAAAAATATTTAGAAGGAATGAAACGTCCTGTACATGATTTTAGCTGGGACATTCTGTCACCAGGTAGCAATTACCTTTAATAATTAAAAATAAAATTGTAAACAAATAGTGAATTTGAATAATCGAACTAAATTCAACTGGAATTGGATCGAATCAATTATGTAACATCTTAAAAAAATTACCGTCTCGAGGTTAGCTGGTAGGCGTGCGAGCAGCGATCGCCCCTCTTCTGCTTCTGGAGCACGAACGATCCACTTCCATTAGAAGCACAGTTCAACAATTAGTCAAACAATGGGATGTGAACTCCCTCACCTCGTGTTCAAATTCATATTATAATCATCGATTGTTCAAATTTTACGCAAAATAACATTAAAAGGATATAGATGTAAGTCGGATCTTTTTATAAATCATTAATTTTCATAATTAAATATAAGTTGATTGATATAATATTTGATTCTTTTCTTAATCTATATGTCTTTACAATTTTATTATAATGTTCTCGATTCTAACACAACTCCATGCACAACTTGCCATGTTATTTAAAAAAAATTTATCTTTCTGTAAAAAAAAAAAGAAAAATATTAAAATAAGTAGTTAGAATCAGGACTATATTTATTAAGAAATCGTTAACTTCGACAACTCACCTTTTAACATAAATTCATATTGAAATTTTTATAAAAAAAAGAAAAAAACTGAATAATAAATCAATGCCAATTAGGGTTAGAATTTTTTTTCTCTTGACAATTTCACAGAAGTTAAAAATCAATAACTTTACCGCCGAATCACACCTTTTAAATTTGGTCTGGATACTCTGAAATTCATCAAATAACGAATAATTACTTACAAATTTTAAAATGTCAATCAAATTGCCATTTACCTTTCATATTCCTTAAATAGTTCCAAAAATTTGGCGACATAATATGGCAATGTCTTGATCGGCGTGATCGACAGCTGGGCCGTAATGTCGGATAATTATTGGATCGTTACCTGGACGCGTGTTAAAATTAACACGATGCGCCCCAGGTTAATTAAGTTAATTTAAGTTCCTTATTTTTTTTTTTAAATTTATCTAAAGTAATTGTTTGTTTGACAGCTGATGTAGCCATTTTGAATTCATTGTACCTTTCTTAACACGGCGAATATCGATTTTTTTTTGTAAATTTTATAATTGTATTTTCACAAATACTATTCATAATAATATTTGTAATAAATTTGTTAAGTGGAAATTTCATATTTTCTTCTTTCCAATACCACTTCATAACCTTTTTTCAGAAAATAATTTCAGTATTGAGATACATACTACAAATTTTAACTACCATACGAATGTTCATTACAACGGTACATGTGTTGTGTACGACAAGCGTCGCACACACCTCATGCAATCGTCATATTACTGTACAATAGAACTTATACGACTTACATCACCGAGAGGTACCCCATGCGATGGAGTGGACGGTGCCGCGAGCGACAACATTAAAGTCTTCCACTGTGCCACCTTACTAACAAATATTAATCACGGTGACCGACTACGACGCGTGCGGTGGCTCTCTTAGATCAGTTTAATTCAATAGACAGATATTTTGAAATCTCGCTGTTGATAAATCGGCAGCATGTCGCGGTTTGGATCCACGCTAAATTTGATTAAATCTGCCCAGTGAATTTCCTCGCTTGACGTAGCGCATAGAACGGGCAATGTTTGAACACCTAATTAATAGATGGCGTTACGGTCAAAGGAGGTTTCACGTCACAAATGAGGGGGCTCAACCGGGATACACATTTACGCCCCCTTACCTTTGCCATTTTAAATAAAACAACATTTATTCGTAAAGAAAAAAAAATATATTAATCATTTTACATTTTAAAAATTAAAACTTAATAATTCTAACAATACAAAAAAAAAATAATAATAATAATGAAAAAATATTTAGAAGGAATGAAACGTCCTGTACATGATTTTAGCTGGGACATTCTGTCACCAGGTAGCAATTACCTTTAATAATTAAAAATAAAATTGTAAACAAATAGTGAATTTGAATAATCGAACTAAATTCAACTGGAATTGGATCGAATCAATTATGTAACATCTTAAAAAAATTACCGTCTCGAGGTTAGCTGGTAGGCGTGCGAGCAGCGATCGCCCCTCTTCTGCTTCTGGAGCACGAACGATCCACTTCCATTAGAAGCACAGTTCAACAATTGGTCAAACAATGGGATGTGAACTCCCTCACCTCGTGTTAAAATTCAAATTATAATCATCGATTGTTCAAATTTTACACAAAATAACATTAAAAGGATATAGATGTAAGTCGGATCTTTTTATAAATCTTTAATTTTCATAATTAAATATAAGTTGATTGATATAATATTTGATTCTTTTCTTAATCTAAATGTGTTTACAATTTTATTATAATGATCTCGATTCTAACACAACTCCATGCACAACTTGCCATGTTATTTAAAAAAAATTTATCTTTCTGTAAAAAAAAAAGAAAAATATTAAAATAAGTAGTTAGAATCAGGACTATATTTATTAAGAAATCGTTAAATTCGACAACTCACCTTTTAACATAAATTCATATTGAAATTTTTATAAAGAAAAGAAAACACTGAATAATAAATCAATTCCAATTAGGGTTAGAATTCTTTTTCTCTTGACAATTTCACAGAAGTTAAAAATCAATAACTTTACCGCCGAATCACACCTTTTAAATTTGGTCTGGAAACTCTGAAATTCATCAAATAACGAATAATTACTTACAAATTTTAAAAAAAATGTCAATCAAATTGCCATTTATCTTTCATTTTCCTTAAATAGTTCCAAAAATTTGGCGACATAATGTGGCAATGTCTTGATCGGCGTGATCGACAGCTGGGCCGTAATGTCGGATAATTATTGGATCGTTACCTGGACGCGTGTTAAAATTAACACGATGCGCCCCAGGTTAATTAAGTTAATTTAAGTTCCTTATTTTTTTATTTTTATTTTTATTTATCTAAAGTAATTGTTCGTTTGACAGCTGATGTAGCCATCTTGATTTCATTATGCCTTTCTTAACACGGCGAATATCGATTTTTTTTGTAAATTTTATAATTGTATTTTCACAAATACTATTCATAATAATATTTGTAATAAATTTGTTAAGTGGAAATTTCATATTTTCTTCTTTCCAATACCACTTCATAACCTTTTTTCAGAAAATAATTTCAGTATTGAGATACATAATACAAATTTTAACTACCATACGAATGTTCATTACAACGGTACATGTGTTGTGTACGACAAGCGTCGCACACACCTCATGCAATCGTCATATTACTGTACAATAGAACTTATACGACTTACAACACCGAGAGGTACCCCATGCGATGGAGTGGACGGTGCCGCGAGCGACATCATAAAAGTCTTCCACTGTGCCATCTTACTAACAAATATTAATCACGGTGACCGACTACGACGCGTGCGGTGGCTCTCTTAGATCAGTTTAATTCAATAGATAGATATTTTGAAATCTCGCTGTTGATAAATCGGCAGCATGTCGCGGTTTGGATCCACGCTAAATTTGATTAAATCTGCCCAGTGAATTTCCTCGCTTGACGTAGCGCATAGAACGGGCAATGTTTGAACACCTAATTAATAGATGGCGTTACGGTCAAAGGAGGTTACACGTTACATATGTTGTAGATAATTGACCGAAACATTATTTAAAACCGGTTTGGAAAAGTTTTATTGCTTTTCCGCCCCCCCCACCACCCCCTTAAAGGTCGGGTCAGAAAAAAAATTTGCCCAAAATTTGACCCCACTTTGATAGTATGAGGTGCCTCAAAAATGAGCCCCATTTACCAAATATCATCTCTTAACTTCCATAGGGGGGCCCTACACAAATTAAAAGGTGGCGGGAAAATATATATATATATATATATATATATATATATATATATATATATATATATATATATATATATCAGACATTTTTTTTTTCTACATATTCGTGTTCTACGGGTCCGAAAACGGATAGCGCCCCTACTCTCGCCTCTCGCAGCTCTTATCGTATAGACTGTATAAGTCTAATTTTTCGGAGAAAATTCGACTAAAAATAAATATCACAATCATGATCTCCTAAATGTTCACTTAACAAAAAATCATTGAATTTCCTAAAAATTTCAATTATTATACTGAGTACGTTAATTGTGGCATTCAGTGAATCGTTTGATAGCAGTACCTATGGGCAGGAGTATTGCATTTCCGTCGTACATACATTATTGATTGTTGACTCTCCCACATACCGCAAGATCTATTACTTTTAAATACAAATTTCCACATACAATTTACTTTTCGAGGTTAAACCAAGCTGTAAGGCCTACAACAAGATTCAAATGAATAACTTTAAAACTAAACCAAGATTCCTGCTAAAATATAGAGATGCAATCATAGAAATCTGCTACATTTTTTTAAAAATTTCAGAAAAGTGTTCATCGCAACAATATTTAAAAATGCAATACTGAACGAGATCAGTCTTGCTCTTGCAGTACTTTTAAACAAATTCAACAAAATTGAACTTTACGAACCAAAGTTCTTAATGTAAAAATAAGGTTAACATCAAAACTATTAGGGCATTGGCTCATTACTGCAATATTAAAGTAACTAGAACCAGCCCAACCCAAAGCGAGGCCCAATGCAATGTATGCGTGCGGAGTCTTGAAGCAAAACATTTCGTACAACCAAATAACAATTTATTGCATTGTCCTACTTTTACATTGAATCAGTACGTGTAGTAAGAGATAGCACGAATTACATGGAAACGATTTAGCAATTTTGAACAAATGGCAAGTCCTTACGGGATCGTCGCTGTTTGATGAAGTTACTGGCATAACATATTTTCGACATATACAAAATGTTTCTATAAAGAAATTTAATTTAAAAAAAATTTGTGAATAAGATGCGTGGTTGCTATTTTTTGCGGTTACAATTGCACTGAATAATGCTTTTTTACTTGGTTTTTCTAAAAATTTTATAGCAAAGTCACTGATATTACCATAATTTATATTTTTAGTTAATACAAACTTGATAGATAAAATTACTGGAGAGGCAAATTGATCTTGACGGAGAGAGATTTCAAGTAAGATTTTATGATGTTTAGTTTTGAAAAAGATTTTTCTATAGATACAATGGCAACAGTACATTTAGTAAAGTTAATATAATTTTCAGAATAATAACAAAGTTTAGATACAATTCAAATAAATTCCATATTGTTGAATAAATATTGTACTACATATTTGTAAAATTTTAGTCCTAGTACGCGACACTACGAGAAATTTTGAATTAATTGAATAAAACAATATGGCCTTGCAAAGGTCACATTTAAGGTTTTGATTCTGCAAAGTCATTCAGTGGTGCGGAACCTTCAGAAACACAAGACCTATAGTGAAATCAAATCGTTTGTGCCTGGAAGTAACCGATACGTTTATAATATTCATCTATTTTGTCACTTATTTTCAGAATTTTTAACAATAAAAGTTCAGTTTTTACTAAATAAAATTTAATCATTCTGTACAACACTTTTATTCTTTGTTAAGTTTAATTTATTTCTATATTATTTTACGTTCCAACAAAAAGTGAGTGAATACCTCATTCTACTTTAACTCATTTCCTACCGTGTACCATCTCTCAGTAACAAAGTCAGTAGTCGTCTTGCCCAGGGCCGGATCTAGGGGGGCAGCGGGGGCACGTGCCCCCTGCAAATTTTTAGGGGCGCCAAAAACGTATTTGACGTTTCTTTTTTTTTGCTCGTCAGTTACTTTTTGCAGTGTTAAGGACGCCAAAAACGTAATTTGACCTCTTTTTTTGCTCGTCACTTACTTTTGCAAGAAAAAATTTAAAAAATATCGGTGAGCCAAAATTTTTAATTTGGTGTAATTCTCGGGAAGGGCGCCAACAGAAAAGTTTTTCTTCCGCGTAATAACTGTAGGTCCGGCCCTGGTCTTACCAGTCCTACTTACTAATCAGTACACGTATAGCTCTAATGCTATCTCCTGGTAGATGGAGATAATAACGCAATAACCACGGTAATAACGCTCTGACTGGAAGCTATTTACTTATTTATTTATATTGTTATTTTAAAAAATTAAATTGTTATATATCACTATCATAATTGCTATGTATCACTAAAATTTATTTGGCTTTTATAAAAAGCTTCTTATACATTTATACATATACTTTTACTGAAGGCTTTCTATTGATGCGTAAATATTCAGAGCTGGTGTTAGTGGCAGGGCAGGGCCGGTTTAATCAAAAGAATGGCCTGGTGCAAAGTTGATTTAAAACAAATTTCGTAGAACAAAATAATAATTTATAGCATTTGGCTAATTTTATTATAATGCACAAATTCATATATTATAAGAAGTAGGATAAACTATATGAAAATGATAAATAAAATTATGTAATTTTAATACAATTAATGCATAAATTACACAAACATTTAATAAATTAAATTAAAAAGACTGTGTCAAAGCGGGATGGGACACACAGCTTCCTTGTGACAGATCTGTAACAGATATCCAATCTGTGATTTTGTGTTTAAACTATATTATCTTAAATTTTGTGTTTTATCATATTATTGTCATGTATCAAACAAGACTAATTCCAAGACAAAGACTGGGTGTACTGCTTTATAACATTTTCTAATCAACTATACAACTATGGAAATTACGAAAAGACTAACTGCCTAACTTTTTTGCTAGTATCAAATAAATCCGTAAAAAAACCAATAAACATCATTTGTCTATCTTACAAGAACCAGAATTCTTTGTCACTAATTATTGCAAGTCAACTGGGGTTTTTATTTGTTTTACTTTACACTGTGTCGAAACATTTACTGTGAGTACATAAATCAGTATTATTCGAGTACTTTTTTTGGTTATCTGAATTGTGCTTCATCTCAATAGTCCTGATAATCGAGGTTCGTTTTTAAAAATTTGTTTAATTTCAGTTTTCACTTCCCAATAATTTTCTTTTGCTTACGTTTATCCCCGACTAGAAATTTTTCCTTATTTGCAGAAAGTATTATCGGGTCCTTATCAGGATTAGATAAGGTAATCCATAATAGGGAAAACCTGATAAGGTCCTTATGGGGATGAGGTCAGGATAACCTTCTTTGAAAAAAAAAATATTTTTCATCGCGTTAACCTGATGAGGAAATTATCAGGTTCATGTCAGGATAACCTCACTTGTAAGAAAAATATTTTTCAACAGGTTATCCTGATCAGAACCTCATCAGGATCATATTAGGATAACCTTACGTAAAAAACATAAATTTCCTATCGTGTTATCGTAATCAGAACATTATCAGGTCCATGTCAGGATAACCTTACTTGTACTTACTATATTATATAATACGATCTTATGTAAGCTTACATGATTTTTCTGTAACTGAATCTGTAACAAAATAACCTTAAAATGTAAGAAAATTGTTTCATTTTTAAACGTTTAATAAAACTATATTCGTCAATAACTGAAAAAAACTTATAATTTTTCGGTTTTGTTTAATAATAAGAACTACTCTCATCTTTTTTATTATATACATTTGAGTACATATTATATATTCCAACGTAAGTAAGATACTTCTAGTTATAGCATTCTTTTGCTGTACACAAATCTTGTGTTACTTCCTTGCTGTTCAAAGCAGGTTAACATTTTGTTTCTGTTAAATCGAAATTTGTGTTAATATTTTCATTTAACACAAACACGAAATGTTACATTTAACATTGAACTCATTTTACATTGAAGTATTAATACTGTATGCAGTGTTGCCAACTCTGAAATCTAGCTGATCGTGGAATTTATAAAAAAATACCCCTGTCGCAGCATCTGCATAACATAGCGAATTTCCAAATCTTGGGCACTGGCGGATCTCATCTAAGACCTGTACCTATTTAAAATAGTTTAGCTTTCTAAGAGTAAAAGAATTTTTAAAATCAGCTGGGTAATTAGTTTTGGTAGTTTTGGGGACCCAAGAACCCGAACGAATTTTGTGCAGCATAGTTGTATCCATCTAAAATAATTTAATTCTCTAGCAGTGAGAAATTTTTTAGCATCGGTTCGATAGCTTATTACTGGCGTTTTCGGATCTGCAAGATCCCGGTGGACCTCATTAAAAAATCAGCTCGACCGTATATTCTAGGCGGACTTTATGTAATATATATATATATATATATATATATATATATATATATATATATATATATATATATATATATATATATATATATATTCAAAACCCGTTGTGTAGCATTCTACGCCGCATTTGCATCCGCAGGACAGTTGTGGATCTCAGATAACACAACCTGTACCTATCTAAAATAGTTTACCTTGGTAATAGTAAAAGGGTTTCAAAATCGGTCAGTTATTTTATTTTTGACACTTTTAGGTCCTACTGACATTTCAGACCTTACATAACGTAATCTATATGTATCTAAAATAGCTTAGCTCCCCAACAGTGAAAAAATTTTAAAAATCGGTCGGCTAGTTTATTTTTGACGCTTTTGGATCCGATGGACCCTGGCAGACTTTACATAACGTAATCTATATTTATCTAAAATAGTTTAGCTCTGTAAGAGTGAAAAAATTTTCAAAATCGGTCGGTTAGTTTATTTTTACCACTTTTGGGTCCCATGGACCCTGGCGGACCCTAAATAACGTAATGTATGTCTATCTAAAATAGTTAGTTCCCCAACAGTGAAAAAATTTTCAAAATCGGTCGGTTAGTTTATTTTTGACACTTTTGGATCCATGGACCTTGGCAGACCTTACATAACGTAATCTATATTTATCTAAAATAGTTTAGCTCTGTAACAGTGAAAAAATTTTCAAAATCGGTCGGTTAGTTTATTTTTGACACTTTTGGATCCCATGGACCCTGGCAGACCTTATATAACGTAATCTATATTAGCTAAAATAGTTTAGCTCTGTGACAGTGAAAAAATTTTCAAAATCGGTCAGTTAGTTTATTTTTGACACTTTTGGGTTCTATGGACCTTGGTGGACCTTACATAACGTAATTTATATTTATCTAAAATAGTTTAGCTCTGTAACAGTGAAAAAATTTTCAAAATCGGTCAGTTAGTTTATTTTTGACACTTCTGGATCCTATGGACCTTGGCAGACCTTACATAACGGAATCTATATTTATCTAAAACAGTTTAGCTCTGTAACAGTGAAAAAATTTTCAAAATCGATCAGGCAGTTTATTTTTGACACTTTTGGGTCCTATGGACCGAGGCGGACCTTACATAACGTAATCGATATTTATCTAAAATAGTTTAGCTCTGTAACAGTGAAAAAATTTTCAAAATCGGTCAGTTAGTTTATTTTTGACACTTTTGGGTCCTGTGGACCCTGGCGGACCTTACATAATGTATTCTAAATCTATCTAAAATAGTTTAGCTCTGTAACAGTGAAGAAATTTTTAAAATTGGTCGTTTAGTTTATTTTTTACAATTATGGGATCAGTAAATCCTGGCGAAACTCATACAAGTCTAGTACTCTAACAGTAAGAAAAGGGTTCTAAGGATCTCATATAATCTATGGCAGTCCGTACGCTTCTTGCGGACATCATTTAATTAATTAATTCAAATACTTTAACTTACTAACTGTGAAAAAATTTTTAAAATCGATTGGTTAATTAATTTCTGGCCGTTTTAGGTCCCGAAAACCTTGACCTCACATAAAATACCTTAAATACATTTGAAATGGTTTAATTCTTTAACATTATTAATTATTAGTGAAAAAATTTTCAAAATCGATTCAAAATATTTTTCCGTGCATACATATGTACATTATACATACTTTGTTTTGTTTCATATATTTAATAATATTATATCATAACATAATCTTCAATTTCTTGTTTACTTAAAAATTCAATAAAAAAAAAAAAATTCTTCATTACATTAGCTTAGAAAATCTGTTTAATTTACATTTTTTAACATGGGATAGAACCATGCTAATTATAATGCAATAAATGAGAAACAAAACTCTATACATGTATGTGTGTTATATCAAATATATGTGAATAGTTTTCACTTGTTCTCACAAAATTCTTTAATAAAAAAGTGAAATATTTTTATACTTAATAAAGAACTGAGATATAAATATAAATTACTTATTAGACTAACAAAGAAAGAATAAAAGTGAAAATTTACATTTTCTCGAAAAATACTTAAAATAGAAAGAAAATTATAAGAATATTTTCTTCATAATTTTTTTTTTCCTTTTCAACGATGTAAAAATTGAACTGCCTTATGATAGGATCGAATGATAAAAAATGGCCAGAAAACCTACTTCTGGGCATCCGACGTGTCTGGCTAACGAACTTAGCCGAGCGAATTCAGAATCCAGTCCGCACACAAAATTTCATAAGCATTAGACGTTTCGTTCGAGAGTTATCGTGGCGACACATATATATATATATATATATATATATATATATATATATATATATATAAATTTTAGTGAATATCATTTTCGTATTCTAGGGACCTCAAAACAGATTTCTGCCATAGTCCCGGACTCAGATTGCGTCATGACACCTACTGTAATAGCTGAATTTCGAGTTTTCGAAATTCGCTAAAACCGTAGATTTTCAGAAATTATGTTGTAATTTATATTTGAAATACGGTAAAATTGCCTTGTTTTTTCAGTAGGACAATAAAGGTCAAAATTGAGAAAAAAACTTATATTACTAATCTGCATCAGATAGTATAATTGCTAAGTCATCATTTTTGTACATATCGATATTATGCTTCTGAATCATAACGTCTGTGGGGTTAAAGTCAATACAGATCAATACAGACAGTTTTTATCGAGTCATTATAAAACGCTTCCTACGACAAAAGATTTCCTGTGATGGATTTCGTTAGGAGCTTATGCAAACAAACTAAATTAAAACGTTCTAACAATAAGTATTCATCTAAAATCAAATACGTTAGTTACCCATCGAATTCGTTCGCATAATATCTCCAAACTCATTGCACATTGTTAGGAGAAAGAGTCTGGAACCATTACCATAGGTGAATTTGCCCAAGAAATGAAATTCAACGATATGTATGCGATTGTGTAGCTTAGTGAAAGAGTAAACAATACGTATGGATTTTTCCTCAATATTTTTACATTTTGCGGAGTTATAATACCAAATACTAAAAAATAGTGATCTTATTCAAACTTTTTTTTCTCGTAAACTATTACAGATAAAACGATGAAACAAAATCCATATTGTTTGCTATGTCCAGTACTTTATTATATATTTTTTTCATTTAAAATGGACATTAAATACCCTTTATAAAATATGAAAAAAAATTCATTAAATTTTTTTAGCTACTTGTACAAGAGTGACCACTTTCTTATTACTACCAAAAGAAAGCCCGCAAGCACTTCCCTCATCTCCCTGAATTTTATTTTTGTCAAAAGGGTGGAACATATTGAAAAAAAATAAGAACATATATATTTGGTGATGTTCATGGTATGTGTATGTGCAGGTACAGGTCAACAAATCTGACTTTACCTCTTCAAGGTCATTAAAAATGCATTCTTAAAGAAGCGAGATAGTACTTAATATAAAGAAAAAATGACCTTGAAGCGGCAAAGTCAGATTTGTTGAACTGTACCTACTTGTTTTTGAATTATGTTTTTAAGAAATATTTTGAATGAATAAATGAATCATTGAATGTTTTTTTTTTTTTATTACATGAGAATCTGATGCCTGCTCTACACTCTCGATCGAAGTTTCTTCGACGAAGTAATCGCTAAAGTTGGCTGAAGTCGGAATACCGTTATAACACCAGCCACGAAGAACCATGAAATGACCTTCTACACTCTCGTACTCGGTCCACTTTGCGAGAATTGAGAGTAGGCATAAGGAATCTAATATGTTTTATGTTCAAAATGTAAACTCATTCCACACAGGAGTTTTAAAAAATAATCAGCTACGAATCAAAAACTAATTTTTTTTCATTGCTTTTAACATTCTCAAGTCTACAATTTTAAATTCACTGATGAAGTTAAATACATCACTAATTGGTCAAGTAAACAGTTTTGGTTTACCTAACGGGTAAGTAAAAATGTTAATTGGATTTACTTGTGAAATAATTGTAGAACTGAGTAATACGTTAAAAACAATGAGAGAAGTTAGTTCTTTTTTCGTAACGAATTGTTTTTTAGAACTCCGATATGAAAAAAGTCTACATTTTGAAGACAAAACATATTAGATTCCTTATGCCTACTCTGAATTCTCGCAAAGTGGACTGAGTACGAGAGTGTAAAAGGTCATTTCATGGTTCTTTCTGGCTGGTGTTATAACGGTATTCCGACTTCAGCCAACTTTAGCGCTTACTTCATCGAGGAACTTCGATCGAGAGTATAGAGCAGGCATCAGATTCTCATGTAATAAAAAAAAAAGCATTCAATGATTCATTTATTCATTCAAAATATTTCTTAAAAACATAATTCAAAAACAAGTAGGTACAGTTCAACAAATCTAACTTTGCCGCTTCAAAGTCATTTTTTCTTTATATTAAGTACTATCTCACTTCTTTAAGAATGCATTTTTAATGACCTTGAAGAGGTAAAGTCAGATTTGTTGACCTGTACCTGCACATACACATACCATGAACATCACCAAATATATATGTTCTTATTTTTTTTCAATATGTTCCACCCTTTTGACAAAAATAAAATTCAGGGAGATGAGGGAAGTGCTTGCGAGCTTTCTTTTGGTAGTAATAAGAAAGTGGTCACTCTTGTACAAGTAGCTAAAAAAATTTAATGAATTTTTTTTTTCATATTTTATAAAGGGTATTTAATGTCCATTTTAAATGAAAAAAATATATAATAAAGTACTGGACATAACAAACAATATGGATTTTGTTTCATCGTTTTATCTGTAATAGTTTACGAGAAAAAAAAGTTTGAATAAGATCACTATTTTTTAGTATTTGGTATTATAACTCCGCAAAATGTAAAAATATTGAGGAAAAATCCATACGTATGGTTTACTCTTTCACTAAGCTACACAATCGCATACATATCGTTGAATTTCATTTCTTGGGCAAATTCACCTATGGTAATGGTTCCAGACTCTTTAAAAAAAAAAAAAAAAAAAAAAAAAAAACAAAAAAAGTGTTTTCCTTAGAATAAAATCAAAATACCCTTACGAAAGTAACTAGAATTTCTGAAATTTAAAGTTAATCGTAAATAATCATATAGTAAATATCATAATTATTTACAAGTTTTTATATTATAATACTAAGATCGTCAATATTACCGTGTTTTTTGCTACCGTAATTGTAACCCTACCGTAGGTGGTAGATTTATGCTGATTACCGTGTTTCTAAGGTAATTACGGTGTAGTTGGCAACACTGACTGTATGTATAATTTAGCATTGAGCTAACCCGATGAGGACAGCCTGATTAGGATTCAATAAGGTTTTCCTAATATTAACCTTCCTGATTAGGTTCTTTTGATCAGGATCTGATATGGTAGTCCTGATGAGGACCTGATAAGGTAGTCATGGTAAGGACCCGATGACTGTTTTGCGTGACAAACCTGATAAGGACCTCATACGGTAATCCGGATCTGGACCTCATCAGAATGTAAGGCACGCCTGATAAGGTCCTTGTCTGGACCTTATTAAAATTTCTAGTCGGGTCTATGTTTCTTAGAAGTAAAACTATTTTTATAATAGTATATGTAACATAATTTTATGAATCAATCAGTAATCACGAACTTGATCAATATTGTAGGTTATAATGGAATAAATTGTAGGATAACTTTCATAAAAAAATTTTATTCCCATTTGCGTCTGTTCTCGGCTACGTATAATATTTTATTAAATTTAATAAGAATGTAGAAAGCCAATTTAAAGTGATATACGTACGATAACTTGTTACTTACTGTGTTCTGATTAAGTAAGACACAAATTAAATTTGTATATGAAACAAGATTTTAAAATACAACTATGGTTTGATAAAATGGAAATGTATTATAGGAGAAGCAAGGCCCCAGTTGTATCAGCATTTATTATGAACGTTTTTAACGTTGCGCAAATGTATGTAATAATTAAATCATTCCCCGATGATGTAATAATGTATTTTATTTAAATCAATTAAGTTTTCTGAAGTAAATGCAAAAATGAAGGAAAAAATTATTTAAAAGAGTTTAAAAATGAAAATATTTTGCAAACTAATAGTAGTCAACCACAAAAGTATCTTTTTGAGTCTGTGTCTTTATGCATTCCTTTGATGTCCAATCCACGTCGAAATATGGAAAATCACCTTTGTTTTTCTCTAAAGTTTAGTTTCACTCAGTTATAGTAAAATTTTTAAGTGTCGATTTCTACACGGAGAAAAAATCTAACATTATGTTATTATTAGACTCAACATTTCTTCTCAGTAAAGTGATCACAGACATAATATTCTATGATTATTATTAGTGATTTAGACAAATTATTCTTTCGTTTATGCTAGCACTCTATTGGCTAAATCAATAATAATCTGTAAAATATTCTATTTGTAATAATCAGGGGTGAATTTTCCATAAGGCGGACTCGACGCCCGTCTAGAGCGGAAAATATTGGGGGAAAAATGAAATTTTTGATATTCACAAGTCGTTTTCTTTTTTGCTCGTCACTTACTTTTTGATAGGAAAAGGGCAAAAAGTGAGAAAGTTATTAAGAAATATTTTTAAAATTTTTGTTTTACGAGAAAGCAGGGACGGCTATTTTTGCAGTCGGGCGGCACTTAGAGTAAATATGTACATCCCTGGTAATCACTGTGATGTACGTTCAGTAAGTTGTTACAATATTTTGTATGTAATTGTGGGAGGTTTACTCAACATATTTGGTTTTTGTAGAAGGGGTTTGGTTTGGTGTTCATAATTTCTGGAATCTTATCTGAAAACAAATAAAGAAAGAAAGAAAAAAACTGACTAGTTGAAGAAAAGTGAAATTAGAATAAGGGGAAGAAAACGGTCATTTTTCGCGAATCTTCAGTTACATCATTAAAAGCACTGAACCAAAAATTATCAAAAAAAAATATTTTTAAAATCCTAGGAACAGGGCCGTAACTAGGCTGGGGCAGCCGGGGAATTGCCCCGGGGCCCCCAGATAAAGGGGGCTCCCGAAAAAATACAAGAAATTCCAAATTTCTAAATTTCTTGGTAAATTTTAAGGGTAAACTTAGGGTAGCAAACGAGCAAACGACTGACAAGTAAAAAAAAGGTCCCCCTTTGGTTTTGACAGGGGGCGGAATTGTAGAGGCCCCGAATGTAATTTCTGCGCCGGGGCCCCTGAAGACCTATTTACAGCCCTGTCTAGGAAATAGCTCTTTTAAATGATACCTCACCCGGTACATTAATTAAAACTTTTTTTTGACCAAACTGACCCCGATGGTAATCCTAAAAAAATTTTTCCCAATGGTTGACTGGCGATATAATATGTACGGACCATTAAGATCTAACGGTTTTCGAGAAAAGCCTCTGTGACAGACCGACGGACGGACACAAAATTGATCTTTTATATTCCGTTTTTCCTTTAAAAATAAAAACCCTGTGTCAATACAGGGTGAAAAACATTGTATCAGCTCATGAAATAACATTTATTAGTTTCTTTTTTTTTTCTTTTTTTTAAATTTCAAATGTTATCGAGTGCTTGGGAAATTATTAACGCATGGCGAACTAAGCTCGTATTTAAACATTTGTTAGTATTCATATGTTCACTAAATGTTCGGTGTAGGTCCAATCCAGACAAATCAGTGCAGATTAAGATTGGATTTGAAACATGTGTAGGTATCACTACCCTGTGAGTTTTTACTGTTAAATGCATATAACTAAGAACGGAATATTACTATCAGTGCTGATCATAGACTACATACAATTAGATCCAAATTTTTTTATTAGTCATTTTTCGACATTTTTGTATTTTCGCTTTTGTAAGATGATGTGGCGCTGGAAATTCTTTTTAAGAATTAGGTATTAGGCATTTGGCCAAAATTTTGAGATTTAGGACCGATTTAGTTACTTTTAATTTTAACCAACTGCCTCCCCCGTTTTTAGTGTTAAATGCGTGTTTAAAGTGGGTGGCGCATTGATTACATGACGCGTAATAAAATATAAGGTAATTACTAGATTATTTTTCCCCATATAAAAAATCTTTTTAATTTATATTATTTTTAATTGTTATTTCTAAATAAAAATGATTCGATAAAAGTCATATAGGTGGTATAAAAATTATATTTAAATATATTTATAGTATACTCTTGAACCCAAAGAGTTTCTTAAAATTCATAACATAGTCCTGGAAGCTACAAAACTAAACTATTAACGGGAGGGTTATATATATATATATATATATATATATATATATATATATATATATATATATATATATATATATATATATATATATAATATATATATATATATATATATATATACATATATATATATATATATATATATATATATATATATATATATATATATATATATATATATATATATATATTAGGGTGGCGCAAAAAAACCACATATTTTTCTTTTTTTGTCTCATAGGAAAAAAAGTTAATTTAGCTCGATTTAAGAATGCTCACCAAAAATTAGCTCGATAAAAATTTATTTAGGGGTCGCTCAAAACTTTTTAAAATTTGAAAAATCGATTTCTGTTTTTCATCAAACTTTTTTTCTCATCCCTACATATGTTTGTACATTGAATAGTAAAAAATTCCTCCAAATTTTAACTCAAAAAATTGATAATAAAAGGTCGTTCAGGATTTTAAAGTGAAAATATTTAATATTTTTTAGGGGCGCTAAAAAATATTAAATATTTTCACTTGAAAAATTTTCAGAGCTCTTGAGCGACCTTTTATTATCAATTTTTTCAGTTAAAATTTGGAGGAATTTTTTATTATTCAATGTACAAACATATGCAGGAATGAGAAAAAAAATTTGATGAAATATATATATATATATATATATATATATATATATATATATATATATATATATATATATATATATATATATATATATTATGTTTCTTACCTCATAACTTATAAGAAACGAAAAAATAATGAATAGAACACAAATTCAAAACTTGTGTCGACCGATGTTATATACATTTCTTGAGGAATTATAGTAAGTACAGATATAGAAATATATTCTAGTCAATGTTAACATTTTTTTAAAGGCTTGATTTTCTAATCAGGCTTATGTAAAATGTTTCATAGTATTTTTTAAGAAATTATGGTATAGCCCAAAAATACTACACACAGTTGGACGACTAAAAACAATTACAAAAAATTATGGTACTTTTATGTAGCATTAACAAAACTATACATATAATACCTACTTAATAAAACTCATAAAATTATATCAAATGTACTACAATGATGTTACAAATGCCAACACTGGTTTCAGTATCTATTTCTCAACAAGTACAAAATATGATCATAATTTATTTATGCGCATGCTCGACTATGAACAAGTCATAAACATGGTTGTAATATAGGTTGTAATGTACATAGTGCCGGAACACTTGAAGATAATTATTGATAAATAATTAATTAACACTGCCTTCTTCCACGATATCAAGAGTATAACTTTAAATTCGAATTTTATTTTTCTCTTTAAAAATCGAATTATTTATTTCATCGTTCGTTTCATCAGAGGTAAATACGTGAGAATGAGAATTAACTGCTTCCCCTGTGTTACTTATATAACCACTAAAATTAAACAAACGAAGTTGTATTAGCGGAAATATTTTACTTTAAAAAATATCACCAAGTATAGTAATATTTCTTTTATTAGGTATTTATAAATATGGAATGGCATAAAGCAGTAATGTAATTACAATGGAGCAAGTGAAGCAGTCATTTCAGAGCCTAAGAGGAAAAAGTTAAAAAGGAGAAAAATTCCTAAGACAACAAGAAAAAATTAGCACCGATCAGTGAACCTATCCAACTCGATTTTCCTCAACATACTTCTACTTCATTACTCACCATCAACATGTAAGTAACAAGTACACTGAAAACCACTTTACTTCTCAGTAACTCGCGCAAGGGTAAAGAAGATAAGTATATTTTGTTGTTATCTGTCACAAGGAAACTGTGTGTCTCATCCCTCTAAGACAAGTATGAGACAAGAACATCTAACAGTTGTCAAAGTATATACATTTAAATCACACTAAAAAGAAGCATCTTTATAACAAACACATTATTCTTTTAAATTTGCCTTCGGGGCACTGCCAATGCAAGTGGGCCAAGATATAACGTTACCAGAACATGTTTTACTATTTCTTATCTTACATGTCTTCACAGCAATTACAGAAAGACTCTTTACTAAACTTAAAATTACCAAAATTTATTTAAGAAATATAATGTCCCAATAGTGCTGAGGAGGGCAGTTATTTCTATTAAAAAAACCTAGAGTACACAAATTCAATTTTGATTTTTTTATTGAACAAACAAAGAAGGCGGCTTATTAAAATGTATTTGAAAATGAATTTTATGTGCGAAATAAGTATAGCTATAATTTGTTTTAAGGTCCGGCTACACGCTCAAGTTTTACTATCGACTTACTTGTACAAACCAGTTTGTGCAAGTAAACATGAGCATATGAACGAGATAACTGTATCTCGTTCAAATCGATTGATGCGACTTGCGTAAAGGTCGCACAGTTGAAGATTTTACTTGTGAAAACCAAATCGCACACATTCACTTGTACGTGTGAACAGTGCTGAGCCCACGCTTTAGTCACATTTGTATACAAATCATGTGTGAGTACTTTGAGGACAACTACAAACTGAGATTTGTACAGATATGTTGGGGTGCATACTAGTTCGCTCTCGCGGTTAGATTTTAATCTTATCTTGAAAAAGGGTCGTAGGTTAGTTCGCTCCCGACTTATTATCTACTGACAGGTAAAATTAATTACCTAAATGACAGTGGAGATATTTCATATAGTAAGATGAAAATCAAATATTCCCACATTAGTTATTATTTGTGGTCAATCAGTTGAAGATAAAACTAGTTTAACAATCAATCTGTATAATTTTGTCATCGATATGGAACTGTGCGAAATGGTAAGTGAAAAAGTCAAATCCATGTTAACTGTAAATAATTATAAATATAATTTTCATAAGAACATAAAAACATTTAAATTAAGGCATACAAAAGTGTATCACAAGGTAGTCAATTTGCGTAAGGAATTTGTAGAAGGAAAAATATCATTATTGAAACAAAATGTAGTAAGTAGATTCGACTTTGTAAAATTTATGTAATATAAATTTACATCAAATTTATAATGAATTTAATACTAAGTTATAGAACACAAATAAAAACATTCTTATTTTGCTGTTCAATTTGTGTAATTTCTCTTTCTTTGGGTTCTTAGAGTGAATCTTAATCGCATTAGCATAATATATTTACGGGAGCGAACTAGTAAACGACCCTTCAGGGTTATCTGACCGCGGGAGCGAACTAGTATACGGTCACGGGAGCGAACTAGTATACGACCCTTCAGGGTTATCTGACCGCCGGAGCGAACTAGTGTGCGCCGATATGTTGCTACTAGGTGGCCATCGTACCGTATTTCATGCAGGAAAGTGCAGGAAAGTCGTTGTCGTGTAAACAGACAATTTATTATTTTGTCTTCTTTATGACGTTTTTGCTAAAATCCTGAGTTTCTGGACGATGATCGCTAGCATTGTTTAACTAAAAGAGAAAGGCTTTAATGATTTATAATGTATTGTTAGATTTTTTCAGACTTACCGCGGCTGCACGCGTGCAAAAGTAATGGTCTAGCGAGTATGTGTAGAAAAGGGGGCGCTTGGGCCAAAATTGCTCCGCGGCGCAATGAATCTATTTATGTCACTGATATAGTATTACGATTCGATATGCAACTATTCTATTAATTAACCGGCAAAGAAACCAAAAAACTGATTTTATCATTGAATTGATCACCAAAGAAGAAGCCAATGAGCCGTAATTTAAGCCAATTTTCTAGAAATATTTACTGGTTGTCGAACAGAATATTCGAGAACTTTTACGTGGTATTGTATTTTCTTCTACTTATGCGTTCTAATTGCTTTTTTATTATTCAACGCTCCTGATCTGAACAGTGGCGTCGTTTTTATTCAAAAATCTAACTGAATTAAAGGAGGGAGTATAAAAACAGCAAATTTTTGCCCAATGAGCGGCAAGTAAAATAATGATTTGTAATTGAAGTTCTCATTCTACAGAATTCAAAAACATCAGTTATAAACATTTTTCTTCAAGGGAACATTTTAAAAATTATTGCTCAACCACTTGTAGTAATTTACCCATGGTATCATGAACAAACTACCAATTTCAACTACTTGTATTCCAAATTTCTTATTAAAAAACACAGAGATACATATAAAATGTGTTACAAAAACAAATTATTATAAGATTTAAGGTAAAATGAGCTCGATTTTTTAGTCATTTAATCACTATCTGAATCCTCATCATCGAACGAATAGTTGGTGAAAATTGTTGGAAGATATTGTCCAGGGATGTGTATATTATCCAGATATCTTGTAGAGATTTGCCAGATCCATGATAATTACAAACTCGAGAACCATACTTAACGTACACATTCGTATTTATATAAACCTCAAGACACTCTTCTTTTGTAAGTAATCGAAGTGCACTATTTTTATTAAGACATTTAAAAATACATTGATTATGAGAAAATGAAGCTGGTTCGATAAGAAGATTGGCGTGATCACTGTTGAGTTCTTTTCGATTTTCTGGCTCCACTGATACTACATTTATTGATGAACGAGTAAATATTTTGTAACATTTTAAACAACGGAACTTACCATCGGTTTCATGATATTCATTACGAGCTCTTTTTTCAAGAGACTTCATGCAGTCAATACACTTTAACGGCATTTTCTCGATTAGATATAATAAAAAAATATTAAGAAACGGAAAATCATTAGAATAAACTGATATAAGAAAAATAATTGGAAACTAGCACTAGACCATTAACGATCCAATATGTTTGTAACAATAATTATTGGTTTATATAGAGTAACGATTAATTCAAATAAGTTCACCTGTATATTATTTTATAATAGAGTTAGTGAGAGAGCTCCTAATAAAATAATCTGATTTTTGATATAGAGTATCAATGATGCTTTATGGCAACAAACAAGTCCGAACGAGTCTCATACGGCCGGATGCCGCCGCGATATAAACAATAAAATAGTTGAAATTGGTAGATTATGGGTATTGCCACAAGTGGTTGAGTAATAGTTTTTAAAATGTTCCCTTGAAGGAAAATGATTATAATTGATATTTTTGAATTCTGTGGAATGAGTACTTTAATTACAAATCATTATTTTACTTGCCGCTCATTGGGCAAAAATTGGCTGTTTTTATACTCCCTCCTTTATATCCAAATTGCCACAGAGACAATTTCGCCATTCATTTTCATTCCACTGATGCTCGAATTAAGCTCTTTGAAGGATTAAATATCACATAATATGTTAACCTTTAAACCATTTTCCAATATTTTGTCATAACTTTATGCTTGATTTTAATTTATTGATAATTGAGACGCAGGTGGATCAATTCACTATAATATAATAAACACAAAATAAAAATGTCGTATTACTAAATACTCCTCCGTCCTATATAAACGACAAATTAAAAAAGAAAAAATGGAAATTTCATAATAAATATAATTTTATCCATCATAATTTTTCCTTAACCATATTTTTATTTATGAGAAAAATTATTACATACCGCACAATTTGTGATTAATTATATCTTCCTCTATTTTCCGGCCACAGCCCCACTTTACCATAACCGTTCTGTGCTAGAAAGCGAAAAATATGACACTAAAATTTATTGCAAAAACACCTGAGACCTATCTATGTGGGTACCATACTAATAAAAATTGAAATATGTATAATTTTGTTCGTTCCTGGATGTCATATAATCAATATTGATGAGAATTATATCAGATCAATGTTAAAATTCAATTTACTTAAAAACGTTTTTAAAATGTAACAACATTGAGCTTCCAGCTATAATATGACTGTAGACTGTGTTGTCGGAATGGAGTGGGAGAAATGTAGTGGTGGGGTATTGCACACATACACATACTATTCACTATATGCATACCGTAAAGATGTATGTATGTATGTATGTACGTGTATGCATATTATAACTGGTATTTTCTACTGTCGAATAGAAATTTTGACTGGTACTTATATTATTATTTCTTCAAGTAAAATAGAAAAACTTTTCTCATTTATATAACACATATAATACGCCTTTTTTGTACAGGGTGCCCAAGCAATTATCGTATATGAGTGCCATTTATGTTATAATTTTGATGAAAGATTTATTTTTGAAATCAGTTATATAAGTTAAGGTCCCTGATTACTTAGAATTGAAACTTCACCTATTTTTGGCCATAAAAAATAGTAGGATTATAATGATTTTTTCCAAATGTTCGGCATTATGAAGGATTATTATTTAAGGGAAGATTCGCTAAAAAAAAAAGAAGCCGATTTTTTTTTCATAATTATGTTCCTTAAGGTGTTAGAAATATTCTCCTAAAGTTTTATTTTAAAAAAATGAAAAATCAAAAATTTATGGGCATTTACTATAATTTACTATAATTCAATTTAAAAAAAAAATGGTATTTTGTCGAAAGTACGTTTCTTGACATGGTTCCTAATGTATCTCAAGAAGTATTTGAGATATCGACATAAATCAAAGTGCGTATTATTCCTCGATACCGTCATTTTGGCAGGAATTAAGATCTTTTGGTTTCGTAATATATTTTCAAAATGGCGGCTGTTTATAGTCGAGAAAAAACGGGGATTTTTGAAAATTTATTTTCAAAATGCGAATTCTCGTTGATTTTTTATTTTTTTCTTAGATCCTACTTAGTGCTATAACTGTATATATGTATATTTTCTGCTAACTATTATTGCCATGCAATTATTGAAATTAATATTGTAATGAATATTGAATGATTAATAATAAAGAAAAGTTATTCATTCAATTTTCATTAGAATTTAAGAATATTTTATGGTAATTGATAAAAAAGCCTTGTTTTACTTTTAAAAAGGTAGTCGTGTTATACTAAGATTAAAAAATTAAGGGTGTCCGGCTTTTTTACCCAAATGTCCGGCTAAACTGACTGTTATGTCCGGCTTTTCGGTTTTAAGATCTGGCAACCCTAGCTCCGAGAATAAAGCATATCCCCTAAAAATTTCCCCCCGAAAAATAAGTGACGAGCAAAAAACAAGTTTTAAATTTTCCTGAGCCTCTACCCGTTATGGACACCTCTTCCAGCCCGGATCCCGGGGCTACAACCCTGGCTACCACAGCCTCTCGTGGAGTCTGTGCACGTTGTCAAGGTGCTAAAATTATGCCAAATTTAAAAATGCGTTGCATATTTCGTTCAAATTCATTACCTACGTTACACAGTTTCCCAGAAAATATTCCGTGACCGACAGACACGAGAATAATCTTTTAAGAGTACCATTTTTAAGTTACGGATCCTTAAAAAGTATAACACATTAATGAAAACTAAATGAAATCATTTGTAAAAAAAAAAATTGTGTTTGGCGCAGTCTTCACAGAAATTCAAATTTTACTCAAGTTATATTTCTTCGAAAAGAAAATAAATATAAACCTGAACAGCATTAAATCTAAATTTTTAGAGTCTAAGTTCTTATCAAATTTCTTTCATCAAATAAAAAAAATAAGAACTACAACGCAGTGTTGTTTGATCCAATAGACTTTCAAAACTCGATCCTCTGACTATACAAGGACGATTGGATTGATTAAAGTCGGTTTTTTGTTTTTGAATTTCAATCTAGTTTGGTACCATATTCGAAAGCTTTAGGGGAGAGGAAACGCTCACCCTTATCATCTTTTCCTTGGAACCATTTCTGAATTCGATTAAACTATATTGTAGTGCTAAAAACGAACTCATGCTTCAGTTATTTTTAAGTTCTTGGCACAAAAAATTGCTAGTATAAGAAATTCTCAATAAAATTTTTAATCATATCAGATATGTGACTTTCTGTATATGTGACAATATTTAACACACCAGATATCAAAATCTTTAAAATTGAATTGAGTTTTACAATAAGAAATGGCTTAATTATAAAAGTCTTTTTATTATTTTGTATGTAACTTACTTACTGTGTGTAGAAATGTTTCCATAAAATAACACTCCACACTATAATACTGTTTCTTCACATCAAGTTCATAAACGTTTATTTCGAAATGAAATTGAAGTTGAAATTTTTCTCAATTTTTTTCTTGAACCAAATGATATCAAACTTAATTTAACAATTATTAGAATGAGCTGTGGCGAAGGAAACTAGAATGTTAATAAAAACTGTGGTATTATTACGTACGTATGGCATAACAATATGGGCATATAATTCTAACTAACATTTTATAAATTCGAAAAGAAATTTATGTGATTGGTTGTTTGTTTGCCTTGCTTCCATGCCTCAATAACTTAACAATTGATATAAAATTTTACACTGGAGATGGCTTGGGGGAAGGATAAAATAGCTAGAGAAGGGTATAGGCTAGTTTTACAAAGGGGGAAAGCCAGTGGGGAAATCTTTAATAAAAAAATAATAACTCTCAATAATGACTATATTATATTATATATCTTTAATGATAACCTGATATGTCAGGACATAAAACAGGTAAAGCTGCAAATAATATTAGAAATTATCTGTCGATTTTATTAGAAAGATTTTGCGAATTTTGATACAGGAAATTGTGAGTTCGTTTTCAGGGACCTTTACTTTGACATGAAGATAAATTCGATCTAGTGAGGAGGTCAAAATTTTCAATGCGACAATTTTATGAAAAATTTCGTTTTGCAGTATCTCAATTACTAATAGACCGATCGGATCCAACCGACTAAATTTAGATATCCTATACATGTAAGATTTTAGCTAATGAAGTTATGGAAATCGATGACGTAGTCTCCGACGAGGAGTGGCATTTTGGAGGTACTTATACTTTAGGATCCGTGTATCTTACGATATTTACGTAACACTAGAACGTTAATCGAGTTGCCCTTTAACGTTGTCTTGAAAATGTTTAAGAAACTCTAACGATAACATATTTTTAATTATTTCCAAAATTGAAATCAAAATTTTACAAAAGTGTCGACTTACTTGAAGTGAAAATATTATTAGATTTAAACGAAATGGTTACCAGGAGAATGTATAGATCAAAGAGGACCCAAGAAGTGTCCAAAATCTAGCAACAATAAATCAGAAGACGTACCGAAATGTCGTAGAAGGTTAGCGTAAGTAAAATCAATTTTAATTGCCATTGGGTGTAGCGGTCCGGCATACTCTATCAATGAAGTTACTTCAGTTTGCGCGAATGTGGAACGACTAACAAAAACAATGATGCTTGACTGAGAACACTTCATTTTCTATGTTTGCGAAATTGTGATTTTTTCTTTTAAAATCAAGTTATGTTTTACGATTCAAATACCAAGTAATACACGCTGTTTCACATTGGTGTAGTTTCCCCTATTTTTTGGTATCATGTCTTTTTAAAGGAATCATATTGATATTGATTTAGAATAGAGAAGGGGAACAGTGACTGCACATGAACTATAATGGAATTCTGTATTTTCTATGAATTTCCCTGATCCGAGGATATAAAATTTTATTCCACGTTCATTTTTATTTTCCGATCCTAATTAAAACCAGCAAATATGAAACAAAATGCGATAAAACCTAATCAATATTTCTGCACAAGCACCTACGATAAAAACACTTGGCGTTTAGTAAGAAACGTGCAAGTCGAAAAATTAATAATAATAAAAGAAAAAATATCATAATTTAACATATTTTTTTATTAATCAAGATAAATTCGTTGATAAAATTAGTTTCTCACATGCACACAATAAATGCACGTATATGTGGGTAGTTAGCACGTAGCCAGCACGTACAGCACATGAATTCTGTTGTTGCAGAGCCGAACGTGTAAGTAGCCTGGTTGTCTGTCTGCCGTGACATTTTTATTAAATTTAGTTTAATCATGTAAGTAATGAAAATGAAACTATAATATTTGCTTTTAAAATTATCTTTTCTTTAACAAATATGAAGTGTACGTATCTAGTAATGTACAGTACGAAGCACCAAGCACCATAGATTATGTGTATACGCGATGACATATATTTATATCTATAGTACAGTGTACAGTACTAGATATTTATGTACATTTGCAATCAAGGTAATGTCGGTGTATATCATGATGCAGGAACAATGAGTACTAATATGTACAAATATTTTACGGTATGCGCAAATATTAGGAGCGGTTTGTCAAAAACTTGTCAATTTTTACTGAAATTTGCTTTATGCTATTCCATTTCTTTTTGACGATAATTATTATCTAGCTAATTGGATATTTTTAACCGACGGAACAGAATTTCACTGACGTAGAATTATCTGAATTATGAGTTAAATTAGTTCTAAATCGAATATTCGGAAAGTCTATATAAAACAATTTCAACCTCGCCTTCATTCTTTCACAGTTGCGAATATATAATTGCTTTGGTCCGCATGCCAAAAGGGTATAAATTAGTATCTTCAACATTTCAGTCTTTTTTCTTTAATATCTCAACCCCTATCCAAAACAAAACGACCAAGCCCCTAAGGAGGTTTCCTTTGCAAAGGTGATTATATTTATTGTATACGGAGTAACCTGGCAAATGAGAAACTTTTTTTCAAGGCCTTTTGCAGGGTGCCAAAGGGAAACTTCAAGGGAAGATTCAACAACGAATTCGAAATACGGAATACGAAATATATTTTTTCTCTAAACTGTACAATATTGTACAAAGCTTTTTATAACATTCGCTTCTAAAGTTCAATATTCGAGCGTTGTGTAGTGGGCGTAAAGAGCAGTTTTCATATCATTGTAAAACAAACGACAGTAACTGTGTGCGAAAGTACAACTGTGCGTGAAAGTAGCTAAAACTATGCGAGAAAATAATGATATTCATTTGTCAATAATAATCATAATATTCAAATTAAACATGGAAACGGTCAACAAATTAATAAAAAAAAAATGAAAATGATATACAAATTAATAAAAAAAAATTTTTTTTCATATAACATTATAAAATAAAATTAACTCTACTATTTTCTAAAATTGTTTAAAAATAATTAATTTTTTTCTATTAAACTTTAGAAGCCACCGTTATAAAAAAATTATGTTCGATACATATACGTAAAGAGAAGTATCTAATAGGCTTAAACTGGAGTACTCGCTAAAGGGACTGACGCCTACAAAACGAGATCTCGTGCGCTTACCCCAACGAGCCGTTAGGCGAGTGGGGGTATATCTCGTTGTGTATACGTCAGTCCCTTAGACTCGTGTCCCAATTTAAGCCTACTAGAATACCTCTCTTTACGCATATGTGTCGAAAAGAACTATTTTGTAATCATAATACTTGCCTTAAATTTAAGTACCTACACTCTAATGCTTAACTCTAACGTAACATATGCAATTCTAAATAATTACAATAGATGAGTTTCTTAAATCTATGACTCTATACAAAGGAAAATTTTCAAAAACTTTTAAACATTAATAAAAAACATACTCTAACCTAACTTAAATACTAACAAACTTAATTTTTCTTCATTTACTCTGTCTGCGTTTATACAATTGATTTTCGTCCAGGATCGAGGGCAGTCATGATGGAGAAATATCCACCGGTAACTTGAACTTCTTGCTCCTCTCGGATATCGTCTTTGAAGGCAGAAACATATTAGAAATCCGATTGTTGTGATGAAGACTCATCTCGCCAGGTGAAGTGATGTCAATGACAAAATATAATCAAGGACAGGCTGGATGCCGGTTTCTTGATTAGTTGGCGTGGCGGAGTACGTCGTGAGGCATTCAGAATAAGACAAAGTGTCCTATTCTGGAACAGTCACAATTTGGAAATGATTCCACATGAAGCAATGTACCACACAGATCCGGTGTATGTGATGATGGGCGGAATGCATGTCTTGTACAGCTGTATCTTCTTCGCTGTTGGCATTGGAGATTAGTGGAGGCCGCACATTCGCGGGCGATTTTACGTCGTGTTATAGCTGTCTTGAATGAGAGACTTACGATCGAGGTAGAGACCGAGATATTTTATAATGAGTAATGTGGTGACTCCGGAGTTGGCGTGACGAAACAGGGAAGTAGCCTGTAGTTTGCGTTGAGTGTAGAGTGTTCGCTTCAGTCTTAACCGATTTTCTAATCATTTTCATGTAGCACAAATTATTTGTACATTAGTGTACTTTTAGGAAGTGTACTATATATATATATATATATATATATATATATATATATATATATATATATATATATATATATATATAACTATACATATTCTACGATAGTCTCCTTATCTTTCAACATAATTCCTCTGTGGTCTTCCAGTAAAATCCACTCTCATATAGAACTAACTAACTGATATGGCCGAGTATTATACTCTATCATATGGCGACTTATACCAAAATTGTGTAAAAGTTGGTGGCTCACAAGTATTTAAATAAATATATTGTACGTACGAGTGTATATTATATACCTACATATACAGTGACTTTCATAAGATTCGCTCCATGTGACAATGTTGACTTTTCGAAAAATATTTAATGAGGCCAGTTGGTACATTAATTGGTTGAAATTATGGCTAAAAACCACAGACCAATGAACACTATTATATTATACTACTAGACACAGCATAAAGCCAGTTTCTGGACATTTTTTTTGACGCAGGTAACGGGGTGAGACGGGTAAAATTTAATGAAATAATATAATGTCAATTTTTAAGCAAATGCGACTATAATTATTGCAGGACATAATTTGTATACGTACGTATTTTGAAAATAAGGCGAATACCACTTTTTTTCTTTCAAAATTTTGCAGTTTCTTCTCAAAAAAGTAAAATTTTATTATCAATATTATATTTTGACAATAATTATTTGAAAGGGTAACTACGGTTACAAATCAGTTACTATATAACAGAATGCTATTAAGGTCGGGACTTGGTCGTATGTGACTGCTTCAATTCCACATTTATGTTATATGTCTATATAATATAATATGTTCACTGGTTCGTGCTAAAAATTAATTTTTCGGTTTCTAGGGACCTCGAAACAAATTTTTGCCATAGTCCCGGGCTCAAGTCACGTCATAACAGTGGCTGTAATAACTGAATTCCATTCTGGAATTACGCTAAAAAAAATAAATAAATAATAATATATGAAATAGCCGTGATCCAAAATATTTACCGCTATATGGATAATAATTAACAATAATTTATTAAAGAATATTGAAATAACTTGAAATGAAATTTCTATATGGAATTAGCGAGCTGCATGAAGTTGGCACTCACTTTTGCCGTTTTTTTCCATACGCATTCGTTTGTCCATCGTTTGTCCACTATTATCCAACAAAAATTTTCGTTTGTCCACTTTTGGTTTCGAAAGTTTCGGCCCAAAAACTCTTTTTTGCAATTTTTTACCACTGGCACCCCCAAATTGCAAAAGGAGTTTCTTAACCACTTAAATCGTTTTTCCATCGTTTGTCTATGTTTGTCCAGTAATTAGTTTCGTTTATCCACCCATCGGCTAATTATAAATAATTATTAAAATTTTTAGAAATTGTGAAGTTGGCACACCTTTTTTGGAGTTTTGCATTTTCTTTACTGCATTCGTTTGTCCATCGTTTGTCCACTATTCTCCATCAAAAATTTTCGATTGTCCACTTTCCGTTTCCGAATTGCCAAAAAACTTTTTTGCAATTTTTTACCTCTGGCACTACCAAACTGCAAAAAAATTTTTTTTGAACCACCTAAACCGTTTGTCTATCTTTTGTCGATGTGTGTCCAGCTATTAGTTTCGTTTGTCCACCCACAGGTTAATTATAATTAATTATTATAATTTTGAGAAAGGGTCAAGTTGGCACCCCTTTTTTGGAGTGTTGCACTTTTTTATTGCATTCGTTTGTCCATTGTTTGTCCACTATTGTCCACCACGAGTTTTCGGTTGTCTGCTTTCCGTTTCGGAATGGCGGCCCAAAAACTTTTTGCAATTTTTTACCATAGTCACGCCCGTCCCTTTCTTATCCTATAGGCTGTATAAGTTCAATCTTTTTAGTTGAAAAATTCGACTAAAAATGCAAAATTACAGAAAAGGGGTGCAAACTTCACACTTTCTAATAATTTTAATAATTAAATATAATTAACTCGTGTGTGGACAAACGAAACTAATTGCGGGACAAACGTGGACAAACGATTTAAAATATTTAGATGGTTCAGAAACGTTTTTTGCAATTTGGGGGGTAAAAAATTGCAAAAGAGTTTTGGGCCGCCATTTCAAAACCGAAAGTGGTGAACAATAGTGGACAAACAATAGAGAAACGAATGCGCACGGCTAAATCGAAAAATTCGCAATAGTGGGTGCCAACTTCACGCATCTGAATTAGCGTTTTGAGTATCTTTACAACTAATTAAAAAGAGAGTAAAATAATAACAGTTGTTCATGTTTATTAATGCTCCAATATGTACTTTTCCGAAATACGTCCTTGAGTGGCCCTAAATTCAAAGAAATTTTATGAATTCTAACAAAATAAATAATTTTTAAAGGTATTTAGGAGTGATGGTCATCAAGAAAAACAAAAATGTTTTTTTTTCCAAAGGCTACCGGTTTCGACTTTTTGTCGTCTTCAGGCCTCTCAGGAGAAATTTATTATTATTAAAAATACATAGATAAAATTCTACATTAGGCGCTTACATGGTTAGGTATATGTTTATATGTTAAACTGACATTTAAACAAATAATTTTAAAAAATAATAACAATAATAGCACTGGTTGAAGTAAAAGTTTTAAATATTATTTTTAGAAAAATAAAAACACTTGAGAGTAACATTTTAAGTGGGAAATGATTAAAAATTGAAAGAATAAAAATTATTTAAGAAATTTTTAGCAATTTTAAAAAATTTTTTGAATTGAAATGTATATCACAAAGAACAATTAAGGTTAGTCTGAGAGTTTTTTAAATTAAAAAATAATAATGAGTTTCATTGCTACGATGAGTTCCGAAGACAAAGTGCCTTTAGCAAAGATAATAAAGGTATATGATGATAATTGTTTCAAAGGTATATGATCATAATTAAGTTTTAGTGAGTTTGCGGGACTTTGATGCTTTTGACAACAGCAGGTTTTATGAGGTCGAAGTTGCGGGTATATGCATTGTCGATGGAGATGGCATCCTGGTGTGGGTTGCAATTTGGTTGAACGGTATTGATCCAGCAACTTTCGATGAAGTATCTCTTCTTGTAGTTAGGCTCACGTTGAATCACCACGGGATTACTGAAGTCGAAGTTGTGCCCATTTTGCCAGGAATGTCGCACCAGTCCCGAAACCATGTTGGCTTGTTTAACATTGTTCTTGTGATGCTTCATCTGCTCACTAAGATGTTGTTTCGTGTTTCCAATGTACACATTGTCACAACCGATACAAGGAACCATATATACCACATTTTGTTGGTTGGAGGTGGGAATCTGAGGTTTCATGTTGGTATAGAGTTTACTAAGTGCATGAGGATAACTGTAAACAGGATTCAATTTGTGTTTCAGAAGGGATTTTGAGATGGATGTGAAGGGAGCGCCCAGGTATAGAATAGAGAAATAGGAACACGGGGGGCTGGAGACATCCGGAGCTATGGAGGGTTGAGAGTTGTATAATCTATGGGTAAAATTTTTATTGATTTGATTGATAAGAGGCGGCGGACAACTATTGTAAAAAAGGATTTTTTGCATTTTTTAGGGCCAGTGGTCGATGTACAGAATGCGACAATCTTAGGGACCTGCGGATGAGGCTAGTGGCGACATTTTTGTGAATGCTAAGGGGTGCCTGGAACAGAAGTTAAGTGTTCTAATTGAAGCATAAGGTTTCTAGTTAAGGTATAAGGATTCAAATCACCGAATTTTCTGCAATAGTACTTACACAATTAAAAAGATTTAGTATAAATAACATCAATTATTTAAAATTTATTTAAAACTTTAGTAATAATCAGACAGACAATGAGGCTCTTTCTAACCTCAAACTCATTAATAGATTTAACAAAAAATTGGTAAATTCTAATGTGTTACTCACTAAGGCGGATAGAGGATATTGCTTGGTTTTGTTAGACAGAAATGACTATAACAACAAGCTGCAAAATATTTTAGATTCTGAGAATTTCGTTTTATTAAATAGTAATCCCACAGAGCGATTAAAAACTAAAATCAAGTATTTTACTAAGTTATTTAATTTATCGAAGTCAGTCAAAGTCCCCATGAACCCCGTCACATCTTTGTTGTACGGCCTCCCCGAAATTCATAAAGCAGGTGGTAAATTTAGACCAGTAGTATCTCATTCGGACTCCTTGTTTGGTGGTTTATCTCATTGATTCCTACAAAATATTTACAAATTTACATATATCAAATTTAAATATTCTCTTAATAATACCACTGAACTTATATCTCATTTAACAAAATTTAAAGTACCGAAAAATCGCTTACTACTTAGTTTCGATGTTGTAGATTTATTCACTCAGTCCCGACAGATATATTAAAAATTCTTTTCCGTGAGTTTTTGACGACTAATTTCAGCAATTATCCAGACGCTTCCAATGTGGAAGCAATGTTACAAGGCCTAAGTGTTGCCAACTACACCGTAATTACCTTAAAAACACGGTAATCAACATAAATCTACCACCTACGGTAGGGTTACAATTACGGTAGCAAAAAACACGGTAATATTGACGATCTTAATATTATAATATTAAAACTTGTAAATAATTGATACTTGCTATATCTTTATGATTAACTTTAAATTTCAGGAATTCTAGTTACTTTTGTTAGGGTATTTTGGTTTTATTCTAATGAAAGCACTGTTTTTTTTTTTTTTTTTTTTTTACATTTTTCAAAATGTTAATTCCGGGAATTCTCCTGACAATGCGCAATGAGTCTGGAGATATTATGCGAACGAATTCGATAGGAAAATACCGTATTTGATTTTAGATGAATACTTATTTTTAGAACGTTTTAATTTAGTTTGTTTGCAAAAGCGTAATAAGCTCTTAACGAAATTCATCACCGGAAATCTTGTACAAAAATGATGACTTAGCATTATACTATCTGAATCAAATTAGTAAGTTTTCTTCCTCAATTTTGATCTTTATTTTCCTACTGAAAAAAAAAAACAAGGTAATTTTACCGTATTTTAAATATAAATTACAACATAATTTCTGAAAATCTACGGTATTTTTTTATAAATTTTACGATCAGTTAGATTTCAGAGTTGGCAACACTGCAGTGCCTTAATCTTTTATTAGATCATAACTATTTCTCTTTTGACAACAAAATATACCTACAATCTAACGGTTTAGGGATAGGTTCTTCAATTTCACCGTTCATGGCGAATTTCTTTATGAATTATTTAGAGGGTTTAATTTTTGATTCTAAACACCAAAATTTACAATTTCTTGGTTTCTGAAGACGCTATGTGGATGACGTATTTGTAATGTGGACTGGCACACGTGACCAGGCGTTGCAATTCTTAATTTTCTCAATAACCTACACAATAGAATTAAATTTACTTTAGAATTCGAAGAAAATAATAAACTTAACTTTTTAGACATTACCAGGAAAAATGATCGTTATTACTCCAATCTGTTTGAAATTTCAGTTTACCGTAAACCTACACATACGGATCATTGCATCCACCAATCTTTTTCTCATCCAATTTCACATAAACTGGCATTCTTCAACTTTTTCTTTCCACAGATTATTTTCCTATCCTCTCAACACGAACAATTTTCTCCGCGAATTGTCTATTGTTATACACATAGGACGTGTTAACGGTTACGACAGTGAATTTATTTTCAAATTTTTTTCTAAGCATTTATATAATTATTTTGACTCTTCCTTGTTTCCAAATCTAACCAAATCAATAAAATCATCTAATTCGAGCTATGTCTCTATCCCTTATATTTCTACTCAAGCTATCGAATTCCGGAAGTTATTCCAGGAACATGGTATCAAGTTGACCTTTTCATCATGTAATTCTATTTCAAGTCTTCTCATTAAAAATAAAGATACTATAAATCCGTTACATAGATCTGGCGTTTATAAATTCGAATGTGAATGCAAAGCGATTTATATCGGGACGACGTTTCTGCAATAGATTTGCCGAACATTTTGCGACCATCAAGTCATCAAATTTAAAGAATCATTCTGCAATAGCGAAACATATATTGGAAACCGATCACAAATTTGTTATCTCACTCGATAATATTTGAAATTAAAATTGTAACTGTTTCTCGAATCAGAGAGAGTACTAATACACATAGGTGATTGAATGGGTGTCCGGCTCGGATGCCTGTCGAGTATATAGGATCGTTGGTGTAATGGTTAGCACGCCTGGTTAGTTACCAGGAGATCCTGGGTTCGATTCCCGGCCGATCCGGATAATTTTTTCAATCACTTTGTGATTTTTAATTTACATATGTGGTTTTTGACCATGTTAACCAAGGCAGTCGAGTGCTTAAAGTTTCAGTTTAACTGAACGATAAGTGAACATATCAATACTGCGTGTGTTGAAATGCAAACAAAAGTTTGTAATACGAAGTAATGTCTCACAAGCACTCGATAATATTTGAAATTAAAAATAAGAAATTTGAAAAAAACTCATTTTCAGGGGTGAGTTTCACCCCCTTAAGCCGCTTATGCGTACGAACGAAATATGACTTTGGATTAGTTTTAATAAGATCTACAATCCACCAAAGTTTCAAAAATTTTTGAGAAATACAGTTGGATACCTTTCCTTGTTAGCTGTGATCATGTTTTCTTTATACGGCAGGTATATTTGAAGTTTCATCAACTTTTTTGCAATTCTTCGCCGTATGGTTTGATTAATTGTAACTTTCCCTATTTCATATAGGGTTCGCTAATTTATTGTTTTCTGTTTGTCAGTTTGACATCTAATTGTTTTTAGAGGTTATGTCCTTTTGATGTTGTTTCTACAATTAAGTTTTACTTTCCTGAAGATGATTATTTAAATAATCGAAACATGTAGAAAAATTTTCTTGTTAAACTTTTTAACTTTTCTAATTATTCATGCAGGTTGTCGCAAATTTTGATATTTTTTATTACAATATCTGCTGAAAATTGTAGTGAACTAGAAATGACTGACAAAAATTTCAATAAAACGGACGACGGAAAATTTATTTCCGTAAAACGACGACGACGGCAACAGATTGTCGTTGGAAAAGGAGAAACGAATTCAGAGGATTTTAAATCTGCCGAACGAAAGATATATTTATATGTTGGTAGAGTATGTAATAGTACTAGTCCAAATTCAGTAAAAAAGCACCTTTTAAAACGCTTTCCTACCGCTGATGTCCAGTGTGAGGCAATTAATAATAATAACGATAGTAGAAATTGGAGCTTCAAAGCTGAAGCTCCTGAAAATCATAGAGAAGAACTATATAAAGAAGAAATTTGGCCGGTTGGTATCTTGGTAAACCGATATTTTTTTCCCCGAAAAAGTGCAGTCTTTGAAAACTGATATCAAGCATTCAGCTAACGGGAAATTGAAAATAGCACATATGAATGTACAGTGTTTAACCACGACAATGGATGACTTGGAAATTTTTTTTTCTAGACCAAATAAACCAGATGTACTATCAATTGCTGAACATTGGGCTTTGAATGAAAATCAATTGAACTTGGATGGATATAAACTTATTAGTTACTTCTGCAGAAAAGAAGCTTTGCATGGAGGAGTAGCACTTTATGGATCACATGAATTCTTCAGTGATTTCAGTGATTATATTTGTATATCACTTGTTTTTTTTTTTTAATTTCCGCGTGCTTATGTTGTAATAATATAAAAACATTGTTGAAAAATTGTTGTACAAACGTTGTAAAATTATATTTATAAATTATATTTCAAAAACGGCGTGGTGATTAATTTTTATTTGTTATTAAATATGGTTTGTAACTTTGTATTTTATACTCGTAACTTATTAAATTTTTATCAAATTCCTTTGACTCGTTTTCATTTTATTCAAAAAAAAAAAAAAAAAAAAAAAATAGAGTTTTCTCATAAGAGTCCGTGTTAAAATTACAAAACTTTGAAATCGTTTTTCTCAAAATTGGGGTGGTTAATTTTTTTTCGATAAGGGCTCGTATTATTGGTATTGAATTAAATAAATATCTAGAGAAGTTTCGTTAAAATCATTTAAAAAAATCGTTTTATCGACCAACTGCCTTAATTATCGGTTTTCTGACAAATAACAAGTGGTGCGCAAGAAGTGTTTAGCTAATTTTTTATTTCAATCAATACACTAACTAATCTCACTAAAATATCCTTCAAAAAATCTACAGTAAACAAGTTTCTCATTTGGAAGGGAACTTTATGAAAGGCACTGTATATTTTCATGTATTCGTATAAATATGAGTGTGTATGTACAGTTATCATAGAGATATGTTTTTCATATGTGCTATGTGTACGAATAAAGGGTTGATTAGAAAAAATGTATTGCCTAAAATGGCTATCCTTCCCAATTATATAAAACAGTGAGACAAATTACATAAAATTCGTATTCGACAGACAGCAAGAAATACCAAAAAAAAAAATGTTGTTTTGGAGTCTATACTTAAACATAAAACACTATTTTTATAAAGACATGTAAAATCGTCAAAAAGTTTAGGACCAAAAAATATATGTAGTACTATTAGTTATGGTCCTAAACTTTTTGGCGGTTTTACATGTCTTTATAAAAATAATGTTTTATGTTTAAGTCCCTGAATTTTCGGCAAAACAAATGAGAGAACGTTAATTTTAATACAGAATGAAAGCCTAGAATTTCTACTTTCAGAATCTTTCCTTAAAATTTTTTAATATTTTACTGTTTTTGATTTATGGTTAAAAAAAAAAACTTGATATAAGAATTTAAAATGGAATTTTTACGTCCAAAGCTCAGTATTAGTACGAAGAATTTTTTTTCAATTAATTTTAATATTATATTCAAAAAGATCACTTTTTTCCTTTAATTTCGTTTTTTTTCATCGCTATACGGCAATTTTTAACCCAGTTATAGTAATTCAAATAGTAGAGCACGCACTAAACTTTGACTGCTCATAACTTCGTAACTAATCATCGTACGGAAATTTTTCGGTGGTCGTTCGAAAGCTAAAAATGTGTTATTTAATATGATAGAAATGCTAATTAAGAGAAAATAATTTGTGTCTATTAAAAAAATTATATTTCAATTTAAAAAAAAAAAATTGAAAAAATTCACTTTCACAATTTGATGTGACGTAATCATCAAAGAAATGCCTAAATAATCTAAACAAGTGCATGAATTGGAAGCCAAATGTATAGTCAAATCGTACATACACAACCTTATTTAAATTAAAGTTTTCATTGCAGAGATAAAACCATTTTAAGAAAAAAAATTGAAGTGGTCTTAAATTTTCTGTCGGGGGTATATATATATATATATATATATATATATATATATATATATATATATATATATATATATATATATATACCCCCGACAGAAAATTTAAGATTGGCAAACAGAACACTCATGAAATCACTTCAGTATTCGTTCGATTGTCACAGGCGATTTTTTTTGAAAATATTATACTTTAAAATATTTATTCTTTCGTTCCGAGGTTGTATCCATAATAATAATTAATTGTACGGAACCCTAAATACAACTTGTACGATTTGTTTCTGTGAGGAATCATCATCAATATTTTTTACAAGGTATACAAACACACATTCGAAAATAATTTTCTAGCATCCATACTTTTTGAGTCTATCATATCTATAGGCACATAGACACTCTATAATTAAAAATTCAAAATTATATACACAAGTCGAATGAGAGAAACATCAACAGGATAAAAAATATTTTCAAACATAATATTGTGGATAAAACAAGCACGAGTGCGACAAAGTACAATTAATTGATCCAATTTTCTATATCGAATGTGGAACATATCCATTATCATACGTATATTCACTTCAAAATTCTATTTCAAGTGTTGAGTCGACGACAACTCAACAGAGTTCGAGTCGACATTTTAAAAATTTAATATTTGCCTAGTGCACATCTGGTTCTTACCATTCCCGTACACTTATTAATCTAAACTCGGTATAGTTGTCGGGTATAGGTGCCTACCTATGTGTGCAAATTGTAGTACGTGTTGTAAATTGTAGATAACACACTTTGTCATACTCATATTGGAAAAGTTTACAACCAATAAGAAATACGAATATTATTGAAAATAAAAAAAAAAATTGTACCCCGTATATGTAGGTATGTGGATTTTCAATGAAAATACTCTTCGATAAATATCATAAATAAATTATGTTTACTAGGTGTTCTAAAATTCCGGTACATTGAACCAAATTTAAATGTAATAAAGCTTAGATTATTTGTTTGTTAGTTTCAATAACATCTGCAGGGGGGTAGGCAAGCTGGAGGGGAGGGTAACAAGATGGGGTAGGTAAGCTTTGATGATAAATAGAACTCAGTAATTTAAATTTAAAACTAACATAGGTTACATTAAAATGGTTATGGTCCTAGGGTCTCAAAAACCCAAAATAAACAACTTAACAGATCTTTATCCAATTTTACTTAAATAATATTGGAATTAAAAAAAAATTAGTATGAAATTAAAATTAACTCAAAATTTCAGGAAACTCAAAATTGACTCAAAATTTGGAACTCCAGAAAAAGCTAAAAATAAACGGTTAGATGGATTTTGATCAAATTTGGCTCAAGTATTATTGAGACTTCGAAATAAATTAATGCGAAAATTATTGTTCCGAGTCTTCGGGACTTAAAACAACTTGAAATCAATGTGTTCGTAAAACTATCAATATGCATACCTATGGAAGGGTCTCAAGGCATGAAAACTAGTATCAAAATATGAAAATGGTTACGTTAGAGTCGTTTTCCGAGCAGAACCATTGACTGACTTTGTATAGAATTTCGGAGTATCTGACTTGTGTGTCCAAGTAATGTGTGTCCAAAATGTATTTAACTTGAACATTTACTTGTATTTAACGATTTTTTAAATTTTATTCTTGATACCCTCTTCGGTGAAAGTTTAATGAGATCTTGAACTTTTTTGAAGGTTTAGTTGTGCTATAGCTGAGACTAAACGTGATTTAACTTGAACATTTACTTGTACTAGTAGTCGTACAAATTCAAATAAGATGATCTTATGTTAACTAATTTCATCAAACTTTATTTCCAAGTAACCTTACGAATATACGAAATAGTTCGTTATAAATAAAATGCCACTGTATTGGAAAACCATTTTATTTCCGATTAAACTAATTCTCCAGTATATCGCATCATTTAAATTGATCCATTCCTTTCACTACAACGGGATATTTGAAACAATAAAAGAGTCATAAATGAAAATAACTTTTTGAAATCCTTGTAAACAAACTAAATTCGAAATATTCCTACATACATACATATGTACATCCGATCTGACTTAGTACGGATATTGGATGAAATACATACATATACATCTACACATACGTATCCGGGAGAGTAGGGTGTATATTTTCTCTTATTTGGATTATTGTATTATATCAAGACCAACCGACTGTACGTATTGTGTTGTTTCGCTCACTAAGTTGATCAAGTTAGTTATTGGTAAAGAATTTTATTCCATTATTATAGTTAGTTGAAGCTCAGTTTTCAAATGGCATCACGGTTGTTTGTTTGTGATCTTTCTCAAATGTTTTATTTACACTTGAGAAAGTTTAAGAAAATAGGAGTAAAAAAAAATAAAACAAATAAATAAGAATCAAGAGTAAAATGGAGGAGTCAACTCATCGTATTGTTAATAGGTACAATTCACTTCAACGTATTTCGTATTATATGATGGTAGAGGAAGTTGAGGTTGAGATATATCTAAAGCGAGGTAGTGAGTGGTATTATAATATTATAAAATAAAGACCCGTATAATTTCTACCAAGTGCTTTTTTAACACCACAGTCAATAAAAAGAAACGAATGAAAAGCATTTCCTCAACAGACGCCTTTTTAGTGTACAACAGAAATAAATCGGAGAACCTTGGGTTGATTCATGTCCAACACGCACTTGGCGCATTTTTAATTAAATTAGCTTTAAAAGATTAAAAAGTATAAATAGGAAAATTTTTTTAAAAATATTTGTCATGAGTGCCTAAGCACGCTTTATGCTTTGGCACTGGTACTAGTCGGCTGGTAGGTCGAAGGTTAGGCTTGTTAAACATCGAAAAATATTAAATACGTCTTTTCTTGTTTCGGCTGATTATGCTGTTTAGAGGTAGAAAACAGCCCTTATCCCCTGAAAGTGGAGACAATTATGGCTAATTATTTCTGAAACGACACATTTTCTGTGAAAAAAGTGCATAGGACCAAAGTTTTAGAGTTCTTGATGGTGACCTTGAAGTCGACCTTGAGGTAAATTTTCAAGGTCAATTAAATTTGGAAGTAATTAGGCGTTGTCGAAATTTTATCATATCCTGTATCACTATAGAGTGAGAACATTGCTCCGCAAAAACGGGCTGATCAATTTTTTATAGCGAGTTCTAGCACACACTACGTTGTCAAAAGTATGGGGACACCTTAACCGAGGGGGAGATGCCCACACTTTTTACGCGGTACAGTACTTAATGATGTGGTACACTGCCGTGTGTCACAATAAAGTTAATGTGAGCTGTAGCACATAGTTATGTTTTAAGCAAAAATTATATAAATATTTATAGGTGAATATTAGAAAAACACACGGTTAGTTTAAACATTTATCTCTTAAAATACATTTAAATTTCAAATTTAAAGGCGTTAATGTTGCTTTTTAGCTGAATTGGGCCGTTAAATAAATAATGATCAAATTTGAATTTGAAATTATTCCGCGGTTTACTAAGAATATTTATTTTATTAACAAAAACCATAAATAAAGAAATAAGAATTGAACAACACACGAGATTGTTTTGCAAATTCCACAAAAAGAAAAAACATTATAATTTAAAACAAACCTTTTTTCCCATATTGACTAATAAAGCAATAACAATTTAAATAGTTGAATAATTTTACAACACAGTCAAAGCTGTGAGTAAAGCTACTCCAAAAAGCGCCTTTCCTCTACACCCTAATAGGAGCTCTACCACTTTCGCCACCCATTGTCCGCTTCGTTTTGGATTTTAAATCGCTCTATCTAAATAATATCATCCTAAATTATGCAATTTCCAAACAATACGTTTATGCATAAAAAAGGTAACTAAGTTTCTGAATGGGCACAATTTTACTATATCTAAACGATTTTGTTATTTTCTCATTAATATTAATTTATAATGTAGGTAGTACGTATCTCTTTTTTTTTAGAAACATGAAAATTTTTATAGCCTTCTTTGACTACTTCTTCGAGAACTTTTAAAAATAGTTCTAAAAATAGTTTTAAAAATAGTTCATCCAATACTAGGAATAGGAATTTTCCTATTCTTTTCATATTTTCCGTACTGTAATCTGTAACTCAATATCTACTAATCTTATTAAAATGATAGCTTTAGAAACCTAAGAGAATTCAGGGCGGAACTTTCACTTTTGGCAAATTTTCAGCTATATCGTTAAAACCACTGACCAACAGCTCTTTCAAACGATACCTTACACGACATACTACTTCAAATTTATATTTTTGGATCAAACTGATCCCCATTTTAATCTTAATTTTTTTTTCTAATTGTCGATTGACGATATATGTGTGTGTGCGCCTCATCAAAACCCAACATTATGCCAAATTTCAAATTCTCAAGTTACACAGTACTCGAGAAAAACCTAGGTTTTTTTTTAAGGTACGGAATCCTAAAACTTAAATTTAATGCTAAAGATCGCCGAGCTGGATTGAGCAGACGGCTTTTCCAAAAATTTTACTGCTCTACTGGGCAAATTTGGCATTAACTCTCACTGTATATTACAGTATAGAATAAAAATAAATCGTTGTTATTAAAGTACCGAGTTCTACCCATTTATCAAGATTTTGTAAATTTAAACACTAAAAATGTGTGAACTAAAAATTTTTAAAACGGAATGTAATCACTGATTACTTGAGCCCTAAGGTTTAACTTGAGTCCAAAATTAAAAAATTATTATTTTTTATTTTGTGTTTACTTTAGTCAGCAGTAGAAGTAAGTTACATGTTTATCTGATAGGTAACGGCACTAGGTTCACTGTGTTTAAGTTTAGGTAGTTCTGAAAATTGACACTAGGTGTTAGGCGAGTGTTGTTTACTCTCTATTTGAAGTTGCTGTTTTTGTTATGTTGCTAACTTTCAACTGTAAAAACTATTGCGATAGCTTACAAAGTAAAGTAAGTGTATAATTTTCGTATTCGACATATTCATTGCTATCTCCTTAATTTCTTAATTTAAGGTTTGGATAAACCAGCTAGCATAACCTTCAAATTAGGGTAACTTGAGCCCATTATAACTTTGGTATAAAATGGTGCAACGGTCAACTGCATGGAGCCAATTAAAAAGGCATGGAAGTGGCCCAAGCACGTATTGTACTATAAATGGGAAGATATAGTTAAGAAAATACATCCACCTACACTAATCAAAAGATGCTTAATGAGGCTTATTCTCTTTAGGTGGACTAAACAAAGACACGCTCTAACTTATAAAAATAATTTGGTATCCATAACAATTTTTGACCTTTTCATGTTTTTTGAATAAATAAAGTTCCTTGTATGTTTGTGCAACGTGTTTTAGTTAGTAACCAACATCCTACATGATTTAAAACTGTTTTCAAATGGAAATCACTTGGAAATTTAGGCTTGGGCTCAAGTAACCCGATCTTAAGGTTAACTTGAACCAAAATCTAAAAATTTATAAAATTCATGAACCATCAGAAAAAAATCCGTATTATATAATAAACTAACCGTAGCCACATACATATTAACCCACTGAATTCCCTATCCCAAATAAATATAACACTTACGCTTAATTTTGGAAATTATCAGATGATTTGCAAATCTGTGCTCAAGTAATTCGTCTTTACGGCACAATGTTTATTTTACTTTGTTTTATTGTCTATTAAATACTTTTAGCAAATTTCCTATTTTCAAGTTAATACATCATCTCGTATAGTACCACTAATAAATTTTCCAATTTCTTTCATCGATGAATATTAAAATTCATAAATTATTTTTTGAAAAATTGTCGGTAATTATTTTTTTATTCATACAAGAAATATCAATAAAAATGTAATAAAATAACGTCTAAGGACTGGTCGTACATAAAGGTACATACATAAATATATCTATAAATCTTCCTAGAATTACACGAGGATACATTCGATGACAAGGATTAGCAACTGAAATAAATCTTTAGTTTGGGATTAATCTACGAAACCATCATCGACTCCCACTTATAAAATCTATCCGCCATCATGTTAGTAGATACTAACTAACACAAGAGCTTGTTTGTCGGTATATATTGACAGGAATAATTGTGTCCTTGAAAACTACGTGCACAAAGACCATCAAACAAAATATCAACACCATCATTGTGACTAACAAATCGATTCATTATAAAAATATTTTTTAGTAATTTAAAAATAAAGTATTTAACTCTTTATAGGACATAACATTTTATTTTTTATTTTTAAGGAAAACTTAATTTAATTAAATTAACATCAGTCTATGGAGCTAGGAAAAAATACTAAAAAAATTGTAATTACTTGTAATAAGGCTCTAACGAGTGGTCAATTATAATGCCATTATAATGCAATAAGAAAACAATTGTATGTGCATGCACGGTGGGAAATACATATATTGACCACTTGATTGTAAATGAACTTTGTAGATGTTAAAATGTTCGTCATAATTCACGCGACAAGTTTTAACTTGAATGAAAGTATTGAATGCATATTGGTCACTGTTTACATACGTAATGAAATAAGTTCATAAAAATTATTTTAGATCGAAATTAAGAAAGAAAATTATCTTTATTTGTAGTGGCATTAATATTTGCCACCTTCCTATAAAGGGTTAATTGATTCATATTATGTTAAACAAATATATTTGCGCAACTTTAGGGCAAAGTTATTCTTGTCCCACTATTACGCTTGCTTGTTGGCAACAAGCTTATCTGTTCGTTCTTCAAAGAAACAACTTTCGGTGGGTTACAAACTCTCTCATCCCGACTTCTAGCCGTAGTGTAACTTTTCATTTATTGTAACGTATCAAACTTCAGTAACATGGAAAAAAGGGAGAGAAAAACATATATTAATATCACAAATACTTATCTAATCAGTTAAGTACTGTAAAGCATGTGCTATTTATATCTATTAAAAGTTTTTGACACTTTTTCGTACATTTTTATTGGATATCGAACATTCGAGTAGACAGACAGATGTTCAGACAGGACCCAAAAAAATATAGAAACGATATGTTCGCTGTAGTTGCAACATTTGTTGCATTTGTTAACCGACTTTAAACTAACTTTTTAATTGTTAACGTGTTTTTAGTTTATTTGCATTGAATACCAATTTTTCCGGCATTTCCGGATCGATTTTTGTTTGGTAGGGAAGGTTTCCAAGTAACGCCTTTGTATAAACAAAGCCAAAGTGACAGTGCGAGAATGCGAGGAAAAGACCAATGAGAAATTTTCTATAATAGGCCCTGCCTGATTTCAGAGTATGTGTATTACAATTTTTTAGCTATTACGGCGGGTGTCATGGTAAGATTTGAGCCTGGGACTATAATAGAAATTTGTTTTGAGGTCCCTAGAATCCGAAAATAACATCTCCTAACATATATATATATATATATATATATATATATATATATATATATATATATATATATATATATGGTAAATATGTATGGCAAATATAGGGCAAAGGTACCGGTAGTTGACAGTGCTTTAGTAGTTGACACTTGCAAATTTAAACTGTTATTACAAGACAATCAAGAGCTTTTTTTAATTGATACAATTCTAGTTGGTCACATACAGCAATCTAGTTCCAATTCGTTTAAATTCTGACAAATGTTGTTTTTGTAATCCTAATAATATAAGCAGGTAAATTTTTTGGTAACTCAGTTTTAAAAAAACATGCTAGTTTACCCCACTCGATCTAGCCCCTCCCCGCCTTTTAGAACTGAAAAAGCAAATAGTGTATAATTGGGAGCTGTTTATAAGCTTTCGTATTCCGTGGCTTAAAAATTTTGAGCTCGACACACTGAGTAAGAATTTAATATTTTTAGTGGGGGGGGGGGAAGCTGAGTCGAGTTCGATTCAGCCCCCCATCGCTTCAAAATAAAAATTTCAGACCAATTTTTTCATTAGAATTAGGAGCTATTTATGAGCTTTTGAACAAGTAAGATTTCAATTTTTAAGCTCACCACCGTAGTCTCCAAACTACCCCTAATTGATGAGATTTGAGAAAGAAAAATAAAAAATAGATTATGTTTTAAAAATAAAAAGGAGATTATGTTTAAGAATAAAGCTGTAAATTCGCGCATTCAAATTATTCAAACCACCCCGCATCTCTTTGACATAGAAGAAAGCTATAATTAAAGTGAAAAAAAATAATAGTATATTATTCAACAACCTGGTAATGATAGCTATTACTCACGAAAATGAAATTGCGACACGAGCCGAGCTTGCGAGGTGAGTGTCGTAATGCATCTGAGTGAGTATTAAACGGGTTCTACACGATGCTACGAACGTTCCTTCCAACGTTCGATCGAACGTTTGAGGCAATTAAGTTCGATAGTTGGTGCGACGAATGTATCTGCTACACGGTGAATCGAATGTTTGATCCAATACGAATGATGATGTGTTGGTACTCAGTGGCGAGGCTGTTATCTGTCTGATGTTATCTCTAATGTTATACACTGATGTTGTCTCTCTTCACATGAACGAGTCGTACAGCTGCTGAGTCGAACCAACCAACGTAACCAACATTGACCTTCAAACGTTCGAAGCATCCCTTTGACTCGGTGCAAAAATACCGACATCGAACGGGACACGACCAAATGCGAACGTTTGACGCTCAACATTGGACACTCGTAGGTTCGAACAACGGCTACACGATGCTACGAACCATCCAACGTCGAATGTTGGAAGGTGTTCGTAGCATCGTGTAGCAGCGGCTTTAGCCTTTGCAAGCGAGTAGAATACGATATTTTTTCTACGACCTTTTTTTTTTATTTAAATAAAATTGAATATTTTTAAATCAAAAGAATACATTTTTAATCTATCTCTAATTTCATTAAAAATGTTTATATATGTATAAACGATGAAAACAAAATACAAGTTACTTTGTTTACTTAGATGTTACTACATTGGTCAAAAAGATAGTGTGTAATGAAAATTCCTCCACACCTTTGAATAATGCGTAACTTTCTCAACAATTAACGGATATGTAATGAGTGTGTTCTTCAACAGGAGTAGAAAAACTATATTTTGCGATTAAATATTGTTTCCGAGTTATCAGCTCATAAAATATGTATGTGAATTTCAATTATTGAGTTGCAACTCCTTTACAAAGAAACCATTTTGGAAATAAGAGAGAACTATACTTTGAACTGGGACTTAATAATTAATTACTGTTTTATTTAATTCCTTATTCTAGAATGTCTATTACCTACCTATAATTTATCTTATTATTTTATATGTGAAATATTTAAATTTTATTTTAATATTTCATTTCAAAGTTGTCGCGCGGGTGGAAAAAAGTGGAAAAAATTATAAAAAAAAGGTTTGTAAATTATTTTTTTACATTTATGTAAAATAGTTTTTGAGAAAATTGTAAATTTTTATAAAGGCAATATTATACATGTTTAATGTTATTTTATTCAGTGTAGAAAAGACTACATCTGCATTTATCTTTGTCTATCATATTAATAAATAGAAGTTTACTCACTCACTCATATAAAAACTTAATTAATTGGTTTTGTAGGTAACTATAGAAATAATACAATTTATGTTCTGCTCACCTCAGTTTCTGGAGGTCTTTTGAGCTTGCGCCCATAATATTTCTGTCTCAATTTTTAGATTGAAACAATATTATTTTAACTAAAATAAATGATATCGGCAGGTGACATCCATGAAATATACCATGCAAAATTCATGCACTTTTGACCCTCCCTCCACCTTTGTCGGGTGGCATTACATTTTTCAACATCGTACCTAATAATACGGCACAAATCTTAGCCTATCATCCAACAAATGATTATTAGGTCTATTACATAATTTATGTCTAAACAATATCTCTTACTCGCAGAATTTGGATGTGATATACCAAATTACATAAATAAATCGCCCCCCTCCACCGCGCTACATATCATCAAGCTAGGCAACTGCCCCTCCCCCCACCGCCCATTCTTATGTACGCATTTTATGCACTACTATAAAATATAATATTGAATCATTTGATTGTAAAACTACATGTACTTGAATTTCTTTTCCCTTTGTATTTCTTTCTTTGATATCAAATGAGCGAACATAGTACATACTCGCTTATATACTGCCCATATGGAAGTATAAGTAAGTAGTGTTATGCTATGTCAAACGGCCATAGCTACAAACAGTAAGTTTCTTTTTTTTTAAATTTCAAACATTATTGAGTGTTTGTGAAACATTACTACCTATGGCGAACTTTTGTTTGTATTTAAACATACGTTAGTATTTATATGCTCACTTAAGAATCAGTTAAATTGAAACTTGGACACTCAATTCCCTTTGGTATGTATGACCAAATCCATACGTTAATTAAAAATCACATAGTGGCTGAAGGTGATTTTTAATTAACATACCAAAGAAATCGAGTTTTCAAGTTTCAGTTTAGCTGAACGTTAAGTAAGCTTATTATGAATAGTAACGTATGTTTAAATACGAACAAAATTTCGCCGTAAGTGGTAATGTTTCAAAAGCTCTCAATAATATTTAAAATTAAAATACTGTTTGTCGCATAAAAAGAGAGTAGTGACTGAATGATACCGTCAATTGACTTATCTTAGAACGACCATTGTAAATACATATATGTAAAGTTTTTGAGTAAAGTTGTTTGCTTATATGGACAATTTATACAGTTGCGAAACATCCTGTTTGCGGGTAATAAATAACCTCTTATTTTGTTATAAAACAAGAACAATTTAATTTATCTAACAAGACAAGGAGCCAGCTCTAGAGCTATGAAAAATGTGATTATTGCGTTCGTTTCAAAAAGGTTTAAAACAACCATTTATCTTGTAACATGTTAAGTGGTTTTAGCGTTTCGCCTATGCTATAGGCAATAGCGTAACGCTATTAATTTCGAAGTGTGATCAAAGAGGTGGTAAAAGAAGCTGGATACGTACACCATATCGTCAGACTTAAAACCTCAGTGTCGGAGGATATATTATTTTGTTTAGAGGATTTTTTTTTCTATGAACGTTACATCTTAAGAAAAAAAAAGTATTAATGACATTTATTAACGAATTTAATATAATAATTAAACGAATTAAAAGCAAAATTTTAATATTAAACTCAAAAGCACATCAATAATATTAAGAAAACGCCTCCATTGAAAAATATATACGGGCATTTGTCAAATTTATCTTTTACTAGAGTCCCTATAATAAATAGAGTCGTGACATGTCATCCGTTTTGAACAATTAAAAATTTTCAATTTAATTATTCTTACTAGGTTAATCTAAATGATTTTTGTTAATATTTGTTAATATTTAATTTATTTCTAATGTATTTTACGGAAACTGTGGACAGATTATGCCGGAAAAAATGCGTTCAGCACACATGTCACTACTTTGTTTATTATAGGGACTCTATCTTTTTTCTCTATCACTGCCACGATTGCCACTTATAATTAATACCATATAAACACATCAATAAGTTATGTAATAAAATTAGGATTCTGTTTTTTGCACCATAAATATATGTATACTAGAGAACAAACATACATACATACAGCAGAACACACATAACATTATATACATAGGATACATACTACCACCCAATATGAAGCGTACACGTAGACATGTGAAAAAATAACCGATTTTTATATTAATCGATTATTTTTTTTCTTATAACCGATTTTTAATAATCGATTTTTTCAAATAATAGAAATCGATTTTTAATAAATCAATTACATAAATTACACTATTTTTTAATTTTTTTTTTTTTTTTGTTTCAAAAGTAATTGCAAAGTACCATCTGCGAGACGAATGGAAAAGCGTGACGTATGTTGAAAAATAAAATCATCTGTAGCACGCAGGTTAGTAGCTATGTATTATATTTTTTGCACGATCGTGTATTTTCATGCATTTACCGAGGCTGTTGACAATGCTGGTAAGTTACATTTCCCGAACGTTTGTTTATATCCATGGAAACCAAAAAATAACAGTGCGGTAAGTGAAATAGATGCGTGGTAAGTAAATAGGAGTGTGGTAAGTTAAATTAGCTCAAAAATGATTGTATTTATTTATTTATATTGAAATTAAAAGTACAATTTGAACAATTAGGAAAATAAATCCATTAATAATATGAAAATTTTCACTAGTTTGCACATTATTATTATTATTGTTGGCATCAGTCTTCTTATTTTATTGACATTTCAAAAGGTCGTTCAATCATTAAGATTTTCTGTGGCTTTCATAATCTTCCTTTCATTTTACGAGAATAAATTTGCAGTCAAAAATAAGATGCTTCATCAATTTCATTATTCTCACTAATAATATAGTTTAACAAACTATTTTCCTCAATTTTTTTTTAATAGAAAATTCAAAAAAAATATTCACGCCAGTGAAATATTGACACTTAATTTTTTATTTACAAATATAGTTGTCAATTGTCACTACAAAGATTCATATTAGTTGTTATGAATATTTATAATATTTATTCATGGCATTCTATGTCATAACATAGAAATATAAATTTCATCTATATTATCTGAATTTTATTTTTTATTTAACACATTTTTAATCTTTAATTATTTTAAATCGATCGTGCAAAAAATATTATACAATACACGATGCGTTAAGTGCATTTACTGATCTCGAAAATTGCAAAAACTCGACCCTGCGGGTCTCGTTTTCGCAACATTTTCTCGATCAGTAAAAGCAACTTACCGAACTTATATTGTAAAATACTATTATAATGATTATGTATTATGATCTTTACGACCACAGACCAAGGAGATTATAATATACTTATGACAGTAAAATACTGAAATCTATAAAATTAGTTTCATTTTTCATAAATTTGAATTGCAAAAATGTAAGTCTGATGACAATAAAACTTTGTACTTCGTTTCTTACTTTGCTTTACCTTTTTAGTTTAGAGATTAATTGCGTTCATATTATCGTGAAGTCTTTTGATCGATTTCTAAATCGAGAATGTATGTTTTTAAAATTTTTTCTGATTTCATTAATATAATTGTAAAAAGTTATTATAAATAGTCATTTTTATGTAGTATTAAAAATATTGTTAATTTTGTTGCCGCAGAACACTCAAGAAGATGATATTTAGAATATCAGCACGTCTGGACACAAAGATGCATCGATGCAATCTTCATCGATAGAAATTGAGGCTGTAGGTACCTTCAACTACAAAGGGTGCCAGATGCAGTATTGGAGGTTCTTTTTCGAAAATTTTAGCATACACCTCAGATAGAGATAAAAATAAACAAATAACTCAAAACATAGCAGAAATGATATGCTGGGACAGTCTACCCTACAGTATGGTAGAAGGGAGTAGGCTTCAAAAAATTGATGAAGACTGTGGCTCCTTTGTACAAAGTTCCATGCTGTAAAACTATCACAGACCTCATAGATATTAAATATGAAGAAAAGATAACCCTTGTTATACAAAAATTACAATCTGTCAGCAAAAACGTCTGCCTCACAATAGATAAATGGAAAGATTTGCAGCTAAGGAGCTTTTTAGGCGTGAAAGTGCACTTCATAGAAAATTTTGAAATGAAATCAACTAACATTGAATGTGAACCACTTCACGATCACCATACAGAACAGTATTTGTCAGAAACAATAAATAAAATTTGTGAAGATTGTGAAGATCACGAAAAAGTTGTAAGTGTTACTACATATAATGGCAGCAACGATGAAACTACTGTTAGCCGATCAAATGTTCGGTGTTTAGCAAATACACAGAACTTTATGGTTGAAAATTCTGTAAACACAACGGATATAAAACTTTTCTTGGACAAAGTCCGCAAAATCGCGCCTTGGTTCCACCAAAATGGTGTTGGTGCTGAATAATTGCGACAAGCGCAAATGTTCAAAATGTTTCCGACCGAAAATTGAAACATTTTGTAGGAGACGTATCCACAAAGTGGAACTCACAATTATACATTTATACAACGTTTCTTGTTAATGAGCAGCACTATAGGATCTATTTTGATAAATCACCCGAATGCGCCCCAAATCCTTCAAGCAAACGAAATTGTTGTGCTGAAGGAAATTGAGAAAATTTTGAAGCCTTTTTTCAAAATATCACTGAAGAAATGAGTGCTGAAAAATATGTAACTGCATTAATAAAAATTTATTAAATGTTTTTATTTTATTTTATTTTTTTTTAAATAAAAACCCTTGTTAAAAATATTAAGATTAATTAATTTAGCATTTTTCTGACTGATACCTCTCTTACATAATAACAAAAATTTTTTCCTAGAATCTATGAACATTTTTTTGTAACGTATATTTTTTTTTTTAATTTTAAAAAAATTCTTTAAGTAGGTATTTTTTAAAGACCTTACCTGTCGTACACAATAACGAAAATTTTTTTGTAACATATATATTTTTTTTAATTTTAAAAAGGTTACTTTACACTTTAAAAAAGAAATAAAATATTTTTGTGTATTTTTTTAATGACTTCGGGGCCTTACACAATCATGAAAATTTTTCCATTACATCTTCAAATAGTGCTCTATAATGTATATTTTTTTTCAGATTTAACTTGTTGAAATTATATATTTTCAGTCTGCTGAAGTCACTACATTCACTTGCAATCTAACTATTCACTATTCATAGCAATCTAACACAAATAAACAGGAAATTATACGCATGGGATAAATTTCCCCGAAAAGCAGGGTTGGCGAGCAAAATTATCCTTTTTATTTTCTTCTATTCTACTCTTTTAAAGGATTTATTATCAGTTTATCAATTTTGTGGAGGTTACTTACCAAATTCGAGATATTTGCAAAATTAAATTTTCATCCCAATTTTTAAATTGCATTTTCATCTCTTTAGACCGGTTTTCTACAGATAAAAAATACGGGTCTCTTAGATTTCGACAAAGAATAACATATCAGGGTATCACCGAAATCGTAGAGGGACATCTTGGAATGTTTCCTCGTGAGATAAATAGACACGATCTCTTGTGTAATGTTTTTATACTTTTTATTCAATTCTTGAAGAAATTTCGATCGTTAGTATTTGCTGTTACTGTTGCCATTTTATTTCCTTAACGGATGATGTAATACTGTGAGTATTTTGATAAAACAAACATTTAAACCAAGACGTTTTGGATACAACGCGTCTTAACCGATTTGTGTTGATAGAAAGTTAATAGAAGAATCGTAGTCGTGTATTATCCACGACATTCGTATAGTATGCGTATTACCCGGTTACTATGCGTATTTTCTTTTTTCATGCATATTAGCCGTAACATATATAAGAAGCAGAGATCCGTAAATTATTTATTGGTTAACAATTGCACTACTTTATGAAAAATTAGGGTAGAAATTGTTTCCTAAAGGGATCTTATTCTTTAAAGTGTTTGAATAAAATTTTTAAATTAACATTTACTACTATAAAAAAATTATTTTCGGTGGTATGCTGTTTTCGGCGTCGCTGCGTCTATGCTAAAACTGGAGCGCGGAACCCAATTTTCGGCATTAAATTAAAATTAGAAATAATGGAGGTAGAGTTTCGGAAGTTGGGATTTTTTTATTGCCAATTTCCTCCTCTTTAAGAATCTTTTTGTCTCATTTCTTAACTATTAACATTTTTTTTAAGTTATTAACAAAGAACTGAATACCTCGTTTTTTCCATCTTATTTTGTTAATAACAATTGCAATTTTTTATGTGCTATAAAATCCTTAAATACATTTTTCTATCGGTCATTACGAATCGAATGAGCTATTGCTCATATTTTTAAGAGCTTTATTTCTATTTTTCTTGTTTTTCAACTTGTGAATTAAATACATAAATGTCTTAAACTATACATACGTCAATATAACCTCCAAAAAGAGTGTAATCCTGTTTTGAATTTGGAGAGTGAATATTATAATATTTTTATATTTTTAATAATACTTATTTTTACACTCTTAATAATACTCTTTTTTCGACTCCCGTTGATGAACGCACTCATTATATATCCGTTAATTGTTGAGAAAGTTAGGCATTATTGAAACGTGTGGAGGAATGTTCATTACTCAATACCATTTTGACCAATGAAATCACAGTATTAACCATTATTCAATGGGTTTGCGATTGTTTTGTGACTAATGTATGTACCAAGTTCTAATTTATGTTGCGTAGTAACAAGCAAGTAAACAAAGTAGTTTATATTTTGTTTAGATCATTTTATACATATTAATACAAACATTTAATGCAATTAGAAATAGATTAAAAATTTGATTTAAAATTTATATTCAATTTTATTTAAATCAAAAAGGAAAAAAGTCGTAGAAAAAATATCGTATTCTACTCGCTTGTAATGGCTATTACTAGCTCGTTGAATAATATACTGTTGTTTGTATTATAAAACTGGGACAAATAAATGACAAAAATTTTATTTTCCTTAAAATCATTGTTTTTTTTTTTTTGATTAAAATTCGGGTACTGCTGCCGGTGGATGGCGCGGTCAGCAGCACCCGGCAGCATCGCCAACAGAGGGCATGCGCCGCCATAAACGGTAAAGATAAAAACATACACAAAACAGACAGGAAGACATAAATGCGATAGACAAGGGACAAAACATACACATAATAATAAAATCCATCGATGGGCCCTGCCATCCCAGGGCTTAAAAAGCGCGGACAGTCCTTGGTGATGGTATGATAAGTACTAGACAGAGCGTCCGGTCACCAAAGCCTGGAAGCCATCGCTGGAACCCCCTCCGAGGTATAAAGGGCCCCGGAGTGCAGAGAACCGACTAGAAAACACAGAGACTAGAAAAATATCACAGGTTTATCACAGATAATACTTATTGCGTCACTGGGAGGCGACAGGCCGACCAGTGAAGCAATAAGGAATTAAAACAATACCGCTGTAGAACCATAACAACAGGTCTACAGCGGCATAACAAAATATCACAGATAATAAAAACAAGTGATGTACCACCTCGGGTGTAAAGAGCCCTCGGTGGTACATCGTTAAAAAACAATAACAAAAACAAAATAACAGGCATAAATAACATCAGTACCACTAAGGGTGTAAAAGGCCCTTAGTGGCATAACAAAAGACTAAAAGTACCCTGAAAATCATTGTTAATAAATATACTATAAATAAATTCGCCAAGTGCGTGTTTGACATGCATTAAATTAGGGCTGTTGTTGTTTTAACTAACAACTCCTCATCCCAAAAAAAATATTTTTTTCTAATTACTGACTGATGATACGTATGCGCGTCATGAAGATCTAACATTATCTTAAATTTTAAATTTCTGAATCCACAAAATTTTAATTTCGTTTCAGGGGAAATTATGATGGAAGAGTGATGAACCGTAATATACAAATATATTTAAATTTCTTATATTGTACTTATAATATATTTTATCCTAAGAATTGTGAAGAACTCTGGCTATTGACTGCGAAACGCTGACATAATGCGTGTTTACCACGCACTTGGCGAATTTTTTTATAGTTCAGTTTACTATAACACGTTTTTCTCTTTTATATTTAGATTGTACAATTTTTGAGTAAAAGTAATTTTAAATTAAAAAAAAAAAAAGAAAAAAAGAAAAAAGGAAGACATCTACTTATAAAAGTTTTAAATTAATGTTTTTGAAATAGATTGAAGTATTATTTAAATTTTTGGAAAAGGAAAACATAAACTTCTTATATTAATGAAAGCATAAACTGATTACAAAGATTTCAATATTTGAAGTTTTTCCACGAAAAATTATGTTAATTAAAATTCACATTGTGTTTAAAAAATTATCAAATTGGATCGGCTGGGGCTCGAACCCGGATGTCTTAGCACTAATTTCAAAAATTGTCAGTTCATGTTTACGTTTTGATCTCTGGCATAATTACTTTTTTTAACGTTAATAACGTTGTTTCTTTTAAAGTTAACAGCTCAGTAGCCGAGCGTGCATAGGTACCGGCATTTGCTTACTGGTAAGTCGTGAATTCGATTCCCATGACGGTTAAGCTCGTGAAGGATCTGTTGGGAAGTGGGAGTGTTACGTATACGATATTTTTTTATGTAACTGCAAATCAGCTTATTTGTTATTCAAATAAACCAAGCTATGTGTCGTAAATTAAAAATAAATAAATTATATTGAAACGATTTGTGATATTTTCATTTTTCTTTATTATTCCTCTATATTTGCCTTTTCCTAGTCTTAAGTAAGACGCCGGTTTGCACTATTTCTTGTTCAATTAATATTGTTGCCAAGCCTGCCAGTCTTTCCTGCGTCAAGAAAAACCTGAGATAGGTTTTAATTAACTTTAATTTAGAAATACCCTCTCCAATCTCTTATGCCATTTTTTACTGACCGACCAATTTTACGAAAAAAAGTTACAGTTAAAAGTTGTCGATAATCATTTTACCTACGAAAACAATTTCACGATTTTGCCAGACTCACGATTCGGATATAATATGATAATTATTTTTGACTTAGGGTTCAAGATGTTGACCGACTTTACAGCATACTCAGTTAAACAATGTAGGCAGGGCCGGATCATCGCACAGACAAATGAAACAAATGGCTAAGACCCAGCAAAAGTGTCTATTTTGAATATTTGAATCTAAATTTTGAGATTTGTTTAGTTTTCCACATTATTTAGTTTTGTTTTATTTATTGTTTTATATTTTTATGTACTTTACAGCTTGTGGGGATGGGAGGGGCCCGGTAAGAAGAAAACGTTTAGAGTCCCAAAGTCAGTTAAACCCAGCAAAAGTGTCTATTTTGAATATTTGAATCTAAATTTTGAGATTTGTCCAGTTTTCCACATTATTTAGTTTTGTTATATTTATTGTTTTATATTTTTGTGTAGGTACTTTACAGTTTGTGGGGATGGGAGGGGCCCGGTAAAAAGAAAACGTTTAGAGTCCCAAAGTGAGTTAAACCGCCTTGTAGACACTTTTTTAAGCATTAGCGAAATTTTGTTTTCTAAATATGCCGATAGTTTCGAATACTATTGTTCATCTTCAAGCAAAGACTTTGTTAATAAGATTTATAATAGTGTATTTAATTATTTAAATTGGAATTAAATAATTAAAAAATTGCGTCGATATAAGAATTTTACATATCAAACAGTGCTTGAAAATAAACAACTGTCACGATTAAAAAGTTAAATAGCATTTTGTAAAGTAAGATATTTCTTTTATTATTAAGAAATTTTTAGTCAATCATTCTTAAAATTCCTATACCTATCTATACGATTGTTTAATTATTTAATTACAATTTAAATATTTAAATACACCATTCGAAACCTTATAATTATCAAGTGTTATTTCAAAATACCGATAAGAGATTAATAATTAATTAAACGCATCTCTAATTATCGTTCAATTTTTTTGCCATTTATTCTGTCGTCCGAACGGGGAACGTATAAGTACCTTCGGCCCGTTTAATTATACGTTGCCAATAAAATTGTCCTCATTCGTTTCGTATTTTTCTTAATCGAACATTTATTTCTTTATCACTCCCAATACATATAAATAATGATAAACGGAGAACGAAGATAAACACACACATGGAAAAATTGAGCAGAAAAAAGATGGCAAAAAATGGCAGAAACCGAAATAACTAGTACTTTGTATGTGAATCATTGTCATTCAACTGAACGAAAAATATATGTCGATATCGTGTGTCCGAAAATGAATGCAATATTTGAATTGGTTTGTTAGAAAAAGATACCTATATATCACATAAAAATTGAGAAATTGTATTGCGATCGTAAAATTAGTAATTCGCATGGATGTTATTTTTGCTGTTTAGTATCGTTAGCTACTGTTGTCTTTCTTTTTCAGTGTACTGTTTGTTATACTGCCAATTAATTGTGACACAATGTCTACATATTTGAGTTCTCTAATACGTGTGTGTTTTCCATCGCCTATAAAATATTTACTCCGATTTGTGCTACGTGACGTTCTTGCGAACATGGATAAAAATCGTTTTTGTTTTGTATTCTTATATTTTTTTTTTTTTGCTCCTTTCGCCGATATGTGTGCGGATATAATGGTATGGTGTATGTGTTTATACATTAAGAAAAATAGTATATTTGTACAATATACGCTAAACAATAAACAATTTCAGATATACAGTTATGTCTAAATTTAGCACAGTTTCATCTTCAGAAATTTCGATATGTTGTAAAAAATAAGCGACGGTTATTTTATCGGCGGAAAAACGATTCCAATTACTATGAATAAGACGTTTACAACCTATTTTTTACCAAAGGATTTTGATAGCGAAAAGTATAATTCAGCAAGTATGATAATAAATTGGAAAGAATACTTCCTTTCGTGATATCATCTATTTCTAAATGTCGCTATTTTTAGTCGAATTTTTCCTTGATTTTCCTTATACAGCCTATACAATAAGAACGGCGAGAGGCAAAAGTAGGGGCGCTATCCGTTTTCGGACCCGTAGAACACGATTATGTAGAAAAAATATCATATATATATATATACATATATATATATATATATATATATATATATATATATATATATATATATATATATATATATATATATATATATATATATGCTATGGAAGTTAAGAGCTGAAATTTGGTAAGTGGAGCTCATACTATCAAGGCACCTCATACTATCAAACTGGGGTCAAATTTTTGGCAAATTTTGGATCCGATCTAACTTTAGGGGGGTGGTCTGGGGTAACAAAACTATAAAACTTTTCCAAGCCAGTTGGAAATAATGTTTCGGTCAATTACCTACAACATATCCAAAATTCAGCTTCCAAGGATGATTTGGAGGGGGGGGGAATGATTTTTGCTGGATCTTACGCGTCCACAGTCCCCCAGAATTAACTTAGAGGGTGGAAAGGTATGTTGATAAGAGTTCGTACCTAGAGTCTGCTTATTGAAGGCTTTAATATTTTACCCCACCCCCACCATTTCAAGCTACAATTTCATGCTTTTTTGACGTTTTCGAAGTTTGTACCCCTCGCAAACGTCACCCAAACAAACCTAGAGGGCCGAAATTTTGTATTCGGATTAAGTTAGTATCTTTTGGGGGTCTCAACTTTTAACTCTTACTCCCACCATTTTTATACCATTTTTTTTCATGATTTTTCTTGTTTTTTAACAGTTTCGTTCGGGTCAAAATGTTCCTAAATAAACTTAGAGGGCTGAAATTTTGTATACAGGTTAAGTTAATAGCCAGCCACTGCTTTTTGGAGGTTTCAACTGTTAAGCCTTACCCGCACGATTTTTATGCCTATATTTCCTTGATTTTTTCCTTTTTTCTAACACGTCTAGAGACTCTCTAAGGAACCTTAGAGGGCTGAAATTTTGTACATGTATTGAGTTAGTATCCAGTTAGTGCCTTTTAGGGATTCCAGATTACGTTTCCCTCCACTTCTCCCAATTTTACATCGGAATTCAATGGTATTGTTAAATATGTTTAAAATGTTTTATATTTATACTATAAGACAAGTAGGCGAATAGTAAATTTAAAAATAAAAAAAAAATTGTACTTACTTTTATAACAAATGCAATATATACATATTAAGTAACTGTAAATATTATTAAAGTTAGGGCCGTTTTCATAATAAATTTTAAAGACTTTAAATTAACTTTATCATTTTAAGCTGATTCTAATTTAACAGATATTCGCCTACTTTATTTCGACTTTATAATTTTACCAATTTAAATAAATTGACATTTGCTTATAAACAAATGAGTATCATATCAAATTTATTATGAAAATGAATTATTTTAAATTATAGATAATGGCTTAAAGTTACTTTAGTTAATGTGAGTTTGGTTCAGGGCCGTGGAGCAAAATGGAGAGCCCCGCGAACAAAGTAAATTTCTTAATAATTTTTCCCCAAAAACATAAGTAATGAGGAAAAAAATGTTTTAGTTTTTGCCGGGCCCCTACCGACAGCTTGGACCCCCGTTTCCCAGTCCGGGCCCTGGAGCAATAACCCCGGCTACCCCACCCTCTCGTCGGGGCTGGTTTGATTATGAAAATGGCCCTTAATGTTTATTTATAAAGTAGGAATTTTGGATTTTTTTTTTATAAAATAGAAATTTTGGATTTTTTTGGAAAGAAAAAATATCTTCATAAAGGCCTCCCAGTTTACTCTTTAAGGTCCTTCTTTAATATTTAAAAATAAAACACAAAGGCAATTGGCGGATAAGTATGGGTAGGAATGCCCTCGTACAAATACGAACTGCTATCTGCACGAAACTGAAATTTACTGCGATTCAGCCCTTAAAAACTTAAAACCTTTTTTTAGAGCCCCGATTAGCCGGATACTCATCATCAGTTTTGAAACCACCAGAATGAGAAATCACTTGTAGACTTTTAATCACATTTCGCTTGTAGACATTCAATACCGAGATGAAGAGAAAAATTCGACTTCCGTGATGGGGAATAGTTGTAACACGTTTGAAATATCTAAAACTTGCTTTGCTTCAGCCTTAAAAAGTTTCGTTATTTTTTGCTATGATGCACCGTTTACGAGGTATTTACAATAAAGAATTTTACGATAGTGTCATTTAAAAACATAGTAAAAACCTCACATATGAGAGTCCAACTTCAGAACCACTTATGTAATATATATTACTTATTACTCACCGCCAACATATTAATATTAATAAATGGTAATGAATATATGAAAGCTAATATGTAATTTAAGAGGGTGACTCACTCCTCTTTTCAATGTTGCTCAAACTAAATTTTGATTTCGAAAATTTAATTTAGACGTTATTCTAATTGTATTAGACTGTCTAGCTTGAAAAAAAAATTTCCTGAACTACTCAAATAGTACGATTATTTCGTTATAGTCACCCCTTAGTTAAGGTAGTAGTCTAGTAGCTCGCGCTGTTTTTCATGCCTATTTTTTAAGGGAATTTTTTTTTTGGAGAAAGAACAAATGAGAAGTTTTAAATTCTTAATATGTTTTTATTTACATGTTAATATAACAAAAAACCTTTTTTTAATAAATTAAATTCTGTTTTATTATTATTATTATTATTATTATTATTATTATTATTATTATTATTATTATTATCACTTGAAGTAAAAGCACCTGGATGGCTCGGGTGATTTTAACTCTTGGGGATATCTGAAATCAAAAATTCTTAATTAGTCTTAATCTATAGATTATGTCATTCTAGTCGCAACTAGAATTATGAAATTGTATCGAAAAATAACAAAATGGCGGACTTCGTAAGAAAAGTGATTTTTTTGTCGCACAAAAAGGGTTGTAAAATGGAAAGTTAGGGGTGAAAAAAATTAATTCTAGTTCCGACGAGGACTACAAGTGTGTCGAATAACCAGTTTAAGCTTCAGAGCAATCGGCTGAATCGAAAAATAGTTATGACCCGGGTAGATCGCAAAAATACTGTTTTGAGAAAAACGCGTTTAAAATTTCAGCAACAAATTTTAATAAGTAAACTCTTATATTAATCGGCGGTATCCAACCGCTTGCAGCTGCCGGCCGACCTTCGGTGCGCACCTATGAGGCGCTGTCGAAAATTCGTTATAACACGGTTCCTATTTCGAATTTTGGTCTAAAATTTTCACAGTATGTTCTGAATACTTTCAAATTAAGCAAAAGAAATTCGATTTTTTCAATCCAAGTTACCAGACTACTGTACATTAAATATCCTTAGACTTAATATTACAAAATTAAGCAAAAAGAAAACAATTTTTTTTACGTGGATTTGAAATATGTAAAGAAAATTTTAATATGTTTTTATGTTTCACCCATTTCTTGCAAAATTAACCCCCAACAACCCGTGTTGATATCTGAACAAATTGCAAGTCAATAGATAGCTCTTTAAAAAAAATGTCGCCAATTTAAAATTTTGCTCTGTCTTTTACCGTTTTTGAAATATTTGAAAAATTAAATTCTTACCCCAATTTTTAAAGGGCAATTTCACCCCTTCGATTCGCCCTTCTGCCAATAAAAAAAAAATTGTTGCTTATATTTTAGTCTCTACAACAAGGGTTGGCAACCCGCGGCCCGTTGCAAGCTTTTATATGGCCCACCAAGCAACATAATTTTTCGAACAATTTGCTCTGCTTATGCACAGTTGAGCATAGTCTGTATTTTGTTTGTTTTCCGATGTAAATGGTTCCTAAAAATTTTCGTCGTTTCCCCTATCGTAGCACCTTGCATAACATAACGAATTTCCGTTTGCAAAGATTAGTTCTTCTCGGAAACTAGTTGATACAATAATTTTTCAAAAACCTTTTTTATGTGATTTTTTTTCCTCTTTCCAACGTGTAAAAAACCTTTGAACTTGGGTAAATTTCTGCAAAACATTAATTTTTTTTATTAAAAATGCCTAAAAAACCATGTTCAGGACAGAGGACGTATTTGGCTGAAGAACTCATCCAAGATTTTTGGTCCTCCCACATTTTTACCAAATTTCGTAAAAGTAGGATGTTTCGTTCAATAAATTTTAATGAATGTCATTTTCGACTTCTAGGGATTTCAAAACAAATTTCTATGCATTATGGTGCCGGGCTCAAGTCGCAGCATGGCAATGGTTTCAATATCTGAAATTTCGATCCGTTTCTTTTACATACATATATAAAATATTGGGATTTACATAACTATATGCTTAAATAAGAAAAAAATAAATAATTTAAAGGAAAAGAAACAAGAGAAAAGAAGCTATTAGTTTTTAGCGAATTCCCAAAACTGGAAATTCACCTTTTACAGCAGGTGACATGATGCGACCTAAGCCCGGGACCATTACAGAAATATGTTTTGAGGTGCCTAGAATACGAAAATGATATTCACTAAAATTTATTTATATATATATATATATATATATATATATATATATATATATATATATATATATATATATATATATATATATATATATATATATGTGTGTGTATCCGCGCGATAACTCTCGAACGAAACGTTTAATGCTTATGAAATTTTGTGTGCGAATCCGATTTTCCAAATCGCTGGATGAGTCGTTAGCCAGAGACGTCGGATGCGCAGAAGTAGGTTTTTCGGGCATTTTTTGTCAACAAAATGAGTTTTTTGCCAGAATTAAGCAATTATTCAAAATTTTTTTTACACTAATCGGAAGAAAAAGCCAAATTACGTAAAAAATGTTTTTAAACCGTTACTCTAAATTACTTATTTTTCGAGAAAAACTAGGAAATATGTCGTTCTCCATTTCACTCACACTCGCATTCTTTTTTTTTCTGTCTCATTTTTTGCGAGCTAAATTCGAAAAAAACCGCTTTATAAGTAACGTGTCATGATTTTTTTAATCCAATTTAACGATTCGGCTATATTCTATTTCTCGGTCCGTTAAATGTTTTTATAATGTATCTCTGTTCTATTTTTTTTTTTTTTTTTTTTTAATGAGAAAAAAACTCACAAAAATATCTTTTATGTGATATGATCAGAATTTAGATTATGTTTACACCTTTATAAAATTAATAAGAGTTTGCTACAATCGCATAAAAACTACGTTAAATCATATTCAAACAATAAAATTTTTACGTAATTTTCTATCCAAATGAAAATACTACGTTATAATTATATGTATAAACACATCATTTTAGTGGTAAATAAATTTGCACATTCAGTTTTTTTTTTTGACAACAAAACAAATAATTTTAAATTTTGACAAGTTGTATCATACATTTTTGAAAATATTAAATATTTTAAGGCGAAAATGTATTAAAAAACTGAAATTTGTTTAACAAAACCCATACATCTGCTCGTTTTACCTTAAAAATCTCGGAAAATAGAATATTTTTCAATAATTAACCTAAAAAAACATACAAGAGGTAACTTTTATATTTTTTTTTTTTTGAAAATTTCAAAATAAAACTGCAAATGATTTTTTTTTTATTTTGTAGAAAATGGTAAATGGAAATCGTAATAAATACTTGCCTTGAAAAAATCAAACAAGTATTTAAAACAAAATACTATTTCTTAAAGAAAATATTAAAATTATGTACAAATGCCGTTCTTATAAACTGATATATTCTGTCCATCTTGAGCGCTGGAGCCGATTTTGAGGAGCTGAATTTCCTTCAGACAAAAGCTTATAGGGAATACACACATTTTTAAAATATCCTTTTGAATTTCGTACCTCAATCATTACAAATAAAATCTAAATTAAAAATATCTAAATGACCTGTTTTTTCTCAATTTTCTAGCATCAAGTCTAGGGGTAATTAACTAGGGGGTGATTGTGTTGACATTTTGATGTAAAATATAGTAATTTTAACCGTCTTCAAAGTAACGTTTCGATTTTAACAATAAAAAAATTTAAAAAAGTGTTCTGGCAAGATTGTAAAAAGGGACTGAAATATTTTTAGATATTGATATATACAAAAAATATTAATGTGTTAAGTACTTGCTAGACTTATAGGTTTTATGGGTGGTTTTAGCGAATTTCCAGAATGGAATTTAGCTATTACAGCCACTCTCATGATGCGACTTGAGCCCGAGACTATGGCAGAAATTTGTTTTGAGGTCCCTAGAAACAGAAAATAATATTCACTAAAATTTGTATATTACTAGCCGTATATCCACCCGATGGGTGGTTTACCATCGGCAACATCTCAGGATGTCAGTCAGTGTCAAAGATCTATTAAATATTATTTATTTTAATAGCCATAGTAACATATTTTTAAACATTTTAATTTCAAAAATGACGAATTTACATACAAATTGTCATCCCCTATTAAACCCACTTAGGGGACGTATTTTCTAAAATCTTTTCTTAGTGCTCACCTACGTTACATAGGAAACTCCTGTGCAAAATTTCATTCTTCTAAACCCAACGGTTTAGGCTGTGCGTTGTCTGTCAGCCAGTCAGTTAGTCAATATTAGTTTATTAAGCAGATATTTGTATTTAGTCCCACACCGTTGGACAAGTTCGTTAGCCAGCCATGTCGGATGCTTGGAACATGGTTTTTTTGGTAATTTTTAGTGAAAAAAATTAATTTTTTGCCCAAATTGTCTCAAGTTAAAAAATTTTTGCGACATTTATTTACACCATTAGAAAGAAGAGGAAAAATCACTTAGAAGGGTGAAAAATCACAGAAAAACGGATTTTTATAAATGTAAATTCGCTATGTTATGCAGATGCTGCGACAGGGGTATTCTATTTATAAAATCAATAAAATAAATTATTAAAATCTCTAAATTATAAATGTTGTTATGGTTTTACTTTATTTTGTTGTTACCATATTGCTTATTTTATGAAACAATGTACATAGATATTTATTGTTATTTAATTATTATAGTATATTGTTATTTAATATTTAGATTGTACTGAGGGAATTGATGTCGTAAGCTTCATGTTTAATATTGTTTGGTTCTCTCTTTGTTATTGGAACGGCAAAACTAAAAAGGCTCTCAAGACGTTTACTCATAAGTTTAACCGTTATAAATATTTAGGGAAATTAGGGGACTGTCTAGGGTTTAGAAATTTAGAGGTGTCAGAAATTACCAATTAATAGCCGAATGCTAAAGTGTTACCGAACTATACTTATAGTGAGTTCTTAAGACACTAACTTGCATGTTCAACTAACAAAGAAGTGCACAAAATTTATCTATCGTTCTAACAAGGAAAGTTTTTTACTGTCACTCTCTGATATTATTTACTTTTTCCATACGGAAAATAGAATGGATAGAGAGAGGAAACGAATAAGTAACGAGTGCATAACAATAATATATTACTTACTGAGCACGATATATTACTTACCGAAAACCATCCACTGCTGAAAACCGAAGGTTTTTAAGCATCCATAATCACAAAAATAAACTAGCAGCCGGTTTTACATTCATAATTTTAAAGACTGTTTAACTAAAGCTACTTTTAATTTAAAGTCAACTTTAGCTCTGTTTTACAATGATCAAGTCTGCTTACTTTTGTTAAAGGACTTTTAAGTGTTGCATGCATAAAACGAACTATGAATGATTGTAGCCAATTTTACATTTAAAAAAAAAAAACTATAGAAACGAAAATATCAACATGTTTGAATTTCAAAAATACACATTTCTTTCATTTCTCTACTGCCAGTGGGACTAGAATAGAAAGTCACATAATAAAATTACATTATTTCTTTTTAAAGGGAATTTATAAATATTGTAAATTAAATGGATCATAAAAGAAATCGCTCAGCCAATTTAACCCAAAAAGAATGTTCGATATTAATTCAAGACGTAAAAATAATCAAAAATTTTATTGAAAATAAGCAAACAAGTAAAATTTTTATTTTATTTATTTAAGGTACGAATACTTGATAGAAAAATTATGCTTATACACAACACTTAATGACAATAATCAGAAATGACAAATATTTTAAAGCCGACTTTAAGTAGTAAAAGTCAAAATAATTCTTACTTTAGTTTAAAATAGACTTTACACTAACGGGGCTTTAAATTTGATTGTAAAACAGTACCAAAAATAAAATCAGTTTTAAAGTCGGCCTTAAATGTGAATTTAAAACCGCCGTTATGGGCTGAGTATGAGTAATTAATTTTTCAGAAAAAACAAATAAAACATCATAGAATTCATCGAAAATGAAAGTCATTTATAAAAGAGACTATTTACGTAGAAAATCTATTTACTAATTATTGACAGTAAACTATGCATTACTTAAGTGCCTAGGATGGTAAGTAAGCTATTCAAATTAAAGTTTTTTTTTATAATTATAGTAATCAAAAAGAAAATGGTTCTTATGCGTCAACTTACCTTGGTGTAAGATTGCAATGTAAAAACGAATTTACGATCTAAAAGGTTGAAAAAATTAAATTGACGTTATTAGAGCATTTTTTAAAAGTATTTAAAGAGTAACTATTTATAATTTGTTTTATTCCTACGAACATAGTATATACCTAATCAATCAGACGGTTATAACTTGGTGGTAAACTTACTATGAAAATTAAAAGATTGGATTAAAAATGTCATTAAACTGTTTAAAATAATAAATAAATTTTCGCAAAAAACCACCAAAATTGACGAAGCATTAACAAAATTCTGAGTTCTAAAAATTAGACATATACAGTGAAAAAATTTGTGTTCTGCGTAAAAAAAAATAGTGGTTAAAATTTTTGTGTTAAATAAGTAACCCAACCCTGTGTTAATGTAACATTTAGTGTTTGTGTTTAATGAAACTATTAAAAAATTTTGATTTAACAGAATTAAAATATTAATCTGTTTTGAACAACACACAAATAACATAATGTTTGCGTAAAATGCGAAAGAATGTCATAAGTACACTTATTTGTGTATTTAGAACACCAATAAACTGGTTTCGCTCGCATCTATTGCTTTACTTATAAGGGCAGAAGTAGTCGTAACTGATACCATCGGTCCCATCGATATAGCATCATTGCCATAATCATTGCAGTATTGGACACTGTGCGACGTGCGTTCAACAAAAACATACCTATATGTAGAAGCAGACGGACTATTTCAAAACCAAAAGCGTATTTCTAAGTTTAAATTGGTTTTAATTATTTAGATATTAAATATTGGTAAGTTAATTAAAAATATTATATAGGGTGGGCCATTTTAATCTATGCATCTAAATATCTCGCCAGAGACCTTTACAATGACCTTTACAAAAGTTGTTAGGTATGAAGGGGGAGATTAAATGGTTACCTTAAATTTGACCTTGACCTTCATTCGCAAGGTCGTTTTGAGGTCAAGTCGTATTTTTCAAATGGAAAGCCCTATTTTTTATTTCGGATTCTGAAAGAGCGTGAAATTTTACGTCGAATATACTATAAACGAATTTTTTTTATTATTAATCTTAAGAGGTGTAAAGACCATCAAAGAACAATAAAAAATTAGATTTGAAAGGAAAAACCTAACTTTAAATTGTCGGCATCTTTTGGAGACGTAAAATAGAAGCTTCTGTTCGTTTTTAATGACTTTTGAAGGTCATTCTAAGGTCAAAATCCAGAAAAAATGACACTAAAAAGTTATGAAAAATTAATTTTTCATAACTAATAAATTTCATAACTAAAAAATAAAAACTTAAAGGTCAATAAAAAAAATTCGTTTATAGCATTTTCGACGTGAAATTTCACGCTCTTTCAGAATCCGAAATAAAAAATAGGTCTTTCCATTTGAAAATACGACTTGACCTCTAAATGACCTTGAGAATAGAGGTCAAGGTCAGATTTGAGGTAACCATTTTATGTCCCCCTTCGTACCTAACAACTTTTGAAAAGGTCATCTTTTGATAGGTGGACTTTCTAGCGAGATATTTAGATCCATAAATTAAAATGGCCCACACTGTAGACTGAATTTTTTTCTTTGTTTGCAGAATTTACTTCAATTAATTAAAAAATTATTAAATACTCGGCGTTCCAGAACACAATTAAAAGGCAAAGAAAATCAGGTAAAGAAGGAAAAGTAGTCGTTCCATTTTGCCATCCACGTTCAGTTTGACAACGATCTTCACAATTTTTGGGTATTGCTTCAACATTATTTTCATCAGAACACAACTTTGTAGAAATATTAAATAAAAAAGTTTTAGTAGCGTAAAAGCCCCCATTATGGAACGGTATCTAATACTGGAACAGTTTTGACATTTACATATTAATGAAGTTATTTCTGAAAGAAACGTCTGATAACAAAAATTATTATTAATAGAATGATTGTTTTTCAATTTAAATTCACCTCGCATTTAATGTTTCCTTACTTAATTATAGAAATAGATATGTAAATGTCAAAACTGTTCCAGTATTAGATACCGTTCCATAATGGGGGCTCTTACGTTACTGAAAAATTATTTTTTACTGTCTCCTTTCATTTATATAATAAATAAATAAATAAAATACTAACTTAAAAAAATAATATACCAACACATTTACTGAGTAAACTTCTACATTCTAAATCAGTTAATTTTACACATAATTGTGGTAATATTATAACTATGTAAGTAATTGTGTAAAATTAACACAAAATATATGTCCTTTTGTGTGTTAAATCGTTGGCACAAATATTGTGTAAATTAAGATTTGACACATATGCTTTGTGTTAAAATAACACTAAAAATTGAGCGGACCGTTCTGGACATGTGAAATGTGTTAATTTTAACACAAATTTTTTCACTGTGTACATATATATTTTCACTGTGTATCAAATACTGGAATCATTTTCAAAATTAAAATTAACAAAAATAATATGTACGTATAAATGTTTCGTAACATACCAGGATTATCAACAGACGCCACTGATATAGAAAATAAAGAAATAGAGAACACTTTTCTTTAAAGAGAATATTAAAACTATGAAGTCCGAGTACTTTCACAATAAACTTCTCCGGAAGCCAGCAATATTTATAAAAATATTTTATGTAAACAAATACATAAAATGATTCCACAGAACACTAAATGATTCAACATGTATGTGTTATGCAGGTACGTATATCCAAAATATGAATACATAATTATTATTTTGATAAAACAAACATATACATACGAGCATACAACACACACATACATACGTATGTGTAAAAAATATTATTGTAAATAAAAGATAAAGGTAGATATTTTGATGATAAAACATGTGATATTTAGGTATATAAACAAAAAATGAAAAGTGTCCGATACGTAGTAATAAATTATTTTTATTAGAATAATATAAAATTTTTTTTATACCTAAATGTTTTTAAGTGTTTTGTTTATTCTAAATATTGATCGCGGTCGGCCTCTGCGGATGTTTTGTTTATTTTCGGATACCGAAACCTTGGGACTGAAAGTGTTAATTTTAGACTTGGATCGAATATACATAAGAACACTCGTCAATTTATGATTATTAATTTTTACTATTGACGCCAAGATTTGGTAAGCAAAATAGCATTTACATTTTTTTTCTGTTTTAAATTCTAAATCGATTAAAAGAAAAAGACTAATCACTAGAACGTAAATGGTCACTTTTACAATTTCCAAGTATCTTTTTAGGGGTAAGTTGCTAGTCCACTATGTTTATTTAAGATTTAACTTACAAAACAAAATCATATTATAATTATATCTGCAACAGTATGTTATAATCTACCTCAGTACTTCTTGTTACAATTTCTTATACCATACCCAAATAACAAAAAATTGGAACATTTCTATAACAGAATCAAGTACATTCTGTACGTACATGCTTACTATATCGCACATAACAGCGGCTAAAAATAATGTACAATTCACAATGAATGCTTACAACACACAGCTCAACACAGCTCTGTGTGTGCTGTTGTGCTGTTCACCAAACTGTGAAAAATGTTTGTTTTTGATCGAAAAACTGTACTAGCTCGTGTATGTGGCAATATGGCGTTGAACGAAAAACTCGAACGTTACCATTTACAACACCATATTTTTGTGTTCGCTTGCGGGTACACTTTAAAAATGAAATTATTCTGTCTGATGTCTGAAAAGAAGGAAATTTATTTATTTAGCCAAGATGTCACTGCACCTTGCTAATTCAGTCACCACCGATAAAAACTAAAACAATATAAAAATTTAAAAAAGTTTTTTCTTATACATCTTTATTTTTAGGATTTTCTAGTTAACATGTTAACAACAACAAAATCCTTTAAAAATCGTTGTATCGTTTTAAGAGGTGGAAATCCGAAAGTTCAGTCCTATTTCCATGAAAATATGTTTGAGGGTATTTTATTTTGGTGACATTTGGTCCAGTTGTTTTGTATAATAATTATCACCGTTTTTAATATTTTGAAAAAACTGTAAAGTTTTGATTTTTCAAGATAAGTTTTTGAGTTTTGTTGAGTTTTTTTTTTACTTTTGTCAAAAATAATACCTCATATTTACAATAAATACCACCCAGATTATTATTTCATACTTTTTTCATATTGTAATTACATTACGTAATAATGTAATAGTATGGAGCATACATCTACAGACTGGGTGCAGAAACAGGCAGTCCAAAAGGACCGGACTTCCATAAAATTACGTGGACTCCTCATAAAATCAAAACTTTTCACACCCATATGAATCACTGAAGATTATTTTTTTGACATACATTATACATAAAGGACCCTTCGAGGTAAAGAGAGGTAAAAGTGCCTAAATATGAAATTAAAAAAACTAATAGCAGTATTAAATGCACAATATGGCAGTTAGTCCTATATATCAATATTAGGGCTTTAAACGTAGTCGTTTTCGGATAAAACCTTTTTAAGTAAAATTCGAATATTCTCAAGTTTTTCCTAAATGTGTGCCCAGATCTTTTTTAAAATCGACCTACATATAGAACAGAGGGCGGACTAATTTTTGATCTATACTGAAGGTCATTTCAAGGCCATTTCCAGAAAAAAGATGCAGAACACTGTGTTTGATGTAAGATGTGATGTAAAAATATGAAGACGCCAAGGAATTAGAATGAGACCATGATTTCTGACAGAACGTGGTAAAATTAGTATAGAAACCGATTTTTGTAAAATTCTAAATAGTCCAAGGCACTCATTTAAAACAATATGTTTTGGATTATCTGAGTTGGTCTTTTCTTAATTATTTCTTTTTAAGTTTGCGAGCACATTGAGACGTTAATTCAGTATTTTAGTTTTCCTGAAGCGAACCCATACCCGTACACCAGGTTCAAAGATGTCATTATTTAACCTGAGTGGCCACAAAAAAGTATGCCTAACGTATTATATTCAGGATTTATGCAATTAATTATCTAAAAACTATAAAAAAAGTAAAAATTAACACAAATTTAAAATAAAAAATTGTATATTTAAAAGTGTTGTTCAAGTCTTAAATAAAATCTGAAGGACGAAAATTTAAAAAGCTAAAAGTTAAAGTTACAGATGTTATTATTCCTATTAAACATAGTAATAAATAACAGATTATGTCAAACATATTTCTTAACGAAAAATAGAAAAAATAATTAGTCGTTCTAAAGGACGAACGGGGAACTCGTTTCCTACCAGTCCCATTCAAGAATTACTAATCGTCGTCGCTTTCCTTACCCTCATGCTCAATTTTATAGCTTTTTTTTAGTAGGTAAATTTTATTCTCAAAGCAAAATAAATCACACGTCTACGTATTATTATATACTGACAGAGGTAATTCAAGACACTGCCTTAAAAATCGCTGGTGTAGCCAAGTCCTTTATGGTCGGGTATCAGTTTACGTCTAACTTACAGCGTTTACTATTTATAAAGCTGAGCTTCAGCGTAAAAAAAGTTGCGTTAATTTCAGCTGAAAAATTCCGGGTACTCTCGTGTAGCTGTACATTAATAGGATTTTGAAAAGCACATAAGAGTAGACCAGAAGTAGTGGCACACAAAAGAAACAAATCGTTACCATGATGTAACAAATCTTCCAATTAAAACCAGTAGTACCATAAAATATATTTAATTTGAAATTTTTGTCACAGTGTATCGCGCAGTTTCACCATACCCCATGATCATTCAAACTGGATATATAATATTGTTATACAAAACAATATGTGTACGATAGCCAGCCACCAGCCACGAGCAAGTGAGTAAATGTGTAGTATAGGCATGTATAACGAGCTGACGATACAAAGAGGCCGTCCGTTTTACTCGTGAGTCGTGAGCCACTTCACTATATAGCTGAGAGTTAGAGAAAACGGGGAAAAAAATTGAAACTCATTTTATGTTATAAAAAATTATTAGATGTGTGCTGTTGCTGAAAATATGTACGTCTGTTTTTTTATAAATGATATAAACATTTCAACAAGGCTACTTTTCAAATAAATATATTGCTTTACATTTTTATAAGATTTTTTTCGGACGGATTTCGTCTTTACTGTACGTTTTATTTGTGTGTATGTGTGTGTGTGTTATTATATTAGGAAAATCAGATAATTTGAAAAAAGATATATTTGAATTTAATATATACCTATAGATATTTTGATTTTGATTATTTTTGCGTTATTGTTAGCAAAAGTAAATTGTATTTTACTGCTAATCATCGAAAGAGGATTTTCAAATTTAAAGTGTTGCAGATTATGGCAGTGGAGTAAATCTTTGTACAAAATAAGACACCCAGAAAATGTGTTGTAATGGACTCTTTTAACACGGAGAATATTAAAATCCAACGAGTATTATATTCTATGTGTTCAAAGAGCCCATTACAACACATTTTTTGACAATTTTCTGTTATATTTCCATAACGGTTTTGTTTTTCCCTGGGAAAGTTATACACATGAAATACCTATAGTGTCACATAAACGACAACACAGTTACTATTATTAGGACTTTCTATCGGGGGTAGATCGCCTCTTCTAAATATACCCTCTTTTGATGTCCTTGATTATCTCGAAAACTATTGGAGATAAAAAGAAATACCCCATAAGACACAACACTTTATTTTCATAGTGCTTTCGATTGATGTGTATAATTCCAGACTCGGACCCACTGGAGGGGCTGTTCGATAGATTGGGGGTGAAAAATATTTTTTTCATTATGTGGTACCCCTCGAATTTTTATCAAACTTTATGTGGTAATTAAGTGCATTAAGGCACAGTTACTGTATTTTTTTTTTAAGTGGTCACTTAATTGGGACCCTATAAAAATAACATTGGATCGGATATTATCCTTGTTATTACCCTTAATAATGAAGACTGGTACGAAAATAAATATGTCTAATATTCTCGAGAGTGTTTGCCTTCATGTGGATTTGGAATTATCTTCTGATATTTAGTAGTTACCAAGAAAACAATTTTGTAAAATTTTACATTTCCATAACTACTCAGTTTTGCACACTAAAATTGTAGATATCAAATACTTACAGCCTCAACATAACTATCTAATATAGTTATTAAAATGACCCGCTTTCGGGGCCGAATTGCCTTAACTTATCCGGTTATACCCTTTTAGATTTTGGTGATTTTTATAATATACAATTATTGTGTAGTTGTGCTGAGCTATAAGTTTTGCGATCTGTTCGCTTCTGTAGACTACATGTGGATAAGGTGATCTAAATGTAAACGTATTGGAATTATATTTCTTTTTTCTCTACATTAATTGCAATAGAAAAGATGAAAATGAAATTAGTCAATGTTACGTTCACTAAGCAAGTAACATACCGAAATTCTAATAAAACGTAAATCTAAAATTTCAGTCGCCATTTTTGAAAAGATTATAAGTTGGTTTGGGCGTTTTAAATTTCGATGGAAAGTGGTATTCGAGTACTATAAAATGGTGAACGGAAATCGATAGGGAATTAACGTTTTACAGCAAATTTTCATAGTCAAATTCACAATTTTCTTTTTTTTTTTGTAAAAAATTGTGAAAATATTGTTTATTTATCCAACTATTGCTAGAGGATTGTATATAAACTAAAATAAGCTTAAATCATGCTACTACATACTTAAGTATCATTAGACAATAAAATTTAATCAATAGGGACTAAATTCAGAAAAATTTTGCAACAAAAATTACAAAATTTTGGGAAAAGATTGAATAAAGTACTTATCATTTCTAAAGACAGACTAAAAATAGAGAAAAAATGCATATAATATTATTTATTACTATTTCCTAAATTTTATGGGATGACATACAGGCGTGTGATTCATCCGCCACCCCCAACCCCTAATTTTATCACGTATTTTTTGATAATAGAGAAGGCTGTTATGTGTAAATAAAATAATTTTTAATTAATATGTTTTACATCGCACCAGTTTATTTCTTGTTGCATAAATGCATCCTTTGTTAATATTAACTTGGGAAAATTTTTAACTTTTTGATTTAATAATGAGCAAAAATATGGTCAAAGAATCTCGTATTTTACTAATGAATTGTTACAAATTTACGATATACTTAAAAATACATAATTTAGAAAAGAAAAATACACTGCACCCCCCCCCCCCCCTTTACTTAACAAATCCATCTTTCTATACAAATCTATATTATAATTATTATAATTATAATCTATATCTATATATCTATACAAATCTTATTTACTTATTTATTTCTATTTATCTATACGATCATCAATATTTTTAACCTCTGGATGTTTATGGATATCAACTCTTCATCAGAAACAATTCATCAGATTATTTTCGGATAATGTACTTCTAAATGAGTATATAATATTGTTTTACATCGCCATAACAATATTCTAAAACTTCAGTCTTTAGCTCACAATCAGTTTTCGTCGCCTCGTTTTCAAAATTTGTTCAAGTATGGATGGTATAAAAATTGCTATATTGACCAACGACTGGAAAGTTTTGAAAATTCTGTAACATGTTGCTTTTCCAAAGAAGAAAGAAGAGCACCAAAGTATAGTGTGTGTGGTACACCGGCTTTTATAAGATGTGCTTGGTGTGGACAATATTTTTGTTTTAAACATTTTTATGAACAATATCATTATTGTGTAGATTACAAACCTTAAAATATTTACAATTGTATAAATAAATAAGAAGAAATAAATAAGTAAATAAGATTTGTATAGATATCAGTAAAATATGTGGGGGGGGGGGGGGGCTCCAGTGTATTTTTTCTTTCTAAATGATGTATTTTAAAGTATATCGAGAATCTCTAAAATACGAGATTCTTTGACTATATTTTTGCTCATTATTAAATCAAAAAGTTAAAATTTTTCCCAAGTTAATATTAACAAAGGGTGTATTTATGCAACACCAGTTTATGCAAGAAATAAACTGGTGTGATGTAAAATATATTAATTAAAAATTATTTTATTTACACATAACAGTCTCCTCTTTTACCAAAAAATACCTGATAAAATTAGGGGTAGGAGTGGGGATGAAACCCCAATGATTTTATAACTTTAATTTTGGTATCATAATAAAGATCTTAAAGTGCCATTTACAAATATATATAGTTTCCCTACCAAAGCTATTACCATTTCCAAGATATTTAAGAAAATTGAAAAAAACTAATTTTCAGGGGTGAGTTTCACCCCCTTAAACCGCTTGTGGGCACGAACGAAATATGGCTTTAGGTTAGTTTTAATAAGATCTACAATCCACCAAAGTTTCAAAAATTTCTGAGAGATACAGTTGGATACCTTTCCTTGTCAGTGAGACAAAAAAAAAACAAAACAATTACTCTTAAGGAATGTCAATAATAATAGTTTTTTGCGTAATTAGTTATAGATAATTTAACATTGTAAAGATGCATAATAAGTATGGTGAAATATTTAATTTACCAATTGTTCACTTGAAAAATTGTAATATTCTACGAGCTGAATTTTGACTGATTAGACTATTATCAGGTAAAACTTGAAATGAACAAAAAAATCTGTTTTAATTGAGAATATATGTCAGTGGCGGTTCTAGCCCTGGGGGGGCAGCTGCCACCCCCCCCCCCCCGGTTTTAATAAGGGCTACTAAAAGTAGCCTAAAATATATTAATAATTGATTTTGAATGGCGCTTAATCCTAGCATTTCTCATTAGTTTTTAATCTGACTTTAAATTAATTATTTTTTTTACGTAACTTCCATTATTGTATTGACTGACAACAATTTATCACAACTACATTTGTTATTTCAATTCATTTCCGTGAGTGCGCGAAATTTTCAGCTTACTGTGAGAGTCATGGGGAATTTTCTCAGTGTCGTTTGGCAACGCTGCCGACTGCAGCTGTAAATGTAAATAATTATTTTCCAAGAACAGCAAATACCGTTATCTAAAATTTGTATTAAATAAAGTAATTTTTAAGTGATTTGAGGTTTGTTTTGTGACCGATTCCAAAAAGGAAAACGATTTTAAAGTTTCACAGATTCCTTGTTTATTTAAAATCCATATAACTTAATTGTATTTCAATAGTCGTCTATAAGACTTATCAAAACCCAGATTTGTAAAATCACTTTTCAAAAAATCTTGGGGTGCCCAGAATCTATAGTAAACCTCGCCCCCCCCCCCAGATTATGCAATCTAAAACCGCCACTGATATATGTGTATCTAAGACACACATTGAAAACGGAACAACAAATAAGCAAAATCGTAGGTGTACAGGAAAGAAGATGTCATATTATTGTGAAGACGGATAACAACAGTGGGCGTTTATGCCAATATTCTATTAGTTTTGTCAGAATAATTCATATTGTAACAACAAAAATAATAAACCAGTACGGATTGCCTTCTTACTTACTAGTTTAATTTAGTGATGACTAACTTGATCAACTAGTTGATATTTTTAGTTAGCTAGAGTATCAATTTGTTAACATTATGAACTAGAGTCACTATGCGTTTGAGTTCTTATAGTAAGATTTTATTTTGTAAATTTTTCTACGGCTACTCGAATTGACAGTATAAATTTTACAATAACTTCTCCAAACCACGGTACCTACTGTGTATAATATTGACAAGTTGATACTGTAAATTAACTAAAAATGTTAACTAGTTTTTCAACTAGTTGGAGAAATGTTGGAGAAATGTGAATGTCCGATTATTCCAATGAATTTTATTAGCCTTAGTCTTTCCCGGGCTTTCATCATAATTGCATTTATGAATATTCAAGCGAAAATATTTATTCGTATTAATATTTTTTTTTTTAGTTTTTAACATTACATAGTTCTTAATAGACCTTGGGTAGGTAAAATATTCACCTAATAAAATATGTGAGCATGGTAAAATTTATACTACCTTTTATACGGAATGGTTTCTGTATGAGAATAACACTATAAAGCGATACCGATATTAACTTGAAATCTAATAAAAAATCACATTATTTTCAAGGAATATATTACCATAATAATATATGATACGTGGACATCAGCAGCAGTAAGTATATACAGTGTGTCCCAAGGCAATATACATGTATGTACCCACTTACGTGTATAGTTTGTAGCTCAGAAATCAGTAAAAATAATAGTATTTATAAATATTTTCTTTTAGGTAAAGGAAATAAACTTTTTAAAAATTGAAAATAAAAATATGATTTAATACTGTAAGAAATATTTTCTTATCGGAATCGATTTGGATAAAAATTTCTAATCGATTTTAAACACATGTGAAATTATATTTCCTCTATGGCGCGTTATGAAAAAATAACATTGTGACTACCTCGTAACGACTTGTGTAGCGTTCTTTAGCGTGGCTGTCTTCATCTTATTTATTCAGTTGTGTTTAGATACACAGCACTTGTCTTTTGTACGAATAAGAATTATATTTATACTTACAATTAGGTATAATTTTATTATAAATTATAATTATAAAGAAGTGATTGACAGTGAATATTTGTCAGCTTTAAATATTGCTGATAAAAATTGTGTTTATAAAATGCACTAATATATTATGTAAATGAGATTAACTATCCATATGTAGTATTTTAGTTAAATAAATTATTTTTATAGAAATTAAAAAATAGTTTTTAAAAATACCAAAAAAATGTAATTTCTAAGGTTTGTAAGTAAGTGCAAACACAAATTTTCTTTAAAAAAAAAGAAAAAAGGAAACTGTATTTTTCGGAACAGTGTGAAACACAAAAAGCTGTTTGCATTGTTGCAGGATTTGGTAAAGAAAATATAAGGATCTAGAAAAATCACAAAAAATCAAACATACGCAAAGTCATGTGGCTTATGAAGAAAATTTTGACCTTAAAATAACAGAGATTTTTTGTTATATATTTCGTCTAAAGCTCATAGATTGTCAAAAACAAGATCTAAAGAAAATCGAAAGAAAAAATTTTCCATTTATTGAAAAAGGTAATAACGACGATAACTGCAACATAACTGACCAAAAATTTTGCTCCTTTTAATGCCCCAGGTTTTAAATTAGACATCAAGGTACACTCATACATATACAGTCGGCAATTAATTCGAAACTCGAGGGACTCTTAAAATATTACGAATTATAGAGAGGTTCGAATTATCGCAGGTAACAATTTTAATTTTCTAAGCATTTGCGATGAATGAACTTGAACTTGTCTCAAAACGTACTTACAGTCTTTCTCTCTGCAACTTTGAATTGTGGAGTGTTTGACGCCGATGAGTTCGAATTAACGCGTCGTTTTGTTACGTAGCAATGATTTTTTCATTCGAATTACCAAGTGTATAAAAATGTATTGTTTTAGTTCGAAATATGAAGAGATTTTGTAGGGAACTCGTAATACCATTGAATTATAGAGAGTTTCGAATTGTCGCAGGTCTGAATTAACGAGAGTCTACTGTACATACATATGGAGCCTCAAAACGTCCAGTTCTGGTAGAAGCTGTATATGCTCAAATTAGTTCGATGATCATTCTTTCTCTTCTTATAGACCACAGCTTCTCGTTATATAAAGGCTATATGGATAGGCAAGTAAAAATCTTAATTTAAAAAGCATTCGCCTACAAATTTCCTTCTCAAAAAAGTGTCGTTTAAATTTGTTTTATATAGTTGAATAATTAACACCAATTATATAAAACGTGACAGTATAGCTGTTTAAAATTTTTCGCATTTAAAAACATTTATTTATTTATATTTAGCATTTGATAAAAAGCATATTAATTATTTAATTATTTCGGTAGAATTACAGCAATAATTTACACCAAAAAACACAAATATATTTGACTTGGCTGTATAATTTATATATAATTTATTTCCTTCTATGTGGGTATGTCTCGTTTTATTTATTTAGAGAACTTTACTTCGTTTTTAATCGTTGCTGTTTTCTACACACATATACATATATAACTGCACTGTATTCTGACTGTACTTTACGTAGATGAATGAATGTTAACTATAAAGTACAGTAGGTGACATAGAGATCAATTTACCATTGAAAATGTACTGGAAATCTACTATAAATACAATCAACCTGCCAAAATTTGCACAATATACTTTTACCCCGCTATTAGCAACTACAAAGGATTGAAATCATAGAGATACATAGAGAGGCAACTTAAAAAATCGTTTAAAAAGTTAAATAGTCATTAAAGAAAAAGATGACAGCAGTCATTTGTATTTCTAAACTATATTTTGTCTTTATCTAATGAATGACAAAATACATTTGTTAAAGAAATGCTAATTTTGAGTCAGCAGTAAAAAAAGATAGCATCACCTTAAATGTGTTGTTGTCACACTCTTATCAATTGTTTATATTGGGGTTTCTGTTGTCATAGATCACAGTTGTCTACAACATACTTGCTTCAAAAATATAGGTACATAGTTGGCCATCCATGTATATCACACAATCGTTTAGTTGTAATCATAAAATTCAACTGCTATGTTTTCCCAGTTATCTTAAGTAGGTACATAGTGCTTTATTCATAGACAAAAGTTAGGACAAACTAGTAGTAGGTTTTTAAGAGTTTGGGAACCTCCTTCCCTCCTGCCGACTTTTTGAGTGACCTCGGCAGGAGGCAAAACTACCGAGGCGGTTCTAGAAGCCTCCGGCGGTGGGTGGAGCAAAACTTGGTCTCCAACCTAACGATATCTAGTGAAATTTTTTTCTAGCCTAGCGGAACTTGACCTAACCTAACGAAACCTAAGCGAACTTAGCTTAACCTAACAAAATTTTTTCTAACCTAAGAATTTCCCTAACAGATGGCGCAGCCACCTTCGAGCCCTGTGAATTCGCTACTAGATGGCGTTGCTAGTCTGGATTCCTGTGTGTAAGTTTGAAAAATTGTCAACAGATGGCATCGAAAACCTTTTTTTTGATAGTTAAACTAGCCATTAAAAGATGGCCTTGCTTTCATAATTTTATAATATTTTTATCTGAAAACAGGCTTAAACTGTCAGCTGACGTCACTAAAGGTAAACTGATATCAAACAGCGAAGATTTCTCTCTAATATGCGAAAATGAATTTTATCATATGATTGTATATTTTTATCTGAAAACAGGTTTAAACTTGTATAAATTGTCAGCTGACGTCACTAAAGGTAAACTGTTATTAATAGCGAAGATTTCTGTCTAATATGCAAAAAAAATGAAGCAACAGGTTTTAACCTGCATGGCTACATAAAGTGTGATAAATGACGTCATCAGGCTATCTTTCTGCTATAAAAGGGCGCGACAGAATTTCATCAGTTACAATTTTGTTCGAAACTTTAGTGAAAAAAACATTAAACCTTATTGTTGTGAATTTTCAATTGTTGTGTGTTAAGAGTTAATTGTTGCCAACAATGGAATCCATTACTGCTGGTGCTTCATCTGGAAACAGAGACTTAATTCAAAAAATGGCTGGAAATTTTGTGGATGAATTGAATCATCTTGGCGCTGTTAAACGATGGATTAAACTTTCTGATATGGAAATTGGAAAAGTATATAAAATAATGGGAGCCAGTCAACTACCATCGAAATTCGATTCATCGAAAATGAAGACAATATTGGAATTGGAAATTGAATACATTTCGTTACCAGCGAGATTTGACAATTTGAGCGAGCAGATGCTGGCATGGTTGCAAAGCAATCCAAAACTTGGTATTATGAATAATGGACCCATTGGACTAACTCATAAATTGCAATTTAAAACGTTGGATCTTCTTGAAATCGTGGAGGATGCTGAATGGTGAATTTTGTAATTTATTCTCTTCAAAATGTATTATTTAATTGTACTATGTATTTTAAAAATTTCAATATTGTATCAATTTTTATATATATTTAATAAAAAAAATTATAAAAAAACAAAAAAACAAAAAAAAAAAAACAAAACAAAAAAACAAAAAAAAAAATTTCGATTTTTTTTCAATACCCATCGCTAGACATTGATTTATATTCTAGTTTTGATTATGCCAGATTAATAAATAAACATTATTTGGTGTTTAATAAAAAATTTAAAAAATCGATTTTTCAATTCAGGTCTCGTCTCTAAATCACAATTTTTGAACTAAGTATAAATCAATAATACATATGAGTAATATTTGATATGCATCGTATTATTAGGTTTTATGGTGAATAATTATAAAACAAAAAAAGATTTAATATCCCCTGAAAACGAAAAATTTAATTTTTCACATGCTTAATAAAAATTATTTTTCAAGTTTAATAAAAATTATTCTTTATAAAATTGTCTATCAAATATTAGCCTTGCACATACATATAAGAAATGCTGATTTGCTAAAATATAAATCTTGGAATGTGGATACATAATGTTATAAAAGTCCAATACGTTCATACATATGTATATATGAATATTACATTGTAATACAGGTATTCGCTATATCTATATGAATCGTGTTTAAAAGCCAAATTTATTTTCCTGAATTTTTTAAAATATATATAGTAATATAATATTTCGCATATATACAGTACTCTGTTAAAAGTACGGGTTTCTACACCGTTAAAAACATATATTTTACAATATCAATATATTGTAAAAAATCATATTTCTTAATATTTTTAAAACTGAATATGTAATATCAAGAATTTAAAACAGTTTTGAAACATTAATTTCTCCTCATAATATTTTTTTAGTCTTAAATTAATAGCACAATGTTCCATATATTTTAAGAAAATTTTTCTTTTAATATTTTATAACTTATCTAAAAAATTTATAGCTATTTTTTATCCAAAAATTTATTACTTGCTATTGTTAAAAAATTAGTTAAATATATCTATAGGTATTAAGTGACCCCTAGTTTTGTGAAAGACGGTAGTAAGAGCAATTCATCTTAAATACGAAATTATTTTATCAATGCTAAATAAGCGTTTTTTTTCTCATATTATCATACTCCAATATATTGTATATTATTATAATTTATAAAAATGTGTTTTATTTATTAAAAAATTTAGCAAAATTTTAAATAATATCACGTCAAAATAATATTCAGAAGTCAATAAAAGACAATAGCAGTAAATTTATTAAGATAACTATAAATAAATATTAATCTAATGTTGAAATATTTATTAACAAATAGTACTGCTTAGTAGAAAATTAGGTACCTATTGTTTTGTTTTCAAATTTACCTTTTTGCAATTGATTACCTTTTTGAAAATGTCTTGTCACAACGTATACAGTTAAACATTTTGATAGATGTGAAGAGTTCGATTTATAACATAACACTGATTAGTTTTGGTGTCATTTGGTGCACTTTGGTGTCATTTGGTGCACCTTTGGTGCATTTTGGTGTCATTTGGTGCGGTTTGGTGTCATTTGGTGCACCTTTGGTGCAGTTTGGTGTCATTTGGTGCACCTTTGGTGCAGTTTGGTGTCATTTGGTGCACCTTTGGTGCAGTTTGGTCTCATTTGGTGCACCTTTGGTGCATTTTGGTGTCATTACTTTACGTCAATTCTGCTCTGGTTGTACTATATAAGATCATGTCGATATAAAAACTAATCAGTGTTATGTTATAAATCGAACTCTTCACATCTATCAAAATGTTTAACTGTATACGTTGTGACAAGACATTTTCGCGGAGAAGTTCTCTTTTACGTCATATGAAAAGAAGAGTGCATACTCAGGAACATGAAACAAACAATAATGACCAGATCGCAAATAATCAGTTTGAATATACCACGGTAAATAATGGGACACAAGTGAACAGCGCGGAGAACAGGAGACAAAGTGAATCGTCAAAATCTAATGATGAAAATGATGATAATGAAACCGAATATAGTTTTGAAGCAAGAAATGAAGAAAAGGAAGATAAAGCACCAGTATTTCAAAATCAACACGAAAATGATACAGATCTATCTAAAAGAAACTTGAATACTTTTGATGAAAGTATGATGGCTGCAGCAGAAGCAATCAGAAGTAAATTCCACGCTTTAAAAAACTCGCATAATATTCTACAATCGGTAAATGTCGAAGATAATCGATCTGATGAACAAAAGCATTTACCATCGCCTGATAACTACAAAGAAACAAGTTTTACTCCAAAGATAGCTGGTCTCTTACAAACTGCTCTAGACATATTAATGGTCAAAGAGCTTCAGAACGCATGCGCAAAGGATGAAGAACAAGAAGATAAAAATTCGGAAGAAAAGGACCAACCTTCAACATCTAATTCAATAAATGGAGAAGCTAAACGTTTCAAATATGATGATGAAAATACTAACCTTCATAATGGCCATTCGAAACCTGCTGATGGAGAAGAATATTTTGATGACCCGAACCATTTAGTTGATGAACTAAGAAGTTTAGCGACTCAGACGCAAATTGGAGAAGAAATGGTTAATACTGTGTGCAATTTAATGGAAAGGAGTCATATTATAAATCCCAGCTTCGCGGATTATATCGAAAACGAGAAAAAACGAAGCCATTTTAATAATTTAAAGGAAAGTGACATTGGAAAGCGGATTATCTCAATAACCAGGGAATTGGAAAAGCATGATATTATTGAACCAGTGTTAAAATATGTATTCAATGATGATGAAAAAACATCTACTAGCGATAGCGAAGATACTGCGAGCGAAGGAGAAGCTGATGATGACGAGAATACAGTCGCCAACGATGGTGATGAAAAAATTTCGGGTGAAGGGTTATACTTAAGGCCCTATAGGAGATATTAAAATAAGCTATCAGCATTTAATAAGTTGTTAAAAAAATCTTTGTAACTTTTCCAATAGCTATATGTTAATTATTTTAAAATTATGTGAGTGTTGTTATTTCTTACATACCATAGTCCTTAAGCAAATTTAGTAATTCGTTAAAAAAAAAAAGATCACCGAAATGATTGTTCTTACAACGAACTATGTAATGTGTATTTTCTAAGTTATTAAAATAGGTAATGTTTTTGCTTGCTCCTGAATAAGGGCAATTAAATCGCATTGTCCTATTAACATTCTGGTGCGATAGAACATATGTGTAAACTATGTAATTCTTGCTAATAAGTATTTACCCATGTTATTAATGATTTGCTAATTTGAAGTATCGTTTGCACAGTAATGATCTAAAACTGCTGTGCAGGAAAGGGTTAATTAATTGAATGCAGCTTAACTCCGGAAAAAAAATAAAATTTCGTAATCCAAAATTAAAGTTTTCATCCGCTCTTTAAAAATTATGAGAGTTATTTACTGTCCACCCTATATATACGCATTTATTCTTATGATATAAAACTACATTTTCAATTCGTTTGCTTAGAAATATTTGTCTGTGACTGATAATTTTTAGGTGTTTTTACAAAATTAAACTGCAAAAAATAGTTTAAATGTATTTCACTGTCTATAAAATCATAAATTTTTTTTCTCTATCATCAATAAATTAACAAACAAAAAATACTTATTCAATACCTACCTAGCTTGCTATAACTATTGTTTATGGTAGAAAATATTGGGGGAATATATAAACATAATAAGTTTCAGCGAAGTAAGAACATACAAATTTAACATGGGAAAAAATTGTTGAGATCAGAGCATGCTTGTCTTTTATGGGTATCGTTTTATATAGGTATCGATAGTTACTAAAATTTTCTTTAATAGCAAAAAGGTAAATTTGAAAACAAAACAATAGGTACCTAATTTTCTACTAAGCAGTACTATTTGTTAATAAATATTTCAACATTAGATTAATATTTATTTATAGTTATCTTAATAAATTTACTGCTATTGTCTTTTATTGACTTCTGAATATTATTTTGACGTGATATTATTTAAAATTTTGCTAAATTTTTTAATAAATAAAACACATTTTTATAAATTATAATAATATACAATATATTGGAGTATGATAATATGAGAAAAAAAACGCTTATTTAGCATTGATAAAATAATTTCGTATTTAAGATGAATTGCTCTTACTACCGTCTTTCACAAAACTAGGGGTCACTTAATACCTATAGATATATTTAACTAATTTTTTAACAATAGCAAGTAATAAATTTTTGGATAAAAAATAGCTATAAATTTTTTAGATAAGTTATAAAATATTAAAAGAAAAATTTTCTTAAAATATATGGAACATTGTGCTATTAATTTAAGACTAAAAAAATATTATGAGGAGAAATTAATGTTTCAAAACTGTTTTAAATTCTTGATATTACATATTCAGTTTTAAAAATATTAAGAAATATGATTTTTTACAATATATTGATATTGTAAAATATATGTTTTTAACGGTGTAGAAACCCGTACTTTTAACAGAGTACTGTATATATGCGAAATATTATATTACTATATATATTTTAAAAAATTCAGGAAAATAAATTTGGCTTTTAAACACGATTCATATAGATATAGCGAATACCTGTATTACAATGTAATATTCATATATACATATGTATGAACGTATTGGACTTTTATAACATTATGTATCCACATTCCAAGATTTATATTTTAGCAAATCAGCATTTCTTATATGTATGTGCAAGGCTAATATTTGATAGACAATTTTATAAAGAATAATTTTTATTAAACTTGAAAAATAATTTTTATTAAGCATGTGAAAAATTAAATTTTTCGTTTTCAGGGGATATTAAATCTTTTTTTGTTTTATAATTATTCACCATAAAACCTAATAATACGATGCATATCAAATATTACTCATATGTATTATTGATTTATACTTAGTTCAAAAATTGTGATTTAGAGACGAGACCTGAATTGAAAAATCGATTTTTTAAATTTTTTATTAAACACCAAATAATGTTTATTTATTAATCTGGCATAATCAAAACTAGAATATAAATCAATGTCTAGCGATGGGTATTGAAAAAAAATCGAAATTTTTTTTTTTGTTTTTTTGTTTTGTTTTTTTTTTTTTGTTTTTTTGTTTTTTTATAATTTTTTTTATTAAATATATATAAAAATTGATACAATATTGAAATTTTTAAAATACATAGTACAATTAAATAATACATTTTGAAGAGAATAAATTACAAAATTCACCATTCAGCATCCTCCACGATTTCAAGAAGATCCAACGTTTTAAATTGCAATTTATGAGTTAGTCCAATGGGTCCATTATTCATAATACCAAGTTTTGGATTGCTTTGCAACCATGCCAGCATCTGCTCGCTCAAATTGTCAAATCTCGCTGGTAACGAAATGTATTCAATTTCCAATTCCAATATTGTCTTCATTTTCGATGAATCGAATTTCGATGGTAGTTGACTGGCTCCCATTATTTTATATACTTTTCCAATTTCCATATCAGAAAGTTTAATCCATCGTTTAACAGCGCCAAGATGATTCAATTCATCCACAAAATTTCCAGCCATTTTTTGAATTAAGTCTCTGTTTCCAGATGAAGCACCAGCAGTAATGGATTCCATTGTTGGCAACAATTAACTCTTAACACACAACAATTGAAAATTCACAACAATAAGGTTTAATGTTTTTTTCACTAAAGTTTCGAACAAAATTGTAACTGATGAAATTCTGTCGCGCCCTTTTATAGCAGAAAGATAGCCTGATGACGTCATTTATCACACTTTATGTAGCCATGCAGGTTAAAACCTGTTGCTTCATTTTTTTTGCATATTAGACAGAAATCTTCGCTATTAATAACAGTTTACCTTTAGTGACGTCAGCTGACAATTTATACAAGTTTAAACCTGTTTTCAGATAAAAATATACAATCATATGATAAAATTCATTTTCGCATATTAGAGAGAAATCTTCGCTGTTTGATATCAGTTTACCTTTAGTGACGTCAGCTGACAGTTTAAGCCTGTTTTCAGATAAAAATATTATAAAATTATGAAAGCAAGGCCATCTTTTAATGGCTAGTTTAACTATCAAAAAAAAGGTTTTCGATGCCATCTGTTGACAATTTTTCAAACTTATACACAGGAATCCAGACTAGCAACGCCATCTAGTAGCGAATTCACAGGGCTCGAAGGTGGCTGCGCCATCTGTTAGGGAAATTCTTAGGTTAGAAAAAATTTTGTTAGGTTAAGCTAAGTTCGCTTAGGTTTCGTTAGGTTAGGTCAAGTTCCGCTAGGCTAGAAAAAAATTTCACTAGATATCGTTAGGTTGGAGACCAAGTTTTGCTCCACCCACCGCCGGAGGCTTCTAGAACCGCCTCGGTAGTTTTGCCTCCTGCCGAGGTCACTCAAAAAGTCGGCAGGAGGGAAGGAGGTTCCCAAACTCTTAAAAACCTACTACTCAAACTTAAGTTGAACTTAGCTAAATAAATTTATAATTTAACGAGACTACCGATATTGGCCTGTAAAAAGAGAATGAAGGAAAAAGTATCCGAATGATAATAAAATAGTGAATATTTTAGGGAAGCAATATATAGCCTAGTCAGTAAGTATCTGCCGATATCACTGCTCTGCATATATTACAAATAGAATACACAAGAGTCTGCAGTAAAGAGGCTGCATGTGTGGAAGTAGATGTCACAAGATCCTGTTTTACATCCCATTTGCGTCGTAACTAAGCGTTTCCCCGCAGATTGCTCCATGTCTCTAGAAAGCCCACATGATGGTCTATCTAAAACCATCAATGGTTTCAACATTTTATTTTTTTTACTTATATTCTCACTGAACTTGAGATCGTATTTTAATTATCTTCCCATCATCCTATGGAATTCAAATTTTGTCCATAATATCAATTTTATCTGTAGTTTAATCCTTCACAAGATGGTATTTATCCTATCCATTTGCTATAGGAATCTCGGTAGACTCCTTTATAATTCACAATTTATTTTCAAGAAAATAAGATTTTATGGGCAGATAAGTCTTACTGCATCCACAAAATTACGTAATTATTAATTTCCATAAGATTAGATGTTTTAATATCATCCTCATTTTTTATCGAATCATAATTATTGTCAGGTAAAAACGGGTTTCCTTATTACTAATGAACTTTTAACTTATATATGTAATTTTTGCGTTTGTGCTCTTATTGAATTCATAGCGCGATATGTACACTGAAATTATATTTTCGTCGTACAGTTTACGAAAATTTGTGGCAACTGAAAATATTTAAAAACTGAATTATAAAATAAATTTTCTAATTTAAATTTTTTTCTATTTACTTACGACTTGCAGTATGTTTGTAATATTTATCATTTTATTAATACATTTAAGTACCAACCTATATTTTATATTTATATTCAGTAGTTATTAGTCATTCATATTATCTAGGTCAATATATAGGATACTTTTTATTGCGAGAAAATGTTTGATTCCCTTTGGAGTATTCGAAAACTATTTTGGGTATGTGCACGCATTACGCAAAAGTTACTGAACGGATTTTGATGGAATTTGATGTGTGATAACTTATTGTCTGCGTCAACACTTATGGAATACCTTTTATTTTGGGAGAATGTTTCATTCTCGAAATTTCTCTCAAATGTCTCGAAATTTTTTATCACGACAAAGAGCAAAACAACCACATACATATGTTTTTGAACCATTGCACAGTGGTCCAATTTTCAAAAAAAGCGGACAAAAATAAAAAATTAGTTTGAGTAAAACAAAAAATGGTACATAAGGGTTTTTAAGGTCGCTGATTATGAATTTGATATTATTGTTTTGAAAATTCAAAATGGCCGGTCCAAAATGGCGGGCAAAAATAAAAAAACTTAGTTTTATTGAAAGAATAAATGATATATAAAGGTTTTCAAGATCGTTGATTATGAATTTGGTATTACTTTTTTAAAAATTCAAAATGGCGAGTCCAAAATGGCTGGTAAAAATAAAAAAATTAGTTTCATTGAAACAAAAAAAAAGTATATAAACGTTTTCACGGTCGCTAATTATGAATATGAAGTGAAAAAAGAAAAAAATGAAATTGGTATGCAAAACGAAAGGGCACATTGAGGCAAGAATTTTGTTTTTTAAATTAATCTAAATACTTCATACTTTGTTGCAAAAAAAGCAAACCATCCAACTCGATCAAACTCATAACTTCTATTTCTTATAAATAAACACATCAAAAAGCAATATTTCTCTAAGTACACCCTATAGAAATACTCAATTACCCTTTACCACATATCTATAATGATTACTCACCTTCATTTTCAACTTCCATCACTTTTGGTTTCAAAAACACATTTGCAAACAAAAGTTATTAACGGACAACTAAAAGGTGTGTACGAGTTCGGTCCTCAGTTAGCTATGTTTGACCTTCCCTTATCTGGTAATGCAGACGGTATAATGGACTGTCGATTTGCATCGAGGTGCAGACGTGTCTCCCCTACGATATTACGGGGTAATAAGTTCAAAATTACAAACTTCACTTTTCTCATTTTTGTCCGCTTTTTTTGGAAATTGGATCACTGTGCGTTCTACAGGATCCTGCGATAGCGATAAGTTATTTATGCTTTATCCTTTAATGTGTCAGAACTCAAAAAGTCCTTGTGTCATCTAACATAACTATCCTTCAGTATCTTATATGTTTAAATATTTGTGTCGACTGTCGTACCAATATTGGCAACTCGGTCTATGGGTTGCTACATGCAAGCGGAACAACTGTACGTACGTATATAGTCTAGTCTAGTTGTTGTGCTTTTTAGTTAGCTTTAGATCTGTTCTATTAAACTTCATGCACGTAATAAGAACACATGAAACATGCACAATCACGTCGTTACTTTTGCATATAATTAATAACAGAAACATGTCGTTCGTTACTAATAATATGAAAAATATTACAACAAAGATACAAGTATAGAGTGCCCACGGTATCGAAGTGAAAGAGGACGCGCAAGCGGCGACAGCTTTTCTAAAGTAATTAAAAACGTATAACATTAATAAAAAAAGTGCAATTATGACAATATTATAGTTTGTTTTAAATTGTGTATCTTTTTCAGAAATATCAAGACTACGATAATTCTAGGTTTTGATTTTAGTCTTACATTTGCTCGTCGCTATATATTAGAGGAGAGTTGTTCTGGATGAACCACTTGCTAGTTTAGATTTTGTATTTAAGTGATTTAAAGTAAAAGTTTTTTTCCTTTTGGTTGATTTTGAGACTTGGTTCGAAATGATATACACCGTACCAAATTTAAGTATTTATAGATGTAATTATATCACTGAAAAAGATATTGAAATAGCTACCGAAACTTAATTAATTTCTAGGTTTAAGTATAAGTTGAGAAGTATTGCGATTTGGCCAGCTTGCCTTATTTGGGCAAATAACAGTTGTTTACAGTGGATCTGAAACTTTCTCTTAGAAAACTAAGTATCTTGCCAAAACAGAATTAAGTAATCTGCTGTAGCACAAATGGCTGTAATAATTATTAAGGAGCGCACTTATTCAAGGAGTATTTATATGAAATTTAAAAAAGAAAAGAGAAAATAAAGGATAAAAAGGTACCCAACTATTGGTACGGCGAGCTTCGCCAAGTTAAAAAAGAGAATCTTGTGCAATGTATGAACTATTATTTTACTTGAAAATACACGGACTACACCAGAGCTAGTGTAAAAAATATTCATTATTATTAAACATTGTCTTCCATCATAGGTATTAGGCGACCCAATTCATTTTGGTCTTAAGGAATAAGAAAAAAGTACTAAGTAGCGCAACCAAAACCGAGTAAGTTTTTCTGAAGCTATATCTCTATATATGAATGGCTGATGATATACGATGACTGATGATTTGACATTGCGGGGACCGACCATTGAAAATCTTTGCTTCAGGACAACCATGCAATGAACTTACTACCCTAGTAGTGTTTGACAAAATAGCACAATGCAACTAGCATAATTTTAACTTATTTTTGCCAACAAAAATGAAAATATAAAAAAAAAATTTAAAATAAATCAAATTAATTTTGAACATAAAATAATTCAGTCATAAAATCGTTTTAAAAAGTTATTTCAAACAAAATTTAATATTGTACATTTTACTTCACTACAATAAACAAATAATCGGTTTATCCCTCACTATGTACTGTCTATATGCTGCGGAAATATGCATAAATAATGATAAAAAGGTTTTTTTTTTATTTTTTCAGGAGTAAAATTGAAAAATAATTTAATATTTTTTTCTGCTAATATAAATTTTACCACTATTGTTCCAAAATCAATAATAGTGTAAAACATATTATTTTCGAATTACATGTTTATTTTTTTTTTCAGCTTTTTTAATTTTTTTTATTCAATAATTTATCGCTAATAGTATAAGCTTAATATTGTTAGGTATAATGCCTGAAACAAACTAATAAATTAAAGAAAAAAAAATTATAGTATAGTTTTGTATTAGTTATTATAATATTGTAGTAAAATATAGGTTGATTATAAAATTCGTATATATTGGTTTGGAATTGGATAAAGAAAATGGAGCAAGTAACTTGATAAGCCGCAGCATGAAGGATTGAAAGTTCCATTCTTATGATTACCTCTAAGTAAGAGCTGATTGATTTAGTTGAATTAATTATACTGAATATTTTCTTAGCTGGCAGATCCACTTAGCTTCGCTTCAATAGTCAGTGCTTGTCATATTACTCTGTTTAAATATGAAGTATATTAGATATACCATTTGTAACGAAAATTGAAGTCTACTTATAAAAGTCGTTCACATTTGAATAAAAAAGAAACTCGGCTGAGAACAAGTGGGGCTCCCATAATTATTAGGCTTTCGGTATAATGACCAGTCCACAGACCAAATTAAACATTTATTTATTTATTTATTTATTTATTTATATATATTTTAATCTTATCCATCTATACGCAATAAGGGAAAAATGAATGAATTGTCCCACATTATACTGAAGCATTAGTCAATACCTTATTTATCAATCGTTATACGTCACTAGGCGGAGAACAGTCATTTCTAGCAAATCTTGAGTTAAAACTACTGGACCAAGAATTAAAAACTAATTAATTTGTTGCGAGTTCCGCAAAGCTATACTCAAATCATGACTTTGTGGAATTCCCAAAACTTAATTACGTAAATTATTAAAATTGAGTAAGCTATAAATCCAACCTGATTAAAATTCACAATACTTAATGAAAATACTTAATATTTTTATTTATTTCTTTTTTCTTTTAGGAGTAAACAAAATGTTATTTGTCATCCTCGGCAAATTAATTGGCTCTTTTTTGCGGGAAGTTTAAGGAGGCCTTGATTCTAATCCTAAAATTTCCTAAAGAAACCTAAGATCTTGAAAAAAGGACATTATTTATTGAAGATATTCTAGACTGATGGGAAGAGTGTAAAATTTTATAAGCGTGGTTTTGGTAATTTAATGCAATGAAAAATAGCAAAGTCATAAAATAAATTGTCTATTTTGCTTACAATGATTATACCCATACCTACCGTATCTATTAACACTTTCAGTCCCATGGCTTCGGCATCCGAAACCAAACAGAACATCCCCAGAGGCCGATCGCGATCAATGATTAATTGATTAGTTGGTTACACATTATGTGTGCGATGTTTATCATCATTCATCACACGGATGTGTTCCTACTCACACAAATATATACCAACACACACTACTCTTTTGGTTTCTATGTCCTATAAAAAATTTTAAGATAAACAAAAAATACATAAAAATATAATTTATATTTTTAAATAAAATTGATTTGAATGTCAGTGTATATGTAATATCTACGTATCACGTACGTATATTTACAGTTTTACACATGCATGTTGAACTGTGTTGAATCTGTTCAGTGTTTGAATCATTTTATTTTATGTATTTGCTTATATAGTATTAAGTTGTTTTTTTTTAAATATTGCCGGCTTCCGGGGAAGTTTACTATGAAAGTGCTCGGGCCTCATAGTGTTAATGTAATTTTAATTTGCTGATTTTGTTCAAGCCAGTTCGTGGCTGTGAAAGGTTCCGTATAAAATCAAAACTGTTCAAATTTACCCTCTTAAAAGTTCTCTTTCTTTGAATAATCTAGTGAACTAAGAATCTGAAACCAATAACTGAAACCTCAGATAACATGGCGAGCCAATATATTTTGAGGTTATAAATAACCACACACATTTATATGACCAAGCTAAAGTGCAATTCCTTGTATTAACAATACACCAAAGTTATAGTGCACACGTAGCTATTTAATGTACGGAAAGAAAATTATACATAGTTCTTAACACTCAATTACAATTTACAATACATGTAAAAAAAAGAAACCCACGGACCACCTCGGATAATCCAGAGGCTCTGATAACCTGGGCTGGGATGATCGGGAGTCTACTGTATCGAGATTAATTTTGGAATTGTTGCTTTAATTTCTATAGGTTTTGCGTTCCTTATAATATAATGAATAAGGATAACAAAAATACATTTAACATGATAATTTTAAAGAGGAAAGTTTATTGTTTGTACTTGATGACGTCATTTATTTGAAATTTGTTTGCCGAAAATAATTTATTGAAACATCAGTAGAAAGAAACGATTTTGGAACTTTTTTAGTTGCATTTAACTTTACTATTACATTTTATTACTTCATTACCATTTAATTATTGTAGACTAAATGATCATTCTGCTTATAAAAAAATACATTCATTTTAAAACTTTATGATTTAACGCGAGATTAGCAACATAATTTTTTTTTTTATTTTGAAAAAGTTGTGCAGTCGAACTATGAAACTAGCTAACGGTTCATTATAGTATAATAAATGTTATTTATATAAACGTTTATTTAATTTTAATTCAACTGGAAAAATAAAACTGAACTACACAATGCAATCCTTTAAATTAAATATTTATTATCAATAAAGCTAGGAATATGTGTTGTTGAATAAAGTTTGCCAATTTTTGTAATTGTTAGATATTATTTTTTGGCAAAAATATCCTAGAACGGATACTGATTATTGCGAAATATAAGTTTATTTGTATTAAAACTTATATTTCGCAATAAGTTTTACGATCTATTGTGTTTTGCAAATATTCAAATATCAATAAAATACATAATATGTATGCTAATATTTACTTCGATTACTATTTACATACCTTTAAAAAATAAATTGAATCGACTTTAAAAATTAACAATTTGCTCGAATTATAAAAACTTCAAAATAGTACACCACAAATCCAATTTTACGTAGTGGTCGGTGCAAATTTAAGGGGAAGTACGTAAAATCGGAAGATCAGGGGCGTCGGTAAACTTTTGTTTTGGGGGGTTGGTAAATATTATTTATCTGAATTTATTTAAAACAATATTATCTTAAGAGATAATTTACACTTAAAATTCGGTTGTGTAGACAAAGGAAATCGAATGTTAGACTAATGAATATTAGTGACAACTTTTAGAAAACTGTCCAAAAATCAACTTCATTATCGCATTCATCAGCGTAAAAGACGCCAAATACCGGAAGCTGACAAAAATTCTAGAATATTCTACTCGTGAACTGGCAAAGATACCAAAAAAAAACTTCACTATTGAATTGCGCACTAAAAATTAGATTAAGCAGCGCATTTTGACAAAAATTTTAGAATGTTCTATTCGTCAACTAACAAAGATATCGAAAAATCGATTGTACCATTTAATTGGTCATCGAATAAAAGACGGAATAGCACATTTTCATAAATGTTCTAGAATATTCTATTCGTCAGGTAGCAAAAATTGTTTGTCAAAATCGGACATTTGCTTTACATTAGTTTAATTTCGGTTGGACAATTAAGTGGTGCAGTAGATGTTCCAATATATTTGTTAGTTGACAAATAGAATATTCTAGAACATTTCTCAAAATATGTTATTTGGTCTCTTTTTTGGTACTCAATTCAATGGCGACGTTTGTTTTTGAATATCTTTGCTAGTTGACGAATAGAATATTCCAGAACATTTGTCAAAATGTGTAATTTAACCTCTTTTTCAATGGACAATTAAATGGTACAATTGATTTTTCAATATCTTTGCTACTTGACAAATAGAACATTCTAGAATTTTTGTCAAACTACACTGTCTCATTTTTAATGACCAATTCAACGGTGAAGTTTGTTCTTTGATATCTCTGCTAGTTGATGATTTGAATATTCTAGAATTTTACGTTACTCATTTTTCGTTTGCATTTTGCATATTACGTATACAGAATATGTGCATATATATCTTCAGTGAAATTTTAAAATTTTTAAAGGCTACGAGACCCTCAGACAATATTACCTACGGCCCTGACTCGGGCTTGGTACATAAATTTTCACCAACACAGACAAACAACAACATATCTGTGAGAGGAGAACACCACTAAATCGCTGACGTCACTACGTAAAATCGGAGTACGTACCATTGGATGGCCACCGTAATTAGGTAGTAGTATCTTATATGTTAGTTTGGATTGAGTAATAACTGAAAATAAGACCGATGTCTTTTTATTTACATTTTACACTAATAGATAGCTTTTTTGGAGCCGATGCCAGCCATACTAACTCCAAAAGTTTAATAATAATCTATATGAGAACTAGGAGGTGCACATCGCTGGTATTGACTCAAAAAAACGAATTTTAAATATTCTGTTTAAATTTATACAATACTTAACATTTTATTTGTTTCGTTAAGAAATATTGTCAGATTTTAAGTTAAAATATTTCATTTACACCAACAATTTTCTATTGAACAACATACATCTCCTAATCATTTTTAAACATTGAATACATGTTTAAATTTAAAAAAAAATTACGTTTTTCATTGGAATATGATAAAAATTTTCCATTTTTCATGATAGTACATATAATTTTACTATACATATTAAGGCATTTTTTTCAGCAACAGGCTTTCTAATCAACATGAAACTTCAACGGAATTTTTAACTTTTAAAGTAGAAATTGTAATGGGTCCGATTTTCAAAAGTCCTAATTTTGATATATTTCCACGCTTTAAAGACCTTACAATCGTATAATACCCTTTCCAAGCTAATCTCCCCCCTTCCTTTTCTCTCTCTCTTTGTGGCGCTGTGTGTACAAACGTACTTATACGGAATGTTTTTCGTCTGGTATATTTCGAAAACAAAATATAACGATTTGCGATATGGTATTGCGGTGCAGGTGCGAACCAGCAGATCTACACTACCAACTTCTCAGTAGATATTTAATTAAACTATAGATACATATAATAAAACTGTGACGAAAACGTGTCTGTACATGGAATATTTTTGAAAATTTTACTAGTACTGTAGATAGTCATTGATTCATATATCAAAACGGTGATTTTTAAATTTTATTTTGTCTGCATGTCTGTCTGCCTGTGCATGCATCACGCAAAAACTACTGGATGGATTTGGATGGAATTTGGTTTAGTGATAACTTATTATCTCGGTCAACATTTAGGATACTGTTTACTGCAGAAAAATGTCTCTGAAAATGCCATATCAATGCAATTAAATATAATTGCAATCTAATTACCTCTAATTGCGATTACATATACAGTCGAATGCCCGTTATGAGACTAATCCAGGGGACGTAGGGGAAATTTTTCTCGGAATTTTTTGTACCCTCACGACCGCGCTTAATTTTGTCGCTCGACTACTCCTTATAAGACTATTTCGTTACAGTGTTGTATTCCTATACTTACAATTAGTTTATAATTTTGACTGTTCCATCATAGCCTTATAAGGAGTGGTCTGGTACAAAAAGTGATTAAGTGGGAGAAGTTGCAACTTCTGACTGATGGGAATAGCCTTATTAGGGGCAGCCTTATAACGGGTATTCCACTGTAATTTGATTATATTAATCAAATTGCAAGAGTAGTCGATTACGCCCAACACTGGTATATATAGTTCTTAATAGAATTTATTTAACAGCTATAATATAAACAGTAGGATGCAGTTAAAATAGAATATGATTCATCAATTTTAAAATTTCACCAACTAGCCTATTACTAGTTATTTTATTATAAGCAAAAATTGAATCTGAACTGACCTGGAGTTGATACCATTTTTTATTCTTGAAGTATGGGAAACGAAAAGAATTCCACAAATATACGTAGATACGTACACAGGCAGAGATATACCAACTTAACAAGGATAATTTTTTAGGGCTCTGGAAGCATGGAGATACATTATAAAATTAAGACTTTCGAAAATTGAGCTCATTACAATAACTTCCTAGTGGGAAGTTAAAATTGATTTAAACTTATGTGGTAGACTTAAATGAACTAAAATGTAATTAGATTTTTTTGGTGCATTTAGCATTCAACTATCTGGATAAGAGTCTCCAGATCAGAGGCTCCAAAGTTTTGCGTTGGCGAGTTAAGAAAGAAATTTTAAAGTAAGAAAGGATATGCGAAGAAAAAATGCCTTGTTTATTTGAAACTCCATCATTTCGGGAAAGAAACTGTATACAATAGCGTTGCTTACTTTGACAAATTTATCAATCGAAAATAGGGATACATATAGCCTAGCAGAAAAATTTCCTCCGAAAAATAAGTCACATTCTCTGAACGAACTTGACTGTTTTTAAAGGTCATGAAAATTTCCTACTCAAATTATTCAAATTTCACCAACAGTTCTAATTTGACTCGTAGTTATTAATTTAAAATAAAAAAAAAAATTAACTTGATGATATCATCACGTACATTGAATTTTCTAAAATTTCCAAAAACCACCATTTTTATGCTAGAAACATAAAATTTGAAGTTGTTCATAGATTTTAGATACTGTTTGGGTACAGATAGGGGAAGGCTCGCTATAGTGGCCCAGGCAGGTAAAGTGGTCACCAGTAGTTTGCAAATGAATTAATCATGTCATCTCTTGTTATTTAGTTTAAATTATAGATTGACAGTTTACATATGTCACGGTGCATATCAACTCGCTAGGTGTTACTTAGAAAATTTTATTTAAAAAAAAGTGTTTCTTGTGCTCTCCGATCTAAGGTAAGTACTTACAAATATTGTATAAAATATATTGTATTATGAATACTTGGATTTTGTGAATCTTCCCTGTGTCTGTTGTAGTTCTGAAGAAATTAATTTTATAATAAACAATTATGAATCATACGTTGGGGCGGAACTTATTTCAGTTTTCCTATTTTACTTAGTTTCGGGTAATGTGGCCCACTATGTATAAAGTGGCCCAGTGGATCTAGTGGTGGTACCAGAATTTTGGCCGGAATCAATAGCAGAAGATGGCTGAGTACGATGTAAGATATGCAAAAGGTGTGTGTATGAAGTCTGCTCTGGTTGCAATGAGGAAGGTGGCGATTTTACTTGTGAGTTTTGTTTTAAAAATAAATAGTTACCATCTGAGTACTTTGGATAATTAAAAATTGTTTTTATGATTGCTAACTAGTAGCAAATTGTAATATTTTTGATTAAAAATTGTAATTTCATCTAAAAATTAAAAAGTCAGTTTTAATCTATGTTAACTTTTAATATTAATAATACTATGCCACTTTACCTACCCAAGATGGGTAATGTGGTCATTTTGTCACTTACGAAATAATTGATAATTTTTTATTACTGTGAATATGTAAACCGTATGTATATTATAAAATAAAGACTTTATTAAATTAGCAATTGTATTATATCAAGAAATATCAATTAATTAAAACCGTTTAGAAAATATATCAATTCAAACCTTAGGGTGGCCACATTGCCCTACCTTCCCCTAAAAGTATATCGCCGAATAAATTAGAAATTGGCGTATTGAAAAAGACTGACTACGACTGACAAAATTTCTGTAGAAAATAACAGGATAATTATATTGCATATAAGATTTGATATTTTTCGATAGTAAAAAGTTTTAACTATAGCATAGCCAGATTTATTGGTTTTTCTGATAAAAATGTAAATTATCTTTACGAATTCGAAACTACAAGCGATCTGGTATGGCGGGCCGCACTTTTGGGGTTTGCAGACCATACTTTGGAGCACTCTGCTTTAGATGAATTAAAAATTGACAACTCAATACCTTATATGACCTATAGAGCCTATTTATTATTGTTAATACAATCGTTTCAGAAATACACAATTATCATTAATCTTTAGGGACCGTCGATTCTGGAAACGATTCTCCTGTTACATTTTGGTTAGTCGGGTTGTATGTTGCATTGCATGAAAATTGTGTAACACTTTCTTTATGCCTCAGTCCGTTCATCTGTCTATTACGGACGAACGCGCACATATATAGGGAATCGTTTGATTATATATTTGAGGTATAAGTTTAGTCGAAACTTTACACTTTTAAGTCCATCGTGTTTTCGTGCCCAGATTCTATAATTGAATTTTGTGTCAATACGTACGTATAATATATACGTATATAGAGAGATATAACATTGTAGATATACGTAATATTTTCATCATGTAAAGTTGAATTGACTACTTGGAAGGAATACTTCTCCTTGTAACTTTTCTGAATATGAAAATAATATTAAACCAAACAAGCTATTTATTTCACAAGAGCGAGTTTCAGTTTGGTTATTTAATACCCCGTTCTAATGGTATTTTTGTTCGAAAAATTTTGTTTTCCTATATATAGTATGAGCAAGTAAGTACACGAAGAGATTCTTTAAAAATTTTTTTTGTTATTAAAGAAAAAAAGGAAACTTTAAATTTGATATGAAATCATTTTAAAGTAATTTTAAAAGATGATTTGATACTTTTATCGTGTTTCAAATTTAGAGAGACCTAAAAAAGTATTTCGTGAGGAAATTAAACAGAATATTAGAAAAATAATACCATGTATAGTATGCCTATCAAGTTTTTCTTTTACTGTAACAAAATGAGGGCTATCCATGAAAGTATATTTATTGACATGCTAGTTCCATATAATATGAATAGTGCCAATATTAGACGGAACATTAGACCCATATTTTGTGAATTTGTGATTTAACGTAGTAGTATTTGTTCTGTTATTATGTAATTTCCGGGTATTGCCAAATAAGCAAAACCTGCAAAACACAATTACTTTTTAGCTATTTGTTCTTCACCTAAAACTTTGCAGTCTGTGATTAGTAGGTATCATGTAATATAAAATATCATGTAATGTATCTCTTAGAGTTATCTGAACATAGGGCAACTACGTGAGACTATTTAAATTGTATAGTCTGAGAAAATTCATAAAAGACAGAAATAAAGGTGATAAAATTTACAACATCGAACGTTAGAAGGCGATGACGCAATGGAGACATTGAAAAGTTATTCCAGGCCCTGATGTTAATTCTACCTAATATCCTATCTAATAATATAGATCAGTGGTTCTCAGCCTGTGGTATGCGTACCTTTGGGAGTATGAAACGGACCTTCTAGGGGTACATGAAAACATTAGTAATGGTGGATAGCACAGAACCATAAAATGTTTCAATCGAAACACAAAAAAATATAATTATGGAGTAAAAATTGGAATGAAAGAAAACGGAAAAAAAATACGTCCTAAACATCTTCAGCACCGATGTTTTTATTTAAAACGAGTTTAATGTTGAATCTGATCAACGCAAAGAAGGAGAAAATTTAAATACTCATTGCATGTTACGATATGCTTATTGGATAGTTACATATTTGACAATCTCAAAAATAAAACAATTCAAGAAAGCAAAATTTAAAAAAAAAAATTACTTGCAAAAATTTTTCTTTTTTTTTCATTTTAGGCCACTTGATATAAAATTATTCTGTAAGATTATCTAGGCACTACGAAACAGTTTCGTTTTTCGTTTATTAAAATTTGCAATTATTGGCTTACATTATTGAAAAGCCTACTACTTACTATAACTTTAAAAAGAATTATAAAGAAATCTGTAATAAACAAGAATACTGGTAACAAGAACTTGAAAACTCCATTTGGGGAGATACGGACATTCGTAAGTGAAAAACCAACTCAAGTGATACGTGAGAGAAAAAAGGTTAAGAACCACTGTTGTAGATCACAATCACGGAATAAAGATTTGAAATTCGCTAAATAAATATTTAAAATTTCTAGGGTCGAGATTTTACAGATGTAGCCTATTTATAAATAGAAAATTTAATTTTTTGAAAATTTCAGCGTGACCTGTTGTATAAAATGTAATCTTCGTCCACAAAATTTGCTTATTTCATTTTCGATTAGTAGAAAAACAATTAAAGTTTATAACAATAAATATATTATAATAATAATAATATCCGTAAAAAAACACTCAGAGAGTATCGACCTCTTCACAAGCAAAACTTATATGTAATAAATAATAATAATAGTTAAGTTTATACTCAATTCAAATTGTAAACATTATCTTGGCAGGTAAATTGAAAATATTTCCACAATCGAAAATGTTTCCCCTGGTAATGTTTTCCGAAATGGTTATATTAAATAGATATAAAAGTATTTCCTGTATTAAATTCAGTCCTTTAAAAACATGACAGATTTCCTCGAATTCTAGGGAATGACTGAAAAGGAAACAAGAAATATACTTACAGAGCAAAATGGGCTTAAAAAGAGAATTTTCGAACAATTGCAAAATATCTCTCGAAAATAACTTGTGAAAAAGTAAAATACTATACGATATTTATGCGATGTCTTATTTAGGAAAGTATTTATTTTGATTGAATAGAATTATGCATGAAAGAATTTTGTATACACGTATATAAAACTCATTGTGAGTTATATTTAATTAAAATATACTACTGTACAGAAGTGACTTATACGTTAATGAAATTCCTTAAGTTAATAAAATAATTTAATAATTCTTAAAAGCTGGTGTGCATACTACTACATACAGTTATGTACAAAACTATTATGACACTATTAACAAACATGTCTCAAATTATTATTACTCAGAAATTGAATCAATATTATTAAAAAAAAAAAATATTCTTGTGAGTAAGTATTTTTTGATTTTTGCATCTTTATTTTAGAAAACTACAAATAGATTTCTTCGATTAATGTTAAAATTGTTTTATTCGTAACGGTATTTTCTACTTTCATTTGTATAATAGTCATGTTAATATACAACGTTAATTAAAAAGTTGTGTTTAGTGTTACACTAGATAATAAGTTAAAGCTGGTTTGATGATAATTATCTATATACACATCTTTCTGGCATACTGTACGATAGGAGGTTAGTTAATGGCATACAACCTTTTCCATTATAAAGATTAATATCATTTGATATTTGAAAATTAGAATAGAAATATCTATTTTGATAAGACTGAAAGATTATCAGTTAAAAAGATGATAAAATTATGAAAATATCATGGTATTTCTGCAATTTAACAATTTTATAATGATGCTCTTTTAAACATTCGAACGATTTTTCGAGTTCCAAAAAAAAAAAGAATTTTCGAACCCTTATAAATTCTTCATATCTGTTTGTTTACCACACCCCTATAGTTCTTACACCTTAGGCTTTATGAAAATGAAAACAAAAACAGCCACATTTATGCACACAATTCCATAAGAGATGTGACTGTGTTATTGCCGTGGTGCAATATATTTTCTACAGTTAAACTCTCAATTAATACTAAATAATAGTATATTGTACAATAAGTGAGAAATAAGCTTTTCCCACGTATTTTACACTATACTTTTTCTACGAGCACATTTTTTCTCGTAAAATTTAACATAAATAATTAAAATAAAATTTAAATAAGTAGTAAAAATTTTTTAAATTTATAATGTCAGTGGTAAGATGTTCAAATTTTTGCCAAAGCAAACTTTGAAACTATGGAAACAGTAGTAAATAATCAACATATGTATATTTTTAGTATTATTTCTATATATTATATATTAAACTAACGCTACAGCCTACTTTTTTAGCGAATTTCGAAAACTCGAAATTCAGCTATTACAGTAGGTCTCATGACGCAATCTGAGTCCGGGACTATGGCAGAAATATGTTTTGAGGTCCCTAGAATACGAAAATGATATTCACTAAAATTTATATATATATATATATATATATATATATATATATATATATATATATATATATATATATATATATATATATATATATATATATATATTTCCCACGATAACTCTCGAACGAAACGTCTAACGCTTATGAAATTTTGTGTGCGGACTGGATTCTGAATTGGCTTGGCTAAGTTCGTTAGCCAGACACGTCGGATGCCCAGAAGTAGGTTTTCTGGCCATTTTTTATCATTCGATCCTATCATAAGGCAGTTCGATTTTTACATCGTTGAAAAGAAAAAAAAAATTATGAAGAAAATATTCTTATAATTTTCTTTCTATTTTAAGTATTTTTCGAGAAAATGTAAATTTTCACTTTTATTCTTTCTTTGTTAGTCTAATAAGTAATTTATATTTATATCTCAGTTCTTTATGAAGTATAAAAATATTTCACTTTTTTATTAAAGAATTTTGTGAGAACAAGTGAAGACTATACACATGTATGTGCTATAACACACATACATGTATAGAGTTTTGTTTCTCATTTATTGCATTATAATTAGCATGGTTCTATCTCATGTTAAAAAATGTAAATTAAACAGATTTTCTAAGCTAATGTAATGAAGAATTTTTTTTTTTTATTGAATTTTTAAGTAAACAAGAAATTGAAGATAATGTTACGATATAATATTATTAAATATATGAAACAAAACAAAATATGTACAATGTACATATGTATGTACGGAAAAATATTTTGAATCGATTTTGAAAATTTTTTCACTAATAATTAATAATGTTAAAAAATTAAACCATTTCAAATGGATTTAAGGTATTTTATGTGAGGTCAAGGTTTTCGGGACCTAAAAAGGCCAGAAATTAATTAACCAATCGATTTTAAAAATTTTTTCACAGTTAGTAAGTTAAAGTATTTGAATTAATTAATTAAATGATGTCCGCAAGAAGCTTACGGACTGCCATAAGTTATACGAGATCCTTAGAACCCTTTTCTTACTGTTAGAGTACTAGACTTTCGCCGTATGAGTTTCGCCAGGATTTACTGATCCCATAATTGTAAAAAATAAACTAAACGACCAATTTTAAAAATTTCTTCACTGTTACAGAGCTAAACTATTTTAGATAGATTTAGAATACATTATGTAAGGTCCGCCTGGGTCCATAGGACCCAAAAGTGTCAAGAATAAACTGCCTGATCGATTTTGAAAATTTTTTCACTGTTACAGAGCTAAACTATTTTAGATAAATATAGATTACGTTATGTAAGGTCTGCCAGGGTCCATGGGATCCAAAAGTGTCAAAAATAAACTAACCGACCGATTTTGAAAATTTTTTCACTGTTACAGAGCTAAACTATTTTAGATAAATATAGATTACGTTATGTAAGGTCTGCCAGGGTCCATGGGATCCAAAACTGTCAAAAATAAACTAACCGACCGATTTTGAAAATTTTTTCACTGTTGGGGAACTAAGCTATTTTAGATAGACATACATTACGTTATTTAGGGTCCGCCAGGGTCCGTGGGACCCAAAAGTGGTAAAAATAAACTAACCGACCGATTTTGAAAATTTTTTCACTGTTACAGAGCTAAACTATTTTAGATAAATATAGATTACGTTATGTAAAGTCTGCCAGGGTCCATCGGATCCAAAAGTGTCAAAAATAAGCTAACCGACCGATTTTGAAAATTTTTTCACTGTTGGGGAGCTAAGCTATTTTAGATACATATAGATTACGTTATGTAAGGTCTGAAGTGTCAGTAGGACCTAAAAGTGTCAAAAATAAAATAACTGACCGATTTTGAAACTTTTTTACTATTACCGAGGTAAACTATTTTAGATAGGTACAGGTTGTGTTATCTGATATCCACAACTGTCCTGCGGATGCAAATGCGGCGTAGAATGCTACACAACGGGTTTTGAATACATATATATATATATATATATATATATATATATATATATATATATATATATATATATATATATATATATATATTACATAAAGTCCGCCTAGAATATGCGGTCGAGCTGATTTTTTAATGAGGTCCACCGGGATCTTGCAGATCCGAAAACGCCAGTAATAAGCTATCGAACCGATGCTAAAAAATTTCTCACTGCTAGAGAACTAAATTATTTTAGATGGATGCAACTATGCTGCACAAAATTCGTTCGGGTTCTTGGGTCCCCAAAAATACCAAAACTAATTACCCAACCGATTTTAAAAATTCTTTTACTCTTAGAAAGCTAAACTATTTTAAATAGGTACAGGTCTTAGATGAGATCCGCCAGTGCCCTCACCATATATATATATATATATATATATATATATATATATATATATATATATATATATATATATATATATATATATATATATATATATTCTTTTTGCCATTCTAGATAGTTGATCATTGCTAACAACCTCGCTAAGGCGAAAATTAAAGAAATCTGAAACTTTGTCAGTATGTAGAGGGTGATTACCTAATAATATAAAATATATCAGTTGCTGCTAAAAAACGTTTTTAAAGAGTGAACCACCCTCTCAAAGTTGGAACTCAAAAATTTAAAAATCGATGAAATTTCGTTTATACGTACCTTAAAGAGGTCTAATAAGAAATATAACATTATTTTTTACATTTACACATTTTTAAGGGGTGAAACCAACCCTCAACTGTGTACTTAAAAATTTAATAAATAATTGATGATATTTTATTTATATATACTATAGAGACTTCTAGTAATAAATATAACATCATTTTTTACATCTATAAATTTTTAAGGGGTGACTCTCCCCTTCAAGTGTGTACCTAATAATTTAAAAATTGGCGATATTTTGTTTATACATATTATATGCGAAATTCTAATAATAAATATAATATTATTTTTGTGTCCACACATTTTTAAGGGTTGAAACCACCCCTTCAAGCGTATACTTAAAAAATTTAAAGATTGACGAAATTTTATTCACATAATATATTACATAAAGATGTGTTAATAAAAATATTTGTTTTTTGCTTTCATACATTTCAGGAGATGAAACATCCCATGTAAATTGAAGATTAGAAACTTAAAAACGCCGTGAGCAGCGGGGCCCCATCACGGTAGTCGAATTTTCCCCTTCATCGTCGGTATTGAATGTTTACAAGCGAAATGTGATTGAAAGTCTACAACCGAATTGTCATTTTGTTGGCTTCAAAACTGGTGATGAGTGTTCGGCTGATCGAGGCTTTAAAAAAAGGTTTTAAGTATTTAAGGGCTGTATCTCAGTAAATTTCAATTTTGTGCCGAAAACAGGTAGCAGAAAAAAAACCAACACAATTCGTACGAGGGCATTCCTGCCCATGTTTATCCGCTAATTGCCTTTATGTTTTATTTTTAAATATTAAAAAAGGACCTTAAATAGTAAACTGGAAGGCCTTTATAAAGATATTTTTTCTTTCCAAAAAAATCCAAAATTTCTATTTTATAAATACTAACAATCCAAAATTCCTAATTTATCAATAAACAGTGACTTTAATAATATTTTTAAATTACTTAATATGTATGTATTTCATTTGTCATAAAAGTAAGTTCACTTTTTTTAAAATTTTTTAAAATTACTATTCGCCTACTTGTATTTAGAATAAACATAATGCTTTTAAAACACATTTAACAATAGCATTCAATTCCGATGTAAAAATGGGAGAAGTGGGGGGAAAAGTGATGCGGACTCCCTACAAGGTACTAGCTGGATACTAACTGAATACACGTACAAAATTTCAGCCCTCTAGGTTTCCTTATGGAGTCTCTAGACGTGTTAGAAAACAAGCAAAAAAATTAAGGAAATATTGGCGTAAAAATCGTGGGGGTAAGGGTTAAAAGTTGAAACCTCCAAAAAACAGTGTCTGGCTATTAGCTTAACCTGTACACCAAATTTCAGCCCTCTAGGTTTATTTGGGGAGATTTTGACCCGAACGAAACTGTTAAAAAACAAGAAAAATCATGTTCTTTTGGGTATAAAAATGGTGGGGGTAGGGGTTAAAAGTCGAGACCCCCAAAAGGCACCCCCTTGATACTAACTTAATCCGAATACAAAATTTCAGCCCTCTAGGTTTATTCGGGTGACCTGTGCGAGTGGTACAAACTTCGAAAACGTCGAAAATGCATGAAATTGTAGCTTAAAAATGAGGGGGGTGGGGGTAAAATATTAAAACCTCCAAAAAGCACAACCTAGGTATGAACTTTATCAACACACCAAATTTCAACCCTCTACGTTAATTCTGGGGGGCTGGGGGCCTGTTAGATCCAGCGAAAATCGTTTTTCCCCCCTCTACTCCCACCATATCATCCTAGGAAGCTGAATTTTGGATATGTTGTAGATAATTGACCGAAACATTATTTAAAACCGGTTTGGAAAAGTTTTATTGCTTTTCCGCCCCCCACCACCCCCTTAAAGGTCGGGTCCGAAAAAAAATTTGCCCAAAATTTGACCCCACTTTGATAGTATTGTTGTGCATCGGAATAAGCCCCACTTACCAAATTTCATCTCTTAACTTCCATAGGGGGGCCCTACACATATTAAAAGGTTGCGGGAATATATATATATATATATATATATATATATATATATATATATATATATATATATATATATATATATCAGACATCTTTTTTTTTTACATAATCGTGTTCTACGGGTCCGAAAACGGATAGCGCCCCTGGTCTCGCCTCTCGCAGCTCTTATCATATAGACTGTATAAGTCTAATTTTTCGGAGAAAATTCGACTAAAAATTGACGAAAGTTTGTTTACATGTACTACACAATAGTGATGAGCAAAATTAGTCTTGGTCTTGCAGTCTTGGTCTTGGTCTTGCATTTTTGCAAGACCAAGACCAAGACCAAGACTATGTATAGCAGGACCAAGACCAAGACCAAGACTATGTATAGGAAGACCAAGACCAAGACCAAGACTATAAGTATGATTGCAAGACCAAGACCAAGACTCGCGTGAGCAAGACCAAGACAAAAGCAAGAAAAAAGCAAGACTCTTGCTAAACTATTTAAATAATTTGAAAGTATAATTAATACTGAAACTTTTTAAAGCAATATTAAAAATTGTTTCTTTAAAAATTCGAATTAAATACTTGCAATTAAAAATGTGTGATGCTGTCATAAATCAATATAACGCTTTTAACTAGCTTTATAAAATCTTTTATTTGGTCGAATAATAAGTAAAATATCGGCGTTTAATAGGTTTTACGACTTTTAATAATAATAATAGATTTTACCACGTTTAATAGAAATTCATTTGGAACTAACTAAAGCCCTGAAAATTTCATCGAAATTAGTCGAATAGTTCCGAAGTTACGCGTTGGAAGGTTTTACGAATACTCAGGTGGGCAAAGAGGCAGCCACAAGGCAAAATTTTTTTATGAACCGTAAAGAGTAAAAGTTTTGATTTTTGAAAGAAAAAATTTTTACGTCACAAAGATGATTACAATGTCTTTGTTATGTCGGTAGACTCGGAAACATGGAATCGAAGGTTATGTGTATATTCAGTAAAAAAACCAGGAAACTTTGTAATTTATGATGGATTGTTGACTCCCTAAAATTTGAAACATAAACAGACAGCTTAAATAAAATATGTAGATAGATAGAATATAAGAAAGGTCAAGCGAGAAGACGTTAACAAAAAATTTTTTTTTTTTAAATATCTACACATTAAGAGAATTTCGCACATATGTTAACATTCCAAGTAAACTGCCACAAATATGCAGGACGACATTTTATTATTTTATGATTATTTTTTCAAGTAATCCTTTATGATTGTTCAATTTCTTTTTGTCACAAAATATTTATTTTTTATTATTGTAGGTCAGTTTCAGTTTTTAATATAATTTATGGAGACTTTCCATTGAAAAAAAAAAAAAAAAAACTAGATTTATGGCCAATCTCTTTTTTTTTAAATAAAAAAGAAAAATAACTGAAGAATATATACAATTTGGCATAACTCTGATTGGAACTTCCGGGAATTTACTATTTTTAACTTTTAGTCTCATAAAATACATACAATTTCACATACAAGGATAATGGGAAGTCGCCCTGGGCGATTACCCTTCTCATCTTTAGATAAATTCGTCAATAAAAAAGGCACTAGTTCATTTTCTGATATATTCTCGACTTCTTGTATATTTCGTTTTAGTGTTAAATATCTTACTGATTAGTCAATAGTCGTTAGAAGCATTACAATAATTATACGTATACATAGCGAAAAAATTATTATCCTCATATGAACGCAATGAGTGCAATGGATATTTCATGTTTATCCAATCTTATAAAAGCCGGTTTACCACATACACTACACTTTGGTGTTTCTCTTTCTTCTTTGGGAAACCAATATGTTACAGAATTTTCAAAACTTTCTGGTCGTTGGTCAATATATCCATTTTTATATCATCCATACTTAAACCAATTTTAAAAACTAGGCGACGAAAACTGATTGTGAGCTAGAGACTGAAGTTTTAGAATATTGTTACGAAGATGTAAATCAACATCATACACTCATTTAAAATTACATTATCCGAAAATAATCTGATGAATTGTTTCCAGAGTCGCCTCCATCCAGAGGTTAAAATATTGACAATTGTATAGATAAATAAAAATAAATAAATAAGTAAATAAGATTTGTATAGGTGTCAGTAAAGCATGGGGGTGGGTATAATTATGTGTTGTATGATGTATTTTAAAGTATATCGTAAGTTTGTAACAATTTATTACTAAAATACGAGATTGTTTGACCATATTTTTCCTCATTATTAAATCAGAAAGTTAAAATTTTTCCCAAGTTAATATTAGCAAAGGGTGTATTTATGCAACAAGAAATAAACTGAAGTGATGTAAAATATATTAATTAAAAATTCTTTTATTTACACATAACAGTCTCCCCTTCTACCAAAAAATACCTGAAAAATTAGGGGTGGGGTGGGGGATGAAACCCCAATGATTTTATAAGTTTAATTTTGGTGTCATAATAAAGATCTTTAAGTGTCATTTACAAATATTTATAGCTTCCCTACCAAAGCTCTTACCATTTCCAAGTTATTTAAGAAAATTGAAAAAACTCAAATTTTCAGGGGTGAGTTTCAACCCCGTTAAACCGCTTATGGGCACGAACGAAATATGGCTCATGATTAGTTTTAATGAGATCTACAATCCACCACAGTTTCAAAAATTTTTGAGAGATCCAGTTGGATACCTTTCCTTATAAGTGTCGCTCTAGACACCGGAAAATTGCCGACCCTGCCTTTTCCTAAAAAAAACGTCTTAATTACTTTTTCACTTTTTTCCTGAATGATTTTAATTTTAAGAGCGAAATTGTGGGTTATTATTGCTCTTTTTCTACCAAAAAATTAATGACGAGCAAAAAAAGAAAAAACTTCAAATTCCAAATTTTGCTGCCCCTAGAGACCTCAAAACAAACTTCTAGCATAGAGCCGAGCTTGACACTGTCTTGCGGTAAATTATCAAAACGCACCATGACAGTGGCTGTGATAGCTGAAATTTCGATTCAAAAATTCGCTAATAAAAAAAAAATGCAAGAAAGTGCAAGACTTTTTAGCAATACCAAGACCAAGACCAAGACTGCATTCTGCAAGACCAAGACCAAGACTGCATTCTGCAAGACCAAGACCAAGACCAAGACTCAATCCGCTCTAGCAAGACCAAGACCAAGATTCGTAATGCAAGAACAAGACCAAGACCAAGATTTGGTAGTCTTGGTCTTGGTCTTGCATTTGCTCATCACTACTACACAAGAGTTGAGTAATGAATATAATAATCATTTTGGCACGCACATATTTTAAATGGTTTTCTGTATTGCAAAATAAGTTTATTGACTGATTTAGGTTCAAATTTATTGCAGTAATGAAATTGATCGAAAAATAAAAAATGTTCAAAGCACAAATATATTTTACACCACGCACATAGTATAAACGCCGGTTTTCCACAAACACTACAACGCGATATATACGTTTCACTCCTAAAGTAACAGAATTAAACGGGATGTTTAAACTTTCCAGGAGGAGAAAACTATTGTTATATTTCTTGTAAGATTGTTGTAATTGTTGTAAATATCGAAAAAAAATTTTGTCAGTTTCCAAATAATTTACTTGGAGGGGGCATTTCACCCCCTAGAACTTTGTGGATGAAAAAACTAATAATATATTTATTGTTAGGTCTCATTTCAATATATTATGTAAACAAAATTTCGTCAATTTTTATTTTTTTTAAATACACACTTGAAGGGGTGGTTTTAACCCTTAAAAATGTGTGGACGCAAAAAATAATGTTATATTTAATATTGGAATTCCGTATAATATGTATAAAGAAAATATCGCCAATTTTTAAATTTTTAGGTACACACTTGAAAGAATGGTTCACCACCCCTTAAGGGGGACCACTAGTGTGACCGCCTGAAAAAAAGGTGATTTTTGGAAATTTTTTAAAAGAAAACTACTGTATGGAATATTTTAATATTTTAAGGATATTGTTATAATTTTTTTATTATTATAGCTCACCCTTTTATCCTCTCAATCGTCACAAAATACAGGCTGAGTAACTGAACAACAAATTTTGCAAAACAATTTATTTAACAATCGTATTACAATTTCATTTTGTTAAAATACTGAATACTTCTACAGTTTCTATGTACAAATTTGTTTCATGCTTCTTTGGAACCTAAAAAAAAGAAGAAAAGAACTTTATATTAATTTACTGTAAATCACAATCACAATTAAATAAGAAAATTTTATTACAAACATAACACAATTGTAATTCAATTTAAGAATAAAAAGAAAATTAAAAGTAAATTAATTTAAAAAATTATAGTGATAACTAAAATTTAGGTTACAAAATTGACGTTTAGAATGTAAACAAGTGAAGTGCCATTTAAGTGGAGGTGTCAGTATTGACAGAAAATCGGTCCAGTAACGAATACGCAGGCGCGGAAATATCGAAAGAGCTAGAAATAAACCACCGAGGTGAGATGGGTGTGAAACAGGAGGGACGAGCTCTTTCGTCGGCTGGAGCTCGAACGAGCAGGACGTGGCCCTTACGAGTTCACGGTTTTGTACCGTCCTTTTCGTATTTTGTACCCGGAAGGATGAGGACGTAACAAGAAGGAGTCACCTTCTATACTCACGAAGGGCAAGCTTTTGGGCGTATCAGTTTTACCTCTATTGGGATTATGGAGCTACAGATTGTATACGTAAAGTCATGTATGCAAAATGTTATTTTATCACTTGTCTGTAAATTGCTGCTCCACAAAGTTTCTGGATTCTTCTACGGAAGCCCTCGAATTATTAGCACTGGAGATTCACCGTAAAAATTTATTGGAATTTGGACCACGTGGAAAATTTTGTTGTTTTGCTGGTTGCCGTTAATTGTGTGGTCGTGGTATTTGAATTCCATGGTAACTCATCTGTGTAGTCAATCTCCTGGTGGAACAGAACCGCTACTCTGGGGTATATTCTGCAAGGGTTCAATAAAAGAAATTAGAAATACGGAAAGACGAGTCCTCATTACATGTGTTAATTAAAGTGAGTACATTGCTACACTGAAAGTTTTTGATAAACAATTAATATAATTTGTGCAAGTAAAACTTTCTCTTGAAATTTTTGTTGAATGTTAAAAATTTTAGATATAGTTATTGTTGTTAGTTAATATTTTAAACCCAGACGTATAACGAAAATTGCTACAACAAACTGGTAGAACAAAAAAATAATTAAGCTTACCTGTTAAAATAACGGTCTGTACAATTACACTGTTGGAGGCACCTTCCGTTATCACGTCTTGGGCATTATGTAGGTTATAGTTTGTTAATTGAAATTTAATATTTGAGTAATATTTTCCAAAAGCCGGGCTATAATTACCTAAAACAAAAGAAATATTATTATTAAATTTTCAAATAAAAACTTTTATATGTTGATTAACCCAATTACATTTACTACGTTAAATTGGGTGAATGAAATTCAATTTGACACTTGTATTTGTTGTCCAAGTGAAGGCACCGTTCTGATATGGTGAAAAGTTGTCCTATTGGATATTCATTCTCTCAAAATATTTTTTTATTTTTCTTTTAACTAATCATTCAAAAAAAAAAAAAAAAAAAAATAAAATACTAATATACTTTTACTCACCTGTTTCAAAAAAAAAGCAAAGATCTGTTTATTGTACACAAATTGCTATATTCTTTACCAAATAGTTGTATGAAACAAATCAACGTTAATAATAATTTTGTTGTACTGCAATGCTTGTTGTTCATATCATTCACTAATTTTCTTTTCAGCTAAGATTTTTTTTGGGGTAATTATAGTTGATAACAACGTACGATTTTTCCACATTTTTTTCTGATACAAATGCGGTGGCGTCCAACAACGTAGAATTTAGGTTTCTTGTAGTTAGTTGCTAATTTTGTTTAAATTTTTTGTCTCTCAGAGGATATAACGCCTCACCCCCTGCTCTACCAGGCTAGTCGAGTTACGTCAATGTGAACCGCCGAAAGGGGTAACAATATATTCGTTGATATGTAATGAATTCATGATAAAATTTTTTTACCAAAATATTGAAAATTCAGGGAGTTATTCGCGATCTCCCAAAACTCCAAAAAAAAGTTCCCCCACCGCTGCAGTAATAGCGACCTTCACAATGCCTGAAATCAAAAAAGCCAAAAAACCTATTAAAGTAGAAGGTATTGCCCGTGCCATGAACCTCAATCGAAGAAAAAATGTTGAAATTTAACAAAATTGCCTAGTTTTTAAAAGTTTCAAATTTTGCGCGAAAATTTGATGATTTTTGGTCTGCAAAAATTACATTATTTATTCGATCGAAAAACTGGACGTTCCTGGCACGAAGAAACATATGTAAAAGAAGCTGAAATAAGAATCAAATCGATCGGATGATTTGTCTTCGAGTTATAACTGCAGCAAATTTGAAAAATGTAGTTTTTCTCTACTTTAGCTTTTAGTTTTAATCATTGAGAATTTTTATTAAAAAATTTACAATGTAATCACTATAACGGTCATAGTAAAACTAGATGAGTCGTTCAAATGTGTCAGGGTTTAGCTTCTCCACAACATCTGACTGGCAGCCACGTCCAGAAACTCCCGAACTATCAACCATCATACATTTCTCAATACATCCAAGTTAACAATAAAAATCAAAATCCGCTCTTCGAATCGCTGTAACTCAAAAACTATTTGAGGTATGCACTGGAAATTTTAGTATGTTATTCTTAAAGGTATAAGCTATCAAAACATCAAAAATTTTCGAATTTTTTCAAAATGTCACACTAGTGATCCCCCTTAAAAATTTGTGGATGTAAAAGATGATGTTATATTTATTACTAGAACTCTGTATAACATGTACAAATAAAATACCATCAATTTTAAAATGTTTAAGTTCACAGTTGAGGGGGTGGTTTCACCCCTTAAAAATGTGTAAATGCAAAAAATAATGTTATATTTCTTATTAGACCTCTTTAAGGTATATATAAACAAAATTTCATCGATTTTTAAATTTTTAAGTTCCAAATTTGAGGGGGTGGTTTACTCTTTAATAACCTTTTCTAGCAGCAACTGATATATTTTATGTTATTAGGTAGTCACCCTCTACATACTTGCAAAGTTTCAGATTTTTTTGAATTTTCGACTTCGCGAGGTTTCCTTGTAAGTTAATGTTTAGCTGTGCTGATTTCACAACCACTCCAGGTTTTATTTGAACCAAAACGTTATCATTTTCATTATATTCTTGTCCACTACAGATATTGGAACATTCCCACATAGAGTTACTTTCGCTTGAATTAATTATAAACCATAATTTTCAGAAGTTAAACAGGACAAAATTAATTTGAATTAAGTGGTACTTTTTGTTAGAAGAGTTAATTTTAAAGAACAATACTTGTCTTTATTTACTTGTCAATATTTATTAATAAATTTATTGCATACAAATTATTAGCGAAGAATCTTTTGAAAATCTTAAACTAATGCAATGCTGCAATTAACTCATTTCAGACATTGTACTCCAGTAATTATATAAGTTAGCATATAAATTTGCATTTCTATATATTAAATATAAATTTTTTGACAGGAATTCATGTGCCTTCGATGTATCATGTATAATATGCGCAATTTTTTTTTTGTATGTAATGCCTTTCGAAAGTACCCTTACCATAAATCACCGCGAGCTTGTAATTTTATTGAGATAATAAACTGAATATCTAGAGACATAATAGTATCCTTTTCTGTTATGCTCCTATTTTATATTTTAGTATAAAAAATCCCGATACACAACATGTCCGGGAATTTTTCTTGTGACAGACAGTATCAAAACATTCACTTGCTCAGCATATTAAATATTGATAGTGTCTAAAAAATTAAAAAGATTTTAAGAGGGAAAATAGGTGACATTACACTCTAACATGGTCAATCTAATTGAAATCTAAGTAGTCAGCAACAACTGGGGTTCATACAAACTTTTCTTCTCTGCAATTGTTTTTACGTCTGGCCATTTCATACGTTACATTATTCGTGTCTATCATATTTCACTGACGAATAGTGTTTTATTTAATAAGATAGAACCGTACTACATTTATTATGTAAAAGTTTGTTTACCACCTAACCGTCTATTAAATTTTATACGTATCCAGTGCATGGTATAGTTGTCTGGGACTCTACTATACACTACCGAGTTTGTGGTACAATCTTAATAGTCAAAGAGAAAGTTTTGCTATGGTAACTAATTTAATTCTAGAGAATTTGCAGCCGTGAAACTTTTCACCAGCTTCTGTTTTTACAAATATGAAACATATTTGAAGTCTTTTGTTTAGATGTGATTATCGATAATCTTAATCATCTTTGAATTGGAAAAGTTAGAATTATTAATTACTATTCGACTTCCGTAATGAAAAAGTACAAGGGGAGGACAAGATGAAATTTTTCAATGACTTCGATTTATTAGAAATACCTACGTATAATTTTTCCATAAATATTATTGTGATATCCGATTAATATTATGATGGTAAAGTATATTGTAACAAATTACCTCTAGCAGAGGTACTTGGGGCTACAGTATTTAAAATTTAGTTTAATGATAGGATTTGAAGAGAAAATCAACTACTTAATAAATCTCTAACACTGACTGACTGACAGACAACGCACAGCCCAAACCGTCGCACGGTGGGGCCAAAGTAGGTAAGATGGCAAAAATTATTTAATCCTTTTATTGACTACAGAATAGTTATATAACAATATATTTTACTTTTACTTGATGTTTATTAATAAAATACTGGGTGTCCCACTATACAGGGTGTCCCATAATGGTTAGTAAAATGATATATCAAAAAACATTCGTTCGATGAATTTGAAATTTGCCGATCTTGTTTGACCCTAGGTTGAGACTTTTTTCATACAACTCGATTTCATTTCCGGTTACTGGTTTCTAGCTACGTGGTATCAACTTATATATTATATAATCTTAAATGGAATATGGAATTTTTGACAACGAATTTCGATGATACGCTTAATTTTAGCTTTAACTTAACTGGAATATTCGGTGCTTACATAAATCTAATAAATTTGCGTGTTTTATTTAATTATTTGATATTTTTATGCATCACTGAGAGCTTGTATGAACTTTCTAAGCTTCTTATTGATGATTCTTTCTCAAACAAAATGAAAATAAAATCAGAAAATTTTGAAAAAAGGTGCAATTTGGTGCAAACTCTGCAATCATAATACCAAAATAGACTAATTGCTTTATCAAATACTACAAATATATCCGTTGGATTCGATTGGATACGTAAGTAAAATTCTTTGAGAAATTAAATTTTACAGAATTTTTCTAGATAATTCAACCATGTTTCATTAAAGCTTGATAGCATCAATACGGGTAATGATTTTAACAAACAAGATACATAAAAAAAATAACATACCATGGGTAACATCGCCCATTATAACCGATTTTAATTTATTTTTTTATAACTTAAATAACCGTCCCGCAAATCATTACTTTACATACAATGATATCGTTTAAAAAGCAATCAATTTATAGAAATAACAAATTATAGTCGATATATTTGCACCCCCCGCGCTATTTTACATAAGTTAATTACAGAGGTCGTTGCTAGAATATTCTAGCTATTGATTTAAGGGGTCATATAAATTGTAGCTTATAATTTAATTTTTTGTATTTTTGCCACCTTTAATGGTATTTGGCTCCACTGTGCGTCGGGTTTAGAAGGATGAAATTTTGCACAGGAGTTCCTTACGTAATATAGGTGAGCACTAAGAAGGGATTTTTCAAAATTCGTCCCTTAAGTTGGTTAAATAGAGAATAAAAATTTATATGGAAATTCGTCATTTTTGAAGTTGGCGATATATAAAAATATGTTACTATGGCTATTAAAGTAAATAATATCTTATTATCTTATTAAATAAGTCTTTAACAAGACTGGCAGACAACGCACAGCCTAAACTGTTGGGTTTGGGAGGTCATTTTTGAAATTAGAAACGTGGGAGTTGTGGCCTTCAGACTTTTGAAAAATATTAAAAATGAGCAGAAAATGAGCACCTAATAAAAAGATGTCGATGGGAAATCCCCTTGGGTATATGGCTAGTCAGTATACAAAATTAAAACCTAACGCGTTGAATTTTATACAACTTCTCTAATTTGTGATATTTTTGATGACTGCTTAATATTTTTCACATGTAAATATAACTGACAATTTAACGCATGTGTACTAAAAAGTTAGGTACCATTTTTACAGTGAAAAAAATGCTACCAAACTTTCTATTGGTAAGTAAACATGAATAAAATGACACGAGAATTTTTATTGGTACAGAGTGACATCATTACATTAAACACAGCCATTACATATTTCATAACTATGTATAATAACAAAATGTAAACAAATTGAATATTGTTACAATATGTCTACTTAAAAAAAAGAAAGAAAACCAGTGTCAGCCAACAATTAAAAATGAGTCGATTTGGAAATTTTTCTGAATCTGAAATCAAAGGAAATGTTGCTAACTGTCTATCGAAAAATACAATAAATACACAATTGTCAATTTGGAGGCAATTTAATGCATGTTGTGTTGTACTAAACTACAAATTGGAAAAAGAAACTACTATTGCGATGCTAGCTGATATATTGTATGACTGGGCATTTAATATGAAAAAGATAAACGGAGAAATTATAAAGAAAGTGTAGTAAAACCATAGGGAATATTATAGCAAAATTAATTCAAGAAAAATATTTTGATGAATTTAAAATTGCATTTAATCCATTTGAAGATAATATACAGTTTAAAAAAGTACGCGATGCTGGAAATGCAAAACGTAAAATTTTACAAGCAGGTACAACCAGAAAAAAGAAAATATAGTTCTACCACTCTAACAAAATTAAGAGGTAGGTATTTGAAATGGCCAAATTATATAATGAGGACGAACCAAGTGGACTTTTGAAAAAATTTTATCATGTTGCTGCGTTTAAACTAGCTTGGCGTAGAGGAGAAACCGCGAACTGCAAAATATTTTATTTTCGACCAGAAATTAAAAATAATGGAGAACTTACTGGACGAATGGAATACAATCCTGTATTTACTAAAACCGCTCGAGGTGGAGATAAAAAATTAAGTAACAGTAAATGGCTAACTCCTAACATTGACGACAAATATATTTATCCTGTAAGATTACTTACAAAAATTATTGAAAAACAAGGAAACCATATTACATGTGAAAGACTCTTCTTAACACCAAATCCTTTTTGGAAAAAACCACTTCTAAAGGATGGTACAAAACTTCTCCAATAGGTTTAAATGAAATTGGAAATTGGACAAAAACGTCTGCTTTAAAAATTGGATTAGATGTTAAACAAATCAAAATTACGAACCATTCCAGTAGAGCAGTAGCTGTTAGTGAATTGTCAGAAAGTGGAGTTGGTGAACAGGAACTTATAAAAATAATAGGGCATTCTAATCCCAGTTCTTTAAAACCATATCTAGGGGAGACAGGGACATGTACTAACAGATTTTAGTTTTTTACTTATTAAACGGAAATGAAACTAGTTAGAGATTTTTTTTGTAAACGTTATGAAGCATCAAGTATCTGTCTATAATTATTGATAAAAAAAACTTACATATCCCTGTACTTTCTATGGAAAAACCCATTTTCTTAAAAAATGTGTTTGTTAATACTTACCCCACTTTTGGGGTAAGTTTTAACAACGTTGGGGTAAGTATTAACATTAGAATTTTAATATGATTATGATATTTTATAGATATGTATAGAAAATAAAACAAAGTATCATATTTAGCGTGTTTATTATTAGAAAGAAATTAATTTGACATAGAAAATTCTTATTTTAGATTTTTCTTTATCTTTACTTAATTAGTTAACGTTAATCATTATTTTAATTTTTTTCTGAGGCAATAGTTAGTTAGTTAGTCCCTATTAAGTAGCAAATTACGTCACTTTGACCTTGATAACGAAACAAAAATTGGTAAATTTTCAGTCTTCGATAGACAATCACAATCGTTTAAATATCTTCTATATTAAAAAATATTTACTTATTAATAAATAATTAGTCTTCGTCTTATTTAACATTATTATAATTCTTGAAATATATGATAACTCAGATAAAGCAAAACTATTGCTCTGCTTCACTGCAGAAAAGATAGAAAAATTAAAGCCATTTAAATTTTGGTAACATCGAAATATGAAAATGACGATATTTGGATTTTGAAATCGGGATGAATATAATAACTTCCTTATAACGAAGTTAAAAAAAATAGTCTTTGTTGCATAGAATTTAAACGAGGTAAATGTTAACATGTTAATACTTACCCCATGCATTTTGTTAATACTTGCCCCGAAGGTAAATTTTTTACAAATTTATATTTTTTAAAAGAGTACGTTGATAATGCGGTAAAATTTAAACAAAATACTATACAAGATGGAATATGCTACCGTTTGAAATAAATTTAGTCTCTTTTAGGCTAAGCGCGCACTACGTTTTTCCGCCGCTGTTTTTTTTCAGCAAAAAAATGTGAAGCATTATATTCCATATAAGCGAACGCACCACGTTTTTTTTTCAGCGGCGGAAAAAAAAACCGCAAAAAGTTACATTTTTTTTTGCTGAAAAAAAAACGCGACATTTTTGTAACTCGTGTAATTATATGACAACACGCGCACTTGCGTAATTCAGCGAGCGGTTTTCTTGATTAGTGTGGTTATATGTCATATTCTGATGCACTGATACACAACAGAAATATATATAAAATAAAATTTTAGTCAAAATATCGCCAGATTTGGAATTTTATGGTAAATTTGACCAAAATCTTTCAAAAAAAAAAAAATTATATGTGATGTAGAAAAAAAGCTTCAGTATGGGATAAAATTGTAAGGTAAGAACATTGTAACGTTTTTGGAAAGAAGTTTGCTCGAAAATAGTAATAAATTGGATTGCATTACAAGTAAAAAAGATAATTTAGGTTTCATTAAATAAATGTTTTTACAGATATAAAATTATTTAAAAAGAAGATTGGATAAATCCTTTGTTTAAAATATGTAAATGGTGGGAGAAAATGAAAAACTATTCACAAGTTTGGCATTTTGATAATCAATTTTGAATTATTTTCATTTAATCACAATAATATTGTATTTTTAAAATAAAAAAGTATTAATATCTTTACTGTTTTGTATTTTTATTTATTTAGTCAATAAAACATACAGAAAATTACGTACAAAAATAGTACAAGCTTAACGAACGTCCTGCATATGATAAAATAGTTAATTTAATAAATTGGACCGCATTATGAAAGACTATTTTCACGCATATAATTATTTAAAAAGAGTGGGTATCATCTAAAATATGTAAATGATGGAAGAATATATAGAAATCTCTTCATAAGTTTGACATATTTTGATAATAAATATTGAATCATTTTTATTTCTTAATAATACTTTAAAAATAAAAAAATTATTAATATTAAAACATTCAGAATTTTACATAACTATTTTAAAATTATTTTTAATTTTATAACGTCATATTGCTAACGTAAAATACCAGTGCAACAAGCTTAACGAACGTCCATTTCGAAATAATTCTATGTCCCGCCAATTCCGCTACTGGAAGAAAAAAACGTAGTGCGCGCTGATGACGCGTTTTCAGCTTTTGTGGAAAAACGCCGAGCGGAAAAAAAAACGTAGTGCGCGCTTAGCCTTAGGGATACAATTACGCTTTAAAACAAAAAACCGTCGACTTAAAAATGTTCTTTTACCTAATAAAATCTACGCCTTACTCACAACTTTGTTTCGCGGCAACCGGCCGAAGACTGATTGGTCACAACGTGTCCGTGGACATCTACTGATGACAGCAAACGGACGTAGTTAATTTTTTCGTCCATAGTTTGGCGAAAAATTGCCTGTTAATACTTACCCCCGTTAATACTAGCCCCTGTCTCCCCTACAATTAAATGAAGAACATCATTTTAAGCTTATTCAACAAAGTAGCTCAACTAACGTAGAAAACAGAGAAAATATTACACCTAGTAAAATTAATTATAATAACTGTATATTTTACAATTTGTTATTTATTTCAATAAAACTTTGCTTGTTCTTTTCATTAAATTGTCTTACCGTATTGCACTCGAGCATTGTATTTTTTTCCGAATAAATCTTAGTTCACCTAACTCAAATTTGTTGCCTGAAAGCAATTTAACTCGAAAAACTATCAATTCAAAAACGCTCCAGCTGCGCTCTTTTCACATTAAATTTCTAGGCAACATATTTTCGTTAAGTAAACAAAAATTTATTCGAAAAAATACAAACCTCTTGTGTAATAATAAGTGATAAAAATTTTGTGTTATTTCTTAATAAAATGTAATTTCTACATATTTTTCTACTACTTTGGGAAATTTTTATTTTTTGTTGCCCCTAAAGATTGCGTTATTAACAAATATAAAACCGATTGCCCAACAATTTTAAATGACTTTTCTATTTATTTATTTTTTTATCTAAATATAAATAATTTAAAACTTGAAAACTCTTTGACATAAGAAAACATATTTTATGAATACCGTATTCGTCGTTGTAAGTATAACATATTTAATATTTTCTTGTTTAGAGTAAATGTTCTACCAGTGCGTATAGCGAAATGGCGTTATTAGATTTTTTTTCATTAAACGAAGCAAATACCGAAAAATTACCAAAATTTTCTGCAACCACATCGTTTTTATTCTTATTAATTTTTCAAAAATGAGATGATACAAGAAATATAGATAATAAATTATCCCCCCAAAATACGTACAATCAATAAAAATAAAATATCTGTTTTACCAAATATACAATTCTTACGCGGCACTCCAGCAATATATACTCCACTCCAATCCTGCAAACAGTCCTTCACAATACTCTCCAAGGGTAGATGATATTATTATCAATCTCGTTGTCGTCGTGAAATAGCGTATAGGGATAGCGAATAAAATTGTATCATTCAACTACATACCAAGCGAAGCCGACTTGATACCTACTGTAACTACTAGCAGTCGCCAGTCCGCTATTCTACTTAACAGAAGATTTATGGATATAAATTAAGATAACAGTAGCATTACACTTAAATAAATCATTTGACCATTTACCGAAAATAAAAGGAATCAGATGAAAATGCCACAAGTTTTTTCTTTAATTGATAAAGGGAAAGAAGATATATTGAATTTTCCCCAATCGTTTTGTATAAAAGATTTTATTGGACAGATAGTTAGAAAGGTAGTGGTTTGATATTTCATTAAATTTGAAGTTAATATAAACCATATACACACTTTTCGAACTTTGCGTACTAAGCCTATATGTATAATGTTTGTAATTATAAACATAGTGATTTTACAAAAAAAGGTTCATTAATACTTACTGGTTCGAGCGTTACTTTATACTATTCAATATTCGTAGATAATTAAAAAGAAATTTTATTTAGCAAAAAATATCATATTAATTTTTTTTAATTGTGACAATTGTTTTAAGCTTACTTTGTTGGAAAATGGGCAATCGAGCTTGAAACAATTGTCACAATTAAAAAATAGACGTGGTATTTTTTGTTAAGTAAAATATTTACAAATTTTATTATTTACAAAAGATTCTATATTGATATTAATGATATCTGCTGTGAGGTTTATATTTAAACTGCAAATCCAAAAGTTTGTACAGATACCATGCACTATACAATTATCGCAGGTTCAGTTACACAAACAGGACCGGCTTTAGATTTCAAACTATAACAGCCGGTTTTACATTCATAATTTTAAAGGTACTTTAACTAAAGCTACTTTAAACTTAAAGTCGACTTTATTCCTAACATCGTTTTACAATGAACTAGGTTGCATATTTTAGTTAAAGGACTGTTAACTGTTGCATGTATAAAACGAACTATAAATGAACATACTAAATTTTGGATTTAGAAGAAATTACTATGGAAACGGAAAATCAAAAAAGATGCGTTTCATTCGTTTGTCGTTTCATTACTACAAGTGAAATCAGAATAGGACAATTGTTTTATTTTAAAGAAATTTATAATTCATATAAAAAAGAAATGGAACATAAAAGAAATCGTTCGGCTAATTTTACGATGGAAGAAAACTTAATTTTAGTACAAGAAGTTAAAATTTTCAAAAATATGATTGAAAATAAGCAAACAAATAAAATTACTATACAGGAAAAGGTACGCCAAATTGTTATTTTATATTTGTGAATAATTGTGTTTTTTACTTAATTTTATCATTATTTGAATTTGGTTTTTAGGACAATTGTTGGAAAAAAATTACCGAAAAATTTAATTGCCAAACTGGCAAAAATCGGACAGCTGACCAATTGAAATCGAAGTACCACCATCTTCATCTACCATAACACATTACAAAAGAGACGTTAAAAAAAAGAGAATTTCAAGTGCTGAATTGCGAGACACCTTTTACGAGTTAGCACAAATAAAAATTGAATATTTAAAAGAAAAAATTAAAACAGAAAAATTAAAACAGGAAGAAATAAAACGAAAGGATGAGTTGTAATTAAAAAATTATACTTTATGTAAATTATCACATATTAATAAAATATTCATTTAACAAAGTTTGTCTTGTAGTATTTTCTTGCATGTCTGCCCCCTCAAAAAATCCATTGATGTTCAATAAGTCGTTTTCAATAATTTCCTCTACATCTGGCGGCAGCTGTGGCAATATTTCTCTAGAGTTGATTGCAATATTATTTAAAATTGCTGTTGCGACAATGATTCCTTTAGTGGTTTCCTTTTTCAAACGAATACCCAATGCTAAAATTGGGAACCTCCGTTTCCAGACCCCGTAGCTTCTTTCTACAACATTCCTCGTCCTTATGTGGGCATTATTATAGGATATCTCTACCCTATTATTTGTATTCAGCAATGGAGTTAACAAGTAATTGGTGTTGGCATACCCATTATCTCCAAGTAATATCTTATTGCCAAATACTCCATCAATAAATTGATTTTTTATTTGGCTCCCATTAAAAATTGTTTGATCGTGTGATGACCCCGGCCACCTTGCGACTATATTCCTAATTTTTAATTTTTCATCGCAAATAGTTTGAACATTATAAGAAAAATAACCTTTTCTATTTCTGTAAATTTCGCCATCATTACCTGAAAAGAACAATAGTTTATGCTAATGTTTACACAATTAAAAAAATAAAATAAATAAATAAATAATAAAAATTAATTTTAAATACATACCCGGGGACTGAATTCGAATATGTGTACAATCAATACACCCAATCACTCGGGGAAATCTGGCGATATTGTAAAATCCCAGACATGTCGAGTTAATTTCTGTCTCGGTATTCGGCATTTTAATGTATGTCGCACGGTGTCGAGCAATTGCAAAACTCGCACGCCGTACAACGATACATGCCGTACTTTTTGATACCCCCGAAAAATCTGCTACCGCTAGGAGCATATTTCCGGTAGCATAAAATCTTAGGGTTAAAAGTAACTGTTGAAGGGGTTCCAAATAACGATTTCTAAAAAATAAAAATTCGAATTTGAAATAATTAACTTTAAATAAACTTTACTTTTTTTAAGAAAATATTACCTTTGCGTTGGAAATTTTATTTCATTTTCAATAAGTCCAAAAATTTTCATGACGGTTTCTTTATATAAGCGAAAACGCTTTTGGAATTCTTCATCATTCCAAAAATTAAAATTATCTTTTCTTCGTAAAAATCGTTTTGGTGCCCTTAATTGGAACAAAATATATTGTTCGATTTCAAAATCGGAATCACTTTCGGAATCGGAATCGCTACTCATTTTTTACAAATATTTTATAACAGAAATCCAAATATTTTTACAAAACACTTTTCAAATATTTTATAGAAAAATTCGTTATGTACAAAATAAAACGATAATAATCACGATAATCGCTACTGACAGATGTTAAAGTCGACTTTAAATATTAAAAGTCGAGATAATTCTTATTTTATTTTAAAGCCAACTTTTACACTAACGGGACTTTAAATTTGATTGTAAAACAGTACCAAAAATAAAATCAGTTTTAAAGTTGGCTTTAGTGTTAAAGTCGGCTTTAAATGTGAATGTAAAACCGGCCGTAATTCAGATAAATAAAATATTTAGGAACTGTCATCTATTTTCTGCTTAAATCTATAATTTTTCTGTGATCCATTACAGTGATCGCAAATCGGAAATTTTAATATATCCCTAATTCGCTTTTACTTTTGGAGAAAATGTCGACTTTTATGTAGCTAAAACATTCGTATTAATTCAAATATGTAGTGATTTTAAGAAAACTAATAATAATGAATAACGATGTACATCAATAATATTTACGTCAGTCTTATCTACTGATTTATCATTTCGTAGCTTAAATGATTTGCATAATCATTTATTTTTATTTAAGCAGTTTTAATCTAACAAAATACTGTATATGCAACTATTTCAAAATGTTCACAAAATCAAGAAAACGATATAATATTTAAATATTATATAATTACCAAAAATACATTTTTTTACTTTTACTTTTTGTTTGTCTCTGAATTCTTCATTCCTGTAAAGTTCATGATATATGGTTTTATTAAGACACCTTTGGACTTGCAGTGTATAATATTTTGTTAACATTAATTAAATTTTGACGCTTCAGAAACATATTTTTCTATACTACGTCGGATAGATATGACATTAAAAAATGGAAAATTTCTACCCAACGTTACACAACAACGAAGGAAATGTATACAAAACAAATTTTGCTTTTTTTATTTTTGACGGTCGCTTTTGCCACACATAGATACACATTCAACTCTGCATGTGAATGAATGAATATAGTCTCGTTGCTCTACGCTGGAACGTCTACGCTCGTTACTCGTATGTACATAAGTTTTTCAGAAATCCGGTAAATTTGAGTTATAGTTAGTATACACGGGCACAACGCTTTTCATTTATCATAACTTGCAACATCCGCCATATCATTCCGTTTAACAGTAATAGTACATATCCACGTAGATACCTACAGAATGAACAGAGACTGCTGCTTGGTTGGTTGGTTGAATGTATATATTCTATGTGTATGACACAACAGGAATACAGGAATGGTATTCCATCTCCCTGGTGACAGACATTGGTTCAGTTACTTGGTTACTGGTTTTCTGTTATGTTGCTGTCTATACGCACGGAGTGATACAGCAATGATGATAGACTGGCTCTGTATGTATATGAAATAAATAGAAATTAATGACGAGGCTTGAGTGACATATTAGCCCATTGTTAAATAAGAAATTTAACTGAAGTTAAATCCTGACGATGCGATTTTTTAAATTTATCTTCATTTCGTCATAATAAACAACATGCCAAAAGTCCATTCCAAGATAATCTACTCTAAGCGAGTTCTTCACGGTCAAATGTCGCAAAAATTAGATTTTTGCGAATATTTTCTTTTCTATATTGGTCGCATAGAAGAGCGATCCTCAATCTTCTTTCTCTCTCGTACCCCTTGAGTAAATTCTTCCTTTGAAAGTTCTTATTACCGATATTCTGGTTCATTACTTTCTCCATAATCCTTTTGAAGTTATAGGCGGTATAGGATCTTAAATAATAAGAGAAAATAATTGAAAATATTAAGAATATAAAAAAAAAAACATTTCGTAAAAGGTAATCCTAGAGGGGGCATTTTGAGCTAAAATTTTGCACAGGAGTTCCCTATGTAATGTTGGTGAGCACAGAGAAAGGATTTTTGAAAATTCGTCCCCTAAGTGAGTTTAATAGGGAGTGAAAATGGAGAAGTATCGTAGTGTGGATAATGTAATATGTAGTTAGATTTAACTAAAATATAGACCAAAACTAATAAACTGGTGAAACAATTTTTGGAATCCATTAACAAATAATAGAGAAATAGAAGATCAAAGTTTAATGCAAAATGATAGATTTTCAATTCGCCTGTGACGTCAAACATCCGCACAATCGGACACCGAGTGTCTTTTATACAATATTTTTTTTAAATAAATTATATTAAATTACCATGGATTTAATATTTTCTTAAAATTATTTTTTTCTTATATATTTATAAATCTTCAAAAGTTCAAAAAATGACATTTCAAAACGTCAAAATATTGAATTTGTGAAAGATAAAAGATTGAAAATGGTCGAATCCATATAGTATCCGTAGTAATTAACGTATTGACCAGCTTTATAAAAATTAAATAAAAAAGACTCTTCGTTCTATTTGCAATGCCGTAGAATAAATGACGTCACACATCTGTCTCAAATGAAATTGAAAAGTGAAATTTTAAAGTCCCATAACTTTGTTAGTTGTTGAGATATCTTAATTTTTCTTTTACACTTTTCTTTAATTTTGCCTTAATTTTTATTTTCATTCATAAAAAAAAATTGGTAAACTTCTCCATTTGTATGTAATTTGTTATTTTTGAAGTTAGTGGTATATAAAAATATGTTACTATGGCTATTAAAATAAATAATATTTTAATAGTCATAGTAACATATTTTACGAGCCGCGTTTACGAGGCGAGTGTCGTAATGCACCTGAGTGAGAAATAGCTATTGCAAGCGAGTTGAATACGATATTTTTTCTACGACTTTTTTTCTTTTTGATTTATTTGATTTAAATAAAATTGAATATCAATTTTATATTAAAATAATACAATTTTCAATCTATCTCTAATTTCATTAAATGTTTATATATGTATAAACGATGAAAACAAAATACAAACTACTTTGTTTACTTTGACGTTATTACGTAACATATATGAAATTAAAATTTGATACATCATACATAAAACAAATGCTGGCCCATTGAATAATGGTTAATACGGTGATTTCATTGGTCGATAGCTATTGAGTAATGATCATTCCTCCACACCTTTGAATAATACCTAACTTTCTCAACAATTTACGAATATGTAATGAGTGTGTTCTTCAACAGAAGTAGAAAAACATATATAATTTATTTCCCTTAAATTTCAGCTTGATTCATCACTTACGAATTTAAGGAGTTCTCGTTTTCTTAAGAAAATTGGAATTTCTTAAATTCGTAAGTTTTTATGTAGTATACTTATACTACATATAGTAGGTACTACATACATACCAACTTTTTATGATGTATCGATACTTATTTTAGTATCGAAGTAATTCGACTTTTTACGTTACATGCCCGATTTTGATTATAAGAGCAAGCAAAATAGCGAACCATTAAAAATATAATAATAGTTAAAAATTATCTTGGGGAGAAGAAGACGTGTGCTTATATTAGCAATACATGAAAACATGTTCTTTCTTCAGCTACTAACTCCATGTTTATATATTTATATGTAGGTATATTTGAAACAATTTCTGAGGTTTTGCTATCGCGCTTCTTTCGTCTAATGTTCATTTCTTAACTTAAACCATCATTATCATTAATCTATCGTGTATCTTTTTTATATAACCTCCTTAATTATAATACTTATATACTTATTGCTTTGCCATATTCGTCGAATAATTTTCCCATTTCTATAATTCTTCAATTTTTTAGATACATGTATGTATGATTAGAGTACAGTCAAGAATTATAAAATACATGGATTTCAAAAAAGTTCCTTAATCTCAAAATTAAGTGTTGTTTAAAATATCTATAGATATTGATATCGCGAGTGTTCTTTCTCAACCTCGTATAACAAAAATCACAGTTTTCAGGAAACACAAAAAACATATTAAATACTGTATTTTCATCACTATGAATTTAAGATTTATGTATGTTACACTTATTGATGTTTGCTACCTATGTAAATGTAGACATGAAGCAGACATTTAAATATTTTAAATTACAAGCTATCGATGTTTTTAGTAAATACGAGTTTGCTGCCCACTTTTTTTTTCAATATACGAGTTTGTGAAATAAATCGATTTTTTTTTCTTTTTGCATATTCCGATAGTCTAACCAGTAACTTAAATTTTAAACGCGTTTTTCTCGAAATTACATTTTTCAAAAGACAATGGGCAAAATTTCCCCCCAGCGCCCACTGGTGAGATATATATTTTCTGAAAGCCCCTTCCTAGTAGGTCACAATTATATCCATCTTAGGTATGGAGAACCTGGTCTTCAAAAGTTCTGACGTGCAATAGATTTTGCATACTCCATGTGGCCATTTCTTAAGGAAACGATGTGTGTTGACCTGCAGCAGACATTAGAGTCTCCTTCGGAAGGGTGCACTTCGAACTACCTTATTTCGGCAATCTACCAAAGAGTTTGTCAGAAATCGCCAACGGTAGGATTCCCAATGTACAGGTCTGAAACCATTCGGTACGTCTTCTGCTATAGGCCACGTGAAAAAACGAGGTTAGGCCACTTGCCAGGAAAGTGGTTTTACACAGTGATAGGACGGCCCACGGCATGTCTCATAAACCATTTGTACCTATACAGAGTATCCCGTTTGGCTATGGCCACATGCAGACTTTTTGTGCATTTGACGCCCTATAACTTTTGAAGGCCAGGTTCTCCATGAACGTGCCCTTTGGCAAAGTTGGGCTACTTGACCAGGGCTGTCGGTCGGCATCGGTCCCAATCTTGGGCGCTAGGGGGCAGCTGCCCATATACTTTTGCCCATTGTCCTTTGCTACGATTAAACTCGAAGACAAATTATCCGATCGATTTGATCCCTACTGCAACTTCTTTTATATAATATATTGTTGTATAATTATATTAGTTGTTTCTAGTAAATACGAGGTTACAATCCACTTTTTTGTATAGAATTATAAGGATAGGAAATTATGCTTAGAGGTTATAATTGTCAACTAAAAAATACAAAGTGGCAACTATAAATCATTAAATAATATTTATTTTATTTCAGTAGATTTGAGTCGAAGAGTCTCTTAACATAAATAAAAATGTTCAGGAAACACAAAAAACTGTTTTCTCACTTATAATAGTGATTTTGATGTGCTTTTTACCATTAAATTTTTAGGAAAAACCCTAGTTTTTATAAATAAATAATAACAGCGATACCACTCATCAATAATTAGTAAATAACGATTAAAAATTATAATTAATTACTTTTTCAGCAGTTTGCTTTAATTAGATGGTTTTGAAACGGTTGATTTTGTAATTAGCTACTTTTGCAACAGTAACATTAACAATTAGACACTTTTGCAACAGTTTATTATTCTTGCAATATAGGTTTTAAACAAAACAATATTCGTACAAATCTGTCTATTTACATCGTAGTACAACGTCTTTTTTATCATAACTTATGAAAACTAAGATATTTTCCTATAATTTAGTAGAATATTCTCCCATAAAACAAGTCTCTTTACTGTAATTTAACAGTAAAACTTAAATCAGAACTGCGATGTTTCACACAATTTTATTCTGTACACATTCGCAACCTGTTATATTTGACGAAAAATCAATTGCACCATATAATTGGTCATTGAAAAAGAGGCTAATTGGCATATCTTGGCAAATGTTTTGGAATATTCTATTCGTCAACTAGCAAAAATATCCAAAAGCAGACATCATCATTGTCGTCAACTAGCAAAGATATCAGTAAAAGAGCGGTATGGGTTCTGTCGCACACTACCGCGTGAAAAGTATGGGGACGCCCTGACCCAGGAGTGTGCCCACACTTTTGACGCCGTACTGTACTTAATGTTGTGGTACACTGCCGTGTTAAACATGTGGGCACCCCCCCTTCCTTTCCGATCACTTTTTGAAGCGTACTGTACTTATTTTGTGGACGTACAAACCTTGACATTTGACTCCGACACGCGCTCGCTTAAATAAGTACAGTACGCTTCAAAAAGTGATCGGACACCTTGCCCCAGGGGTGCTCACACTTTTGACACGGCAGTGTACCACAACATTAAGTATAGTGCGGCGTCAAAAGTGGGGGCACCCCTCCTCCCCTTGGGTGAGAGTGTTCGATCACTTTTTGAAGCGTACTGTACTGATTCATATATAATATGTACTTGTTTATATTATAATAAATAATATTATATGCTGATAAAAATGTTACTATTTCAAAAAATAATTTTACACAAACTCGTATATCATATACCAGGTTTTGTCAGAAAACTAAATTAGGTTATGATATACGAGTTTGAATTTTATTGGATTAAAATTTTTTCCATTAACTATTTTGCAATATTTCTTAGTGCATCATATGGGGGAGTGAATTATGTACATGTATGTCTTTCTAACTCAAAACCGCCAAAAAACGTTATACGAGGTTGAGAAAGAACACTCGCGATATACTCCTAAACATTGGTAAGTATTAAGTTCTTCAACCTTTTGAATCTTACTTACTTTCCCTAGCTCTACTTTAATTCGTAAATATATTTTTCTATGGAAATAGTTTTTTATAGACGTCTACTATTCATTTTTATTAAAATTGCATAGCTTAAATGAATTTAATTATTTTTTAAAAGCTTTTATTTAACTTGCTATGTTAGTATGTTGGTTTAGATCAAATCTTGGAATCAAAATTTAAACAGGTTCTAATTGACCTAGAGGTTTCAAATTTTGCATACGTGTCTAACCTTGATGACAATGCAATATTGTATAATTAGTTTTTCCCTAATTCGCCCCAAACCAAAATTTTTGATTTTTAGTCCTATGCAACTTTTTGACATTTCGAATTGTCAAATATTGTCCATTGATTTTACATTGCAATTTTTTGTTTCCATAGTTTTGTCTAATTAGGGTAAATTAACCGACTAAAATATAGGTAAAAAAATTACTTTTTAATTTTTTTTTTTAAATTAGTTGTAGTCACACTAAAAAGTAGAAAATAAAGAAAAAAAAGGTTTTTTAAGAAAAAGCTTTTATTTAAAAATGGGCTAAAAAAAATAAAATAACTTTTGAGTGAAATTTGAAGCAATATGCCACATAATTTATAAAAGCTTGAGGCGTTTAATTAAATTTGGTAACTACTGAAAAGTAAAATAGCTACACTTATATCCAAAACAGAAATAATTAATGATAACGCCTCAAGCTTTTATAAATTATGTTGCATATTGCTTCAAACTTCACTCAAAAGTTATTTTATTTTTTTTTAGCCCATTTTTAAATAAAAACTTTTCCTTAAAAAACAGTTTTTCCCCTGTACCCTTCAAGTGCTTCACTCACGCCTACCTACGTCTCCTGAGAATTGGAATACGTCCACTAACAATTGTAATGATCAATCAAAAAATGTTTTTTAATACTAAGATTGTAGAAAAATGCTTTTTTATAGATTCTGAATTTTAAAAATTGAATAAAAGTTTGAAAAATTTAATAAAGAAATATTTTAAAAATTGTTTCTTATTACCGTAAACACACAGCAAGTTTTTCTTTAGATAAGAGGCTTTCTCTAAAGTTGGTGTTTCTTGTGGCAATATCATTTTCAATTTTTTTCAGCAATTCATTGAATTGAAATGTAGACATTCGAAAATAATGAAAAAATTTTTCTTCATCATCAACTAAGTGCCTGAATAATGTCCAAGGTTCTCCTTCGGTTTTTCGTTTTCTTAGAGAGTCATGAATCCAACAGCGTTGAGTCTTTTTTTGGTTTTCCTTTTCCTCTTCCTCATCCAAAATCATGGCATAATCCCGGTATAGGTGAATGTTACCCGGTACTATCCTACTCAGTAATGAACGCTAGGTTTGCGTAAAGTCTATAATAATAATAATGTTAGTAATAATGATAAATAAAAAAAATGGGAGAATTAAGTTATCCGTTCAAAAATAGATGGCAATTAGTGAGTAATCAAAAATTACCGCCATTTTTAGAGCAATTTTCCAAAAAAGAATCCTAATATTGAGAATAAATACATAAATTTTGTTAAAACCGTTTTCGATATACCTTATTCACCGATAATTATTGTTACCTTATAAAAATATATGGTTCTAAACGAATAACTATTATTCCGTTATTTATTAAAAATTTTGAGAAAAAATTCGCTTAAAAATTTATTCATATCATAATGTAATTTGATCTGTGTTTCAGTTATTTATGTTAATAAATTAAATGAATAAAAAAATTAGATACAGGTTAATATTTTTTTTTTTTAATAATATGAAAAAACACTTAAGAATAGTACCTAGAGTTCAAATAAACTTTGGTAGATTTTTAATAACTGAGAATATTATAGACTAGCCTACAGGGTCGGCGAGAGAAATAACAGGCCCCTGTGCACAACAAAAATTTTCAAACACATTTTTCTCGAAAAATATAATTGCCGAGCAAAAAACGTTTTGTCACTTTCTCCGGGCCTCTAATCGAGGCTGCGGGCCCCTTTTTAGACCCGGGCCTCTGGGCAATTGCCGCACCTGCCTTACCCTCTCGCCGGCCCTACTAGTCTATAATATCCTCAGTTGCTGCTGTTTACCCGTAAACTAAAACCGTGTGTGGTAAGGAAGACGTGTTGGCTTTTAAACTACGAAAAAACTTTGCTATGGTACGAAATATTTATAAAAAAATATTAATCTAGTCGTTATAATTCTAAAATCATTAAGACGCAGTCACAAAAACGTGAAAAAAAAAATTTGTAAAATTTTCAAAGATCAATTTAGGAATAACTTTTTTTTACATCAAAAGGGGCTTAATGTTAACTACATTACCTCATTAAAACTTTAGATTAAATTCACCCATTTTATATACGTATTTAATTATTAGTTTTATTAGTCGAATTTTCTCCGAAAAATTAGACTTATACAGTCTATACGATAAGAGCTGCGAGAGGCGAGAGTAGGGGCGCTATCCGTTTTCGGACCCGTAGAACACGAATATGTAGAAAAAAAAATGTCTGATATATATATATATATATATATATATATATATATATATATATATATATATATATATATATATATATATATATATTCCCGCCACCTTTTAATTTGTGTAGGGCCCCCCTATGGAAGTTAAGAGATGAAATTTGGTAAATGGGGCTCATTTTCGAGGCACCTCATACTATCAAAGTGGGGTCAAATTTTGGGCAAATTTTTTTTCTGACCCGACCTTTAAGGGGGTGGTGGGGGGGCGGAAAAGCAATAAAGCTTTTCCAAACCAGTTTTAAATAATGTTTCGGTCAATTATCTACAACATATCCAAAATTCAGCTTCCTAGGATGATATGGTGGGAGTAGAGGGGGGAAAAACGAATTTCGCTGGATCTAACAGGCTCCCAGCCCCCCAGAATTAACGTAGAGGGTTGAAATTTGGTGTGTTGATAAAGTTCGTACCTAGGTTGTGCTTTTTGGAGGTTTTAATATTTTACCCCCACCCCCCTCATTTTTAAGCTACAATTTCATGCATTTTCGACGTTTTCGAAGTTTGTACCACTCGCACAGGTCACCCGAATAAACCTAGAGGGCTGAAATTTTGTATTCGGATTGAGTTAGTATCAAGGGGGTGCCTTTTGGGAGTCTCGACTTTTAACCCCCACCCCCACCATTTTTATACCCAAAAGAACATGATTTTTCTTGTTTTTTAACAGTTTCGTTCGGGTCAAAATCTCCCCAAATAAACCTAGAGGGCTGAAATTTGGTGTACAGGTTAAGCTAATAGCCAGACACTGTTTTTTGGAGGTTTCAACTTTTAACCCTTACCCCCACGATTTTTACGCCAATATTTCCTTAATTTTTTTGCTTGTTTTCTAACACGTCTAGAGACTCCATAAGGAAACCTAGAGGGCTGAAATTTTGTACGTGTATTCAGTTAGTATCCAGCTAGTACCTTGTAGGGAGTCCGCATCACTTTTCCCCCCACTTCTCCCATTTTTACATCGGAATTGAATGCTATTGTTAAATGTGTTTTAAAAGCATTATGTTTATTCTAAATACAAGTAGGCGAATAGTAATTTTAAAAAATTTAAAAAAAAGTGAACTTACTTTTATGACAAATGAAATACATACATATTAAGTAATTTAAAAATGTTATTAAAGTCACTGTTTATTTATAAATTAGGAATTTTGGATTTTTAGTATTTATAAAATAGAAATTTTGGATTTTTTTGGAAAGAAAAAATATCTTTATAAAGGCCTTCCAGTTTACTATTTAAAGTCCTTTTTTAATATTTAAAACTAAAACATAAAGGCAATTAGCGGATAAACATGGGCAGGAATGTCCTCGTACGAATTGTGTTGGTTTTTTTTCTGCTACCTGTTTTCGGCACAAAATTGAAATTTACTGAGATACAGCCCTTAAATAATTAAAACCTTTTTTTAAAGCCTCGATCAGCCGAACACTCATCACCAGTTTTGAAACCAACAAAATGACAATTCGGTTGTAGACTTTCAATCACATTTCGCTTGTAGACATTCAATACCGAAGATGAAGGGGAAAATTCGACTACCGTGATGGGGCCCCGCTGCTCACGGCGTTTTTTTTTATTTTTATAAACTAATCTTTAGAATGTTTAAAAAAAATTTATCACATCGATAATAACTTACCCGTATCATTTAGTAGATACCGTAAGTATTATTTTTGTGGCCTTGGATTCACTTTGAGAATCCGAGGCTAAAAGCCGAGGAATCTTAAACATCCATCGCCACAGAAATAAACTTACAGGCAGAGTATGAGTAAGTTATTTTTGCGATGGAAAAAAATGGTGAATAAGCTGACAACAATGAATTGAAAATAATAAAAAATTGATCGAAAATGCAATTTTAATAAAAATGAATAGTAGTATGAAAAGAAAATTGATACTAGTGTTATTTATGCGACAAATTACCTGCGAAATAATTACGTATAATAAAATTATATCTGTATATGAGTAAAATCTAATTTTAGATTAAATTAATAGAATTAACAAAGTAAACTGAAGTTTCTTTGATAATATTATAGATATATCTGAAATATTTTAAGCTTACATCATCATAGATTTATTAAGTGTCACCAGAGATATTAACTTTATAATATTAAGATAAACAGATTCTCAATTGGTCACTTGTATTGTTTGAGGCTACAAATTAATCTTTACTAGACCAGAAATTTGAAATCTGCTATATAGGTACATAAAATATGTATACAACATTAATAATGAATCCAGTGGCCATGACCACATATAGGCCAAGTATCTCCATGGTCAATATCACATCTTGTATGAAATTAAACCTATATACGCAACGAACATGAATTTTGTTCGACATGAATATTGATTGGCTGTCGTTATTTTTTTCCAGGAATAACAATGAACTGCTCAACTACGTACTACAGCCACGTAGGTGCTATATCATGCGTATATGTACCATACGCGCTATATGCTATCCTGTTAGTATGTTATTCATGTGTAATTATTTTGATTAGGATCTTTTAATGAGAAGAAAAAGTCCAAAAGCTCCTCTCCAATTGGTAATTGATATTTAAATATGGTAAAATAACAAACCAAATAAAAAGCAACTAATTTTATTTGTTCCTTTTTATTTAGGGTAATTTCAGGAGAGATACACAACATGGAAGGTACTTCACTTGTCGCAACGGCTACAAGAAGGGGTTGGTGACACTGGCTTTTAGGTATAAATGTCAAGCATATAGTCTATATAGTTATAATATCAAAAGGAAAACTTGTCAATCGTGTTGTCAAAATTTTATAAATGGCAAATTTTTGTGAAATTTTTTTTCAACGGTGAGTTACCCACCATTTTTTTTATATAATTTTATATATCAATATTGGTTTAAGTAGAGAGCTCCACATTCGTTTCTTCGTATCATAATGTACAAAATCGAATTTCCTCTTGTCTGAGGATTTAGGTATGCAGAAGTTCATTCCTTCCATATGCCTAGGGAATAGACACACACAGGGGTATTTGGCTTTATTTTCATATACATTGTATATGCCTGTACTACCTTTATTTATTCAATCCACAGAATTTTTTATACTGAAAACCTTTCTAAAGTTTCTGAAAAGGAAGTCTTAATTTTTTCACGGCAGGATATATATACAATATTAAAATTAATATGTATTTAAAAAGAAAAAACCAAACAAAAATTTCAAAAACAGAAATACCTTTATTTATTCAAAGCTATGATGTTTTAATAAAATAAAAATTAAAAAATAATTACTTAAATTAAACATATAAGCTTTCTTAATACCAACACAACTTTTTTAATAAGTAGGTATAATTAAATATTACCGAAATAATTACGTATTTTCTTTTTAAATGTATTTTCAGAATACTTTTTTTTAATGTTGAAGCGAATATTATAGGATAATTACTTTTTTATTCTTCAAAAGATGTTAAAAACTTATTAAAATATTTGAATATTTACTCAGTTTTTTTGTTTCTCTTTATTTTCAACTACACTGAATGCTTATTTTCACAAAATTCTTTATGATGAAAGGTTCCTTCATAAAATAAACATCGCTTGAATTTGATTTAGTCTCTTTCTGATGATTTACTCTCAAGGCTTACTTTAGATATACTACGTTATGACAATATCTATATGATAAATAGCCACCAATAAATCTAATTACGAAAGTCTTTTCTTTGCTTTTCTCCGATTTTATACATTCAAGGATTTCTCGTGTTGTTGTTCTTCAATTTTTATAGGTAGTATAAATTTTAGTTTTTACAAATATCACGTAAACCGAAGGAAACAAAGTTTAAGTTGACTCCAAAACTCTTATTTAAAAAAGCTAGCCATTGATATAAAATTGATGAATCAATGAATGTTCAAAATCAGATGGAGCAACGGGTAGATATCTTGTGACTAACTAATTTTCAAGGAAGGTGCTAAAGAGGACACTTATTCTAAAGTTTGAAACGCAAGTGTTCAAGAAATGCTGCTTATCTTAACGAATTTTACAAATTTAAAAAAAATGTATCATTACCTGTAAACATTTCAGAACATTTCTACAAATTAATTAGTTATATAACCGTCGAAATAATTAGAATTACAACTATGGAGTACTAACTAAAGAAAGGAAGAAAAAAAACAATACAATAATTACACTTTTTCCTTAGTACTAGCTCTTGGTCTTTAAATTACCCGCTTAAAATAAAAATGCAACTATAGTAATGTAGACTCCGTAGGTATCATTTTTGTTGTTTATTTTATAATATGTACCTATTCTAATATTCATTTTGCCAGTGTTAAAAAGTATGTAAACAGTATTTGAAAAGGATATGTGTATAACTATGTCTGTTTTCATTTTTTTTCTTTTTTTTTATTCAAATATATACCAACCATCCAGGCATATATAGTAGGGGGAATAACAGCAGGCATTACAAAATAAAGCTCCACCGCCAACATTGGTTGCTCGTCTGACTAGAATAATTTTACTCTATAATAATCTGACAATATTTAAATAGAATGATTTAAAATGTAGCAATAATCAGCAATATTGTCCTTAGTATATTTCCCACTTATTTATTCTCGATTAAAGGAACCGTAACTTATAAAATAGGTAACATTTTTAGCACATTTCGATTGAATGCAGGGTGGTATTTTTTTTTTTTATTAAAATTGGGACACTGCTGCCGGTGGATGGCGCGGTCAGCAGTGTCCGGCGGCATCGCCAACTAAGGGCATGCGCCGCCAAACACGATATAAATAAAAACAACACATAAAGACAGGAACACATAAATGCAATAGACAAAGGACAAACATACACATAATAAAATTCAACGATGGACCCTGCCATCCCAGGGCTTCACAAAGAGTGGACAGTCCCTGGTGGCGGCACGCTAAGTACTAGCCAGAGCGTCCGGGCACCAAGGTCTGAAAACCAACGATGAAACTCCGAGGTGTAAAGGGCCTCGGAGTGGAGAAAACTGACTAGAAAACACTCAAAAAATTTATCAGACAATATTAAAAATAAAAAAAAATCTTATTACGTCACTGGGGAGCCACAGGCCGACCAGTGCCGCAATAAGTAGTTAAAACCAAAACCGCTGAAGGGCCACAACAGCAAGCCCACAGCGGCACAACAAAATATCACAGATAAGAATAAAAAGATGATGTATCACCTCGGGTGGAAAAGGCCCTCAGTGGTACATCGTTAAAACAAAACACATTAAAACAATCTTATTAAAAAATAAAAACAACAATATCACAGATTTTAAAAAATTTCTTGCTCTGTGGCACGATTCCGCTCCCCATAGTCTCAACAATTCCGAAATGGCTTCGTAAACACCTAGGAACTCATACGTATAGGGACAGCGACATCTGATTACTGAGCAACATGTACTGTTCTGTCAGATAGCTGATTACTGGGTACATGTGCCGTTCTGTCAGATGTCGGGGTCAACCTATACGGGAGACCGGTACGATGACTAGGCCACGTTCGTCCGAGTCGAGGCTACAGAGAACGGAACAATGCCACAGAGTATCACAAAGCCAACATCTGACCTGTGTTCGTATCACTTCGACGGGGCGGAAGCCGCCATATCAACGCCCACGAACGCATCCGTACGAGGGACGACGACGTCTCCTTACTGGGCGAGCTCGCTCAAGCTGTTCGGGCAGACGTCGACTCGTACGTGTGGCCGATGAGAACGAGTGCGTCGGGAGCCGCATTCCTACCCATCGAAATGACAAGAACAAGGCCAGGGAAACATCACAGTAACAATTAAAAAGTACCACCGCAGGCATGAGAACCCAAGGTGGCATAACAACTATCACAGACACAGATCACAATTTTTACATAAATCACAGACGCAATATCACCTTTTCGACACATCCGAACGGTATCGTCGGACTCCGAAGATCACGCCCACTGGAGTATGCAGCACTGGCGACGCGTCGAATTCCGGTCAAGGTACCAATTAAACCAAATCAAACTGACGCAGACATAACACTCACTCGGGGGATACAACATCGTCCCCTCCACACGATCATCTTGTCGAAACACAATACCAGAACCTCGTCAGCCTGCTAGCCGAAGCTAACAGTTGCCCGCCGGGCACGAACGGGGACGTGAAGGTTGGATTTTAGCCCAGCCGGGTGGTATTTATTATAGCCAATAAAATAATTTAACTTATTTAATTTGATAATCATTATTTACGTCCTTTTATAACGAAAAGACTTATTTAACGGCATAGCAGTCGAATTAGGAAATCACAAACACTTCCATATTTTTGGAAAAATTAACTCTTCCTAGGAGAACACTTGACTTCAGTCGCTTCAGGAGGTAAAATTTGTAGTTTTGTCTCTGATTAAAGTTGCACTGCGACAACTTTCACTTAGATATTTTTGTGATACTTAGCATTCATATTTGACACTGGTACATAAATTAATTTTTATTCTAAAATTTTGTAATATTTTCATATTATCTAAATTCTAAAACTTGATGAGGAGATTGTATGGTCTCGAACCATACGTAGCCAAAAATTAATAAAATCCTTAGTAAAAACTGGTGATTTTTTTTTAAAATTCACTACCTAAAAATACTTTAACAAAATTCTTTGATGATTTATAATAAGTCGGATAATTTATACACGTATTCGAAAATTGATAAAAAGGTGAAATAAAATTCGACTGTCAGTAGATTAACGAAATTTTTCCTGCTTAATAAATCCTGTTCTCAGATTCATTCTCACCGAAATATCACTCTTTAAAGTGATATCTATTGATTTCTTAAGAACATTTAACAATATAAAAATTCTTTGTTTTTCTAAAAAAGTATCATTTCTGAATAAACAGCAAAATATGTTTGGCAAACCCCACGCAACTTAAAGACATAATTATTCTTGCCACACACATGTAGCTGTAGTTTTAACTGTTCTAGTTTCAGTAATGTAACATAATTAAACCCAATCGCAATGCAATGTCTCTACTGTGCAGTGTCTGTATTTGTGTATTTCTACATATACATTTTTTTTGCACTATGCGCTAGTCATATGACGCAGTTTAAAAACTATTGTTCTAACAAGGCTCCCCTTTTGTTCTCGTTTTAATTTGTTTTTACTTATATAAAGTTAATTTTTTTTTCAGATGTTTTTTTTTTTTGTATGTCATCTTTTTTGTGCCGTTTGTGCATTTTAAACCATAAGGCCAGCTCGCTGGAAAAAGTGAATTATCAATAAGTATACTAAAGTTTTTTGTTCATTTTGTAAATTAGACAGAATATTTTTCACTAGCTTTTTTTTTATAAAGTGAAATAGAAGATCAAATTCTAACCAATTATTCATAACCTGTCTTTTGTCTAAAGTAGATGTTGAGAAGTAGCAAAGCTAGTTCTTGTATAATTATTTAAATTTTATTCAACAATAGCTAACAGTTTGATGTCTCTAATATGTTTTCATTAAACGTAAAATCTCTCCTTCATAAAGGCTGTTGATATAATATTCATAATAACATCAAAATGGTGTTATAATAATATCATTTTCCATTGAATGATTTTATTTGATAAGTAGTACTTACAATGTTATTGTTATTTAAAACGAATCAAGTCATTTTATCAGGATTTATTACACACAATACTGTGGAAATTTCCTTGGGTACACGTGCTTTCGAAATAATGGATTTTATGCAGTTCAATTTTAGTCAACAAATATTCTCGTTGTAAATATTTTATTCTTTTGTATGTTTTCTTTAGTCCTCTAGGAATACGAGAAAACGGTGTGCCATACTTCTTCGACAGTTTCATTTATAGTATCCCGTACCAAAATTGACAAAACGGAACACTTATGCAATTACTTCGGTGTCTGTCCAGGTGTCACAGGTAATTTTCTTTGAAACCACTTAACGCAAAAATTTGAAACTTAGCACGGAGATAGGGTGTAGTAGTCCGATTACAGATATGAAGTTGAATTTTGATTCTGACAGCTCATTTTTCGGGGTTAATCAGGAACGTGAAAACAATATTTTTTCCCAAGAGCATTTAGACCAGACCAAGATAACGATACGATCGTGTTAAAATTTCGTGGATTTATTTCTGTGGAGACCCCGGGGCACTTCTAATATGGTGGCCGTGCCATCTATTGGCAGGCATAATCGAGAGTTAACTGTATTCTGAGTTTGTTTTTTAATTTGAAAACTGCAACTTTCTGCCATTTAGAGAATTTCGTTCCAAACGTTTATTTATCTCAGCCTGATATAATATTCTCGCAGTGTGACGTTTTCCATACACCTACCTTAGGACCGTCGACACGTCTTTAATTTAGATGTGGGGAAAATTTTTGCTACGTGCTAAATGTCAAATTCGATGAAGCGTTGGCGGATCGTGAGATGACAGTCCTCTCTAAGAATTATTTTAAAATTCATTAACATCAATGTTTCTGTTTGTACACCAAAGGAAAATATTTAATCCCCGGTCGAAAATTCAACTATTTGATTAACGTCTTCAATTTATTACTGCTGCGCCGGTGGTGAAAAGTCTTGTTTAACCTCCTCGTTCCAAACCTCGTTAATATGTTATTATGAATGTCCAGAGATGGAAATAAGATATTTGTTTAGAATGTTTCATGAGTTTGATTGTCATTAGTAACGCCAGAAACTTAAATATCTACTATAGTCGAAATCATGTTAAAAAAAGAAAATATATATTAAAAGTGTACTTGGAATGAAGAGATTAAATCAGTTTGCAAACTTTATCGTGTTTCCTTGTGGGCATGTAGCGAAAAAAATTAAAAATTAAAATTAAAATTATATTATTTATATATTTATTTATTTGTTAGGGGTGGAAAAACCTCTAGGTGTTCGTGAGTCAAGTTAGTACGGTGGAAGCGAATTTGGTCCTTGGATCTTTTCTCCCATACCAAAAGAAATGCGCCTGTAAAATTCACTCTGATTTTTGAGGATTTAGTATTGATAAAAACCTTTTCAAACAAATAACAATCTACTACAATCGTTTAAAAAAAATTACAGTGTACAAAAAGGGTTAAATTTTCACCAATTTCATATTACAAATTAAAATACACTAAAGGTTATATGAATTCGGCAACAATTTGCATCTTGATTTACAATACTGTGATTGAACAAATATTTATAAATAATTAACGTAATATTAGTTAAAGCGGTAAAATAAGATACTAAATTATTTAACATTTTAGAATTATGAAAAGCAATTGAATAATTGTTGATAATTAAGATTGTGTTACTACAAGATCAAAGCAAGTAGTAGAAATATGGGGCTCCGAAGCCCACCATTCCACCATCCGAATTTTTGAGCGACCTCGGGAGGAGGCAAATCAATCGGGGCGGTTCTAGAAACCTCCGGCGGTGGGTGGAGTAATGAGAACGAAAAATTTTTCAAACCTAACCGAACCTAACAGAACCCAACGGAACTTGATCTAACCTAACAGAACCCAACGGAACTTGATATAACCTAACCTAACCTAACCAAACCGAACCTAACAAAATTTTTTCTAACCTAACGGAATCCAACGAACTTGATCTAACCTAACAGAACCCAATGCAATTTTGTCTAACCTAACCTAACTTAACCTAACCTAACATAACAAAATTTTTCTCTAACCTAACCGAACGTAAGAATTCAAAAATTCCCTAACAGAGGGCGCAGCCACCTTCGGGTCCTGTAAATTTACTACTAGATGGCGCTTGTAGTCTGGATATTAGCGATCCCTGTGCGTAAGTTTGACAAATTGTCAATAGTTGGCGTGCAACGTCTGATTATTGTAAAATTAATACATTTTATTCTAAAATAAAACAGCTTTAACCTTGTATAAATTGTCAGCAGACGTCATTAGAAGGTATATTGATATTTTTTTTTTTATTGTTTAGATGCGCTACAGCTAAGGTGATATGCATCGTTTGGTATATGTCGTACTATTGCTTTTGGTGTTGATGTGCTATAGATGATGATAGTTTGATATAGTTTGATATAGATATAGTTTGATGATGATGTATCTCCCCCGTCCGGTTCCGAACTCACGATCAAAGTATATTAATATTAATAGCGAAGATTTCTGTCCAATACGCAAAAATGAATTTTATCATATGATTGTATATTTTTATCTGAAAACAGTTTTGTACAGGTTTTCCTCTAAATAAAAACACATTTGTTTATTTTAATAAATTTATTTAAAAGAAATATTTTACAACAAATATTTAAATGTTATTACAGTAATATTTGTATATGGATATAACATCTCCCATAGAGCAAGTTGCTCCAGAATGATGGCCGCATCGAAGACTAGTGTATGTCGATGCCATGATTCCCAACTTGGGACAAATTGTTACTTCTTCAAAGTTTATGATGGGTGCTGATGGTAGTAGTCGTTTCAAATACCGCACTTTTTCTTCTCCTTTGGTATATGTAATTCGAGTTCCATGTAGATTTGTTATTAAAATGTATTGTAGTTCCTCGTATTCAATATATCCATCCATCCAGGGGAATCCATGATGATTTTTCCGTAACCAACGAGCTGAACGCTGATCTTTTTCACTTAATCCACAAAACGGTATTAGTGATTTGAATATATAGTGTTGTAGTATATAATCTTCACCATCATTTTCGTCGGAAGAATCGAATTTCAACACAGCCAATTCCTTTATGTGAAAATTCCCATTTTTCGCATTTGGAAGTCCTTGGAAGTCAACAATTGCCGTGCCGGTCTTCATTGTGCGTTGTCTAGAGTCAAACGGTTCAGCTTAGAATTCAGTATGTTCTTCAATGTTTTCTTTAACATAAAACTAGTTTTTATAGATGTAAGCTTGCTTAAATAAGTCATGTGTATGTTTGTTTACTGACGTCATTAAAAGATATATTGCTACTAATACTATCAACGAAAAATTTCCATCTAATATGTAAAAATAAAAATTATGTTATGACTAGTTTATTGAAAGTACAAACACTACTCGAACATTGTAATTTGATATAAAATTCACATAATTGTGTGTATGTACATTTTCTAAAAAATTTTAAAAGAAAACCGATCGTTTGATTTACACTCATCCCTAAAAAAAATCAAACTAATTTTTAATATTATACCTTAAACTTGATGTATATATAAAAACTCCATTTACAACTATGGTTCACCATATAAGCTCGTAAACTTTACAAAAATGTATCACTATGGATATTTTTTTTATGTTTTAGTAGTGACATTTAATATCAGAATACATATTATTCAGCTAAAAATGGTTACTTAATTACGTTTTAAATATCTAAGTATGTATTTCTTTTAAATACCTTATAAACACCTATGACTTTACTATATGGCTAATCACGCGATATCGTATGATAAAGATAAGAATTTACTCATTTAACGTAAAATATTTGATCATCAACAATTAAATAAAAACGAATTTTTAAAATATATAGTAATAAATTATTATGCATATAAAATGTATTATTTCTCTTTAAGTATATATACAGTACTCTGTTAAAAGTAAGGGTTTATACACTTTTAAAATCATATTTTTTTACAAAAGCAATATATTTTAAAAAATCATATTTCTTAACATTTTTAAAACTGAATATGTAACATTGGTAATTTAAAACAGTTTTGAAACATTAATTGCTCATCATAGATATTTCTGCCTCATATTTTATATTTACTTAAACAATGTACCTGTTTTTTTGTTAAATTTATTACTTATTCGTTTAATTATTAAAAATTAATTAAATATATCTATAGGTATTAAATGGCCTCTAGTTTATGTAAACCACTGTAATATCTTAAACAAGAAATTCTTTTTTATCAAACATCAAATCAGCATTTTCTACGTACTTCAGTATGTACCTACTATATATTATTATAATTTTATTTGTAAAATAAAATGTGTTTATTTATTAAAAATTTAAGAAAATCACAAACTGACTGCGCCATATTGCTGGTTAAATACTAAATCATGCAGCTAAGAATCATGTCTGTGTATATGTTAATACATGCCTGAGTATTAATTGTAAAAGGAATCGATGATATCTTAATATTTTCCAAAATGAAAAAAAAGTCAAATTTTTTTCAAATTAATTTTAAAACTCTAATTTATATTTAATAAAAAATAAAAAATAATTTCTTAACTACCGATATGTAATTTATGTATATTTTAACGACACAAATATTATAATCATAAATAGCGAAGATGCTGATGAGACAGATTCCAAGTTATCATTTCGCATATGTGAAGTACATCTCATATGTACCAAAATTGTACCTACTTGTATAAATTTTTATACATAAAATTTACACCAAATGAAAATTTGATTGTAAAAAATACGAAATTCTGTCAATAGTAGAAAATTTATTTTCAAGAATAATATTATTGATATGTACGCGTGCTAAACATAAGAACCTATTCATTTAACGTAAAATGTTTGGCCATCGATAATGTATTAGATAACAAAACAAAACGATTTCTTTCTCTGTAATAAAACTAGCATATTTTTTTTTATAAACTGAGTACTCAAAATTGTTGTTTTAAGAAACACTTTTATAGGAATAAAAAAATTAATGTTTCGTTAATCCTTCTACTTCTAAATAAAAGCATTCAAGCAGTTTAATAAAACATTTTTAATAAAAAATCGAAAATCGATAGTTTTAAACAATTTATTGAATAAAATTTATATATATATATATATATATATATATATATATATATATATATATATATATATATATATATATATATATATACATATATATATGTATATATATATATATATATATTTATATATAATATATATATATATATATATATATATATATATATATATATATATATATATATATATATATATATAAGTTAAGAGTTTATTTAAATACCTTCTATGGCAAACTACCGGGGCGGTTCTGGAAACCTCCGGCGGTGGGTGGAGTAATGTTTTGGTCACAAACCTAATCGAACCTAAGGAAATATTGCCTAACCTAACGACACCTAACGGGACTTGCTCTAACCTAATTGAACCTAAGGAAATTTTTTCTATCCTAACCGAATCAGAGCGAACTTCGCTTAACCTAAGAATTCAAAATTTCACTAATAGATAGTGCAGCTACCTTTGAGCTCTGTAAATTACAAGTTCCACTACTAGATGGTGCTGCTCGTCCGGATACTAACGATCCCTATGCGTAAGTTTGAAAAATTTTGTTAATAGATGGCGTGCAACGTCTGATTATTGTAAAATTAATACATTTTATTCTAAAATAAAACAGGCTTAAGCTTGTATAAATTGTCAGCTGACGTCATTAGAAGGTATACTGACATTAATAATGGAGATTTCTGTTTGATATGCAAAAATGAATTTTGTCATATGATTGTATATTTTTATTTGAAAACAGGTTTATACAAGTTTTCATCTAAATAAAAACTCATTTTATTATTTTAATAAATTTATTTAAAAGAGATATTTTACAATAAAATATTCAAATGTTGTTACAATAATATTTGTATGTGGATATAACATTTTCCATGGCGTAAGTTGCTCCGGAATGATGGCCGCATCGAGGACTAGTGTATGTTGATATGATTCCCAACTTGGGACAAATTGTTATTTCTTCAAAGTTCATGATGGGTGCTGATGGTGGTAGTCGTTTCAAATACCACACTTTTTCTTCACCTTTCGTATAAATGATTCAAGTTCCGTGTAGATTGTTTATTAAAATGTATTTTAGTTCTTTGTATTCAGTATGTCCATTCATCCAGGAGAACCCATGATGATATTTCCGTAACCAACGAGCTGTGCGCTGATCTTTTTCACTTAATCCGCAAAACGTGATTTGAATATATAGTGTTGTAGTATATAATCTTCACCATAATTTTCTTCGGAGGAATCGAATTTCAACACAGCCAATTCCTTTATGTAGAATTTCCCAATAGTTTCATTTGGAAATCCTTGGAAGTCAACAACTGCCGCGTCGGTCTTCATTGTGCATTGTCTAGAACCAAAATGCTCAGCTTAGAATTCGATAACTAATGTTTTCTTTAAAATAAAACTGGTTTTTATAGATGTGAGCTTGCTTAAATAAGTTATGTGTATGTACGTTTACTGACGTCATTTGCCTCTACCGACTTTGATTTTAAAATATTTCAACAGTTTCCAATATTAAAAATTTGAGGGGACAGGTCTACCCACACTTCCCATTGGGGGTCGTTAAAGACTAGAGACTACTGTACATAAATAATTGTTTTTTCATTTCAAGGGGCTCCTCCCCTGGGCCCTCGATAGAGGCTTTTCCTCTTGCACCACACCAGGGACTTCGCCCTCTCCTCTATACCTAAGGGTGGGTACTCTTATCAAACAAATGTTATTATCATTTGTTCTCAATTATGCGAGACAAAAATATTTTATAAAAAATTTCTTATATCGTGTTTTTTTCCTTAAATTTTATAATAATTTACTGGCGTTTTTAGCATCAATTAGGTTTTTAGGCCATTATACATATAATAAAGACATGGTAACAAATCTTTATGATCTATGTTGTGTTAATAAAGTTAATTCCATTTTTTATCAGAAAAAACAAAACGCTAATCCGAATTTGCTGCAACTTTGTCCGGTCTTTATTTTTTAATTACACATCGAATGAAGTTAGTCCGAAGTTGATATCATCATTTGTTCTCGAGATATACGAGACGAAAAAAAATTGACGAATGAACGAACGAACGAACTAACGAACTCACACAGAGACACCACGTTAAAAACGATGGATTCGGATTCTAGTGACCTTGAAACGTGGAGATTAGCGATTCGTAAAATCGGAGCCATTACAATAACTTCCAATGGGAAGTTAATTAGAGCTACCGGAATTTGTATAGAACCCTTAATTTTGTACGAATAACATTATAATAAAATTTTATCCAATATTTTTGTTTAAATATAAATTGTAGGGTATAAATACAGTAAATAAAAACGATTTAAAAAATTATTTTTAAAGATATTGTAAGTAAAATATTGACTGCACATGTAAGATTTTAGATTAAGATTTGAGCTTATAGGTTTAACCTAACGGCTTTTAGCAAAAATAGGTAAACTAGTGTTTTTGATGTAGTTTTCATATTTGATATTAGTATTTTGATTGGTCGAACCATATTCACCCGATTTCAAAATTGACCTTCAATTTTATAGTCAAGGCCCCTCCAATAGGTCCGACCCTGGATTTGAGTACATCAGTAGAAAGATCTGTAAAAATGAAGGGTTGTATCAAATTAAACTTTTTTTCTATTATAGTTTTCGAGTAATTTGACAAAATTAAATTTTTACTCCAACTTTGGGAGCGGATTTCACCCCTTAAATGGCGTTTTTGGCCGATAAAGAAAAATACGTGTCTGTTATTTTTCTGTGTTCTACACACCTACCAAGTTTCATCAAAATCGGAAATTATCACTTCAAGACCTTTACTTGTAAGACGTAAAATGCGCGTGAAAATTTTCATTTTGGAGAGGCAAAAATTAATCGCAATGCTTTCGCTCCCTTAACAGTCTCGGAAGCAATATAAAAATACAGCATTTCATATTACTTGACTCACTAATTCAAACTATTTAATGTTTAGTTTCATATAATAGCTAAAATATATTCTCTTGTGTGTTCCCGTTATTTTGTCCATACTGCCGGTATATAAATGTTTTAATGTTCTTGAATGCAATTTTCGAAATTTTCAAAAACATGTGGTTTCAAAATTTATGACAGACCATTTATTTTGATATTTTCATTATACCAGATAAACAAAACAGGTATAATTATATTCAAACGAATACACATAGTATAAAAATACAGAAAGTCCTTATAGTTACGCCATATGAGATTCCCGAATTGTGCTCCATTATTCAAAATCACAGACATGGGCTTTTTACTTTACCCCAACACTTTATTGTTTTCATGTTTCAACATGCAACGATTTTATAATGAACTCCAAAAACTTCTTTTTATAAATATCGGTAAAACTAAAGATTAGTAAAATTTTGGAAAACCAATAAAGCACATTAAAAAAAAACGCCGTGAGCAGCGGAGCCCGATCACGGAAGTCGAATTTTTCCTTTCATCTTCGATATTGAATGTCTACAAGCGAAATGTAATTGAAAGTCCACAAGCGATTTGTCATTTTGGTGGTTTCAAAACTGATGATGAGTGTCCGGTTGATCGGGGCTTTAAAAAAGGTTTTAAGTTTTTAAGGGCTGAATCTCAGTAAATTTCAATTTTGTGCCGATAGCAGTTAACAGGGAAAAAGCCAACATAATTCGTACGAGGGCATTTCTACCCATGCTTATCCGCCAATTACCTTTGTGTTTTATTTTTAAATATTAAAAAAGGAACTTAAATAGTGAACTGGAAGGCTTTTATGAAGATATTTTTTCGTTCCAAGAAAATCCAAAATTTCTATTTTATAAATAATAAAAGTCCAAAATTCCTAATTTATAAATAAACAGTGACTTGAATAACATTTTTAAATTACTTAATATATATGTGTTCCATTTGTTATAAAAGTATGTTCACTTTTTTTAAATTTTTTAAAATTACTATTCGCCTACTTGTATTTAGAAAAAAAATAATGCATTTAAAACACATTTAACAATAGCATTCAATTCCGATGTAAAAATGGGAGGAGTGGGGGGGGGAAGTAATGTGGACTCCCTAAAAGGTACTAGCTGGATACTAACTGAATAAACGTACAAAATTTCAGCCCTCTAGGTTTCCTTAGAGAGTCTCTAGACGTGTTAGAAAACAAGCAAAAAAATTAAGGAAATATTGGCGTAAAAATCGTGGGGGTAAGGTTAAAAGTTGAAACCTTCAAAAAGCAGTGTCTGGCTATTAGCTTAACCTGTACACCAAATTTCAGCCCTCTAGGTTTATTTGGGGAGATTTTGACCCGAACGAAACTGTTAAAAAACAAGAAAAATCATGTTCTTTTTATATAAAAATGGTGGGGGAAGGGGTTAAAAGTCGGCATCCCCTTGATACTACTTCAATCCGAATACAAAATTTCAGCCCTCTAGGTTTATTTGGGCGACCTGTGCGAGTGGTACAAACTTCGAAAACGTCGAGAAAGCATGAAATTGTAGCTTAAAAATGAGGGGGGTGGGGGTAAAATAGTAAAACCTCCAAAAATCACAACCTAAGTACGAACTTTATCAACACACCCCTCGCCCCTCGCCCCTCGCCGTTCTTGTCGTATAGACTGCATACTAATTTTTTCAAGGAAAAATTCGACTAAAAATTACTGTAGTGTTGTCTCAACCTGTCTTTATTATTAGTGTAGGGGAGAATGGGGCTAAATGATAAATTGTTAACAAATTTTTTTTTTGTGGCTATAAATCCTCAAAAATAAAAATGAACACAATTATCTTGTAGAGAAATTAGTTCTCAACAACGTTTCATGATGAAGTTTGTGATGTTTTCACGAAAAAGGCATGTTTTTTTTCCTATACTTAAATGTTAAATGGGTGAAACTGAGTGTTTCGATATATTTCTAGCCTACCAAAATCACTTTTTGAGTTATATAACGAAGTAAATATGTAAAGGGATATGAAAACCATGTATGACGTAAAGAAAAACGCCCATTTGTTGAAAAATACAACTTTTTACAAGAAGGAAAATGAAAAATTATCAGTTTGATTTATTTTTTCTAGAAATGAAAGCTACTAAACATTTTGGAGCACTTTATAATACAACTGATAACGAACATGTAGAAATTTAGATATTTAAATTTTAAAAATTTCGTTATTTTCGATTTTGATAATTTTCGATAACGAATAGTAGCTTTTAACAATCCAAATATGTTCGGAATACTTATAACATGCCCCGCTTATGCCTTCAAAAATTTCATTATTTTTGAGCTACGATGCTCCGTTTATGAGATATTTACTATCAAAAGTTAACGTTTACGAAAAGTGTCGAAAATTATTTTTCTTAAATATCCTATTGCTAACCAGATTAGTACGACTAATAGACTATAAATGAAGCCATTATAAACGATTTATGAAAAATAACTCGGTGTCGGTAAGTTTCGATAACGAGAACTACATTTTAACAGTTGCAATATGTTTGCAGTACCCACAACTTCCTTCCTTAAACCTTCACAAATTTCGTTACTTTTTTTCTACAACACACGGTTTAGAAGATATTTACGATCAAATTTTTCAATAAGGTAAAGTATCATTTATAAACAAACATAACAAAAAACAGGTACACTTTATGATAGACCTAATTCCGAACACCTATACACAAATATTTGAAATAAGAAATAGAGAAAAGTTATTGAACACATAAACCGAGAAATAAGAAGAGAAAGTAGAAGAAAATAAAAATAAACCATTTATTTAGCGCCACCAATGATTTAACACTTAGTCCCAAGGTATGTTTTGAGCTTTGATAACGATCACACAAATGATGGCAATAAATAAACAAAAAAATTTTAAAGATTGGTATTCACAATACATAAGTGAACTAACAAGTAAAGATCCCGAGGTCGGACCCATCGATTTTGATAAAACTTAAATATGTTGTAGAGCATTAAAAACTAAGGGACACATATTTTTTTGTATCTGCGGAAAAACGGTTTGAAGGGGGGAAATCGCCCTTCAAAAATTGGGGTAAAAATTTAATTTTGCAAATATCTCGAAAACAGTAAGAGATAGAGCAAAAGCTTAAATTCGCGATGTTGGTCTTTTTCAAAGAGCTATTTACTGATATGCAAATTGTTCAATTTACATCAACAGGGGTGGTTGGGGGTTACAATTTGGGGGTTAATTTTGCAGAGGGGGTGAAAAATAAACAATAAAAAATTTTGTTTACAGATTTGAAATCTACGTCAAAAAATCTAATTGACCTGTTTTTGCTCATTGTCCTAATATTAAGTCTAGGGGTAGTGAACTAGGGGGTGACTGTGTCGAATAGTCGTACGTACTACTTGAGTAGTTCAAGAAGTTCTTCTTCATGGAAAATAGTTTAAGACAATTAGAATAACGTAGAAATGAAATTCTCGTTTTCAAAATTCAGTTTGGGGGGTGAGTCACCCTCTTAAATTACATACTAATTTACATACAGTCATTTTTACTATTAACACACTGACAGTAGGTAATAATGTCACAATAAGTGGTTCTGAAGTTGGACTATCGTATGTAAGGTTTTTATTAGGTCAGTGTGTTAATAACAAAAATTAGTGTATGTAGACTAGTATGTAATTTAAGAGGGTAACTCACCCCCTCTCCATTTTTGCTCAAACTGAATTTTAAATTCGAGAATTTCATTTCTACGTTATTCTAATTGTCTTAAACTATTTTCCATGAAGAAGAACCTCTTGAACTACCCAAATAGCACGACTATTCTACACAGTGACCCCCTAATTAACTACGCCAAGACTTAATATCAGGGCATTGAGCAAAAACAGGTCAATTAGATTTTTTGACGAAGATTTCAAATCTGTAAACAAAATTTTTATATTGTTTCTTTTTCACCCCCTTTTTGGAAAATTAACCCCCAAATTTTAACCCCCAACCACCCCTGTTTATGTAAATTGAATAAATTACATATCAATAGATAGCTCTTTAAAAAAGACAAATGTCGTCAACTTTTGCTCTGTCTCTTACTGTTTTCGAGATATTTGTAAAATTAAATTTTTGCCCCAATTTTTGAAGGGTGGTTTCACCCCTTCAAACCGTTTTTCCGCAGAAAAAAAATACGTGCCCCTTAGTTTTTAGTGTTCTACAACATATTTAAGGATCAGCAAAATCGATAGGTCCGGCCTCGGGACCCTTACTTGTAAGATACTTACTTTGATATAAGGATTATTTATTTTGATTTGAAGATATGTCCAAAAATACTCCGTTTCAGATGAAAAGTTCGACAGCAAAAAAAAAAAATTACTTCGGCATTATCGAAATACGGTGTAGTAGTATGTATGTATGTATATATGTATCAGCACGATAGCTCTTCAGGAAAAACTGCTAGCTTTACGAAATTTGGTGACAACGTTGGAAGTCCAGAAATCAAGTTCTTCAGTCAAACACGTCGGATGCCAGGACCATGGTTTTTGTTCTTGCAAACAATTAGTTTTTTGCTAAAATTTGCTATAATTTAAAAGTTTCTGCCATATTTTTATACACCGTTGCAAAGACGGTAAAAAATAACATAAAAAAGGTTTTTGAACTATTATTCTAGGTTAGCTAGTTTTTGAGAAAATAAGAAAAAACCGTCAGTAGCAATAATTGGATAGTTCTAGACCCACCATTCTTTACCGGAGCGGTTCTAGAAACTTCCGACGGTGGGTGGAGTAATGTAAACGAAAATTTTAGCGAATTTCCAGAAAGAATTCTGGAAATTCAGCTATTACGATCTTATCAGTAACACGACTTAAGCCCGACACAGTGTCAGAAATTTGTTTTGAGGCACCTAGAACTCAAAAATAACATTCACTTATATATATATATATATATATATATATATATATATATATATATATATATATATATATATGTATATATATATATACACATATATATATATATATATATATATATATATATATATATATATATATATATACATATATATATATATATATATATATATATATACATATACATATATATATATATATATATATACATATATATATATATATATATATATATATATATATATATATATATATATATACATGTGCCCGCACGATAACTCCTAGGTCTTAGAGGTCCTAGGTTTACGAAATTTGGTAAAAATGTTGCAAGTGCCAAACCGTTGGACAAGTTCGTTAGCCAGACACGTCCGATGCCAGGAGCATGGTTTTTTGTTCTTGAAAAAAATTAGTTTTTTGCCAAAGTTCATAAAAAATTTTTACGCCATTTTTTTACACTATTGAAACGAGGAGAAAAAATGACACAAAAAAGGTCTCTAAACCATTTTTCTATGTCAACTAGTTTCCGAGATCCGATGCCTAGAACCTCGAAAAATGAGTTCTTGCCAATATTTACCAAAATTCAAAAGAATTTCGAAATTTTTTTACACCATTGAATACTACGGAAACAATCAAATAAGATAGGCTTTTAAACCATTTTCCCACGTTACCAAATTTTCCAGAAAAGTAACTTAAAAATAATCAAATTCACTATATGTTATTAGACCCTGATCGTTTCTTGTATAAAGTGTGAAGTTAGTCACACTCTGTGTACATATACGACACAATATGTATGTATATTGCATAGATATCGTATACCCGTATACATACATATATGCATACGATCATATATGATATATCTATAAGAGTACATGTATATGTGTGTGTGTGGTGGTGGTAGAAGTTAATTTTTTGATTAAATGAGCATGGGACAATACTTGTCGTAGTTGTTGATGTAAGACAAAGGACTAAGGACTTATGACCACAGAGTACAGAAGTACAGCAAATATCTCTTTTCTGTAAACACCAGTGGGCATTTCTGGGCACATTAGGCTACTTAGTAGTCAATATCTCAGTATCAGTCGATGAGTGTAGGTCAATCACAAGACAATGGATTTGACTGTTATTGGTATTGATACGTCCCCACACAGAGTGTTGTGGTATCATACATATGTATGCGAAGCATGGTCACGTGACGACTACTACCACCAAGGATCACTAACACAAATACAGAATATCGCACTAATACAAAGTAAACCCACTGCACGTATATAACACATTTTCTATCTCTTACTGGTTACACCCGTTCCAGTAGTATAGAGATAGATATGTTGTCTCTACTGCTCTGTGCGTATGACGTTAGAGGTACTTTAAATTATATTGTTAATGTAGTGTAGTTTTTTTAAACAAATCTTAGACAATAAATTCCATTTTAGTGAATTCTCATGTCATAATGTCAAATAGTCATGATCTGGGATCCGTTATGACAGAAATTTGTTTTGAGGTCCCTACGAACCGAAAATAATATTTACTAAAAATTATATATATATATATATATATATATATATATATATATATATATATATATATATATATATATATATATATACAAGGTGGAAACGAAAACCATTATTTCTTAAATATTTTCCAAACGCTTTTGAATAACGGATTGATATTTTTGGGGTACTTATTTTGCGTTAGAAGGGTTAAATTTATGTCAACACTTATTCCACCACTCATGACTAAGGGGTGGTTTTGGGTAGTAGGTGTGAGTTGTTACGTCTTTTCTTTTTTAATTTGCAATTATTTAAACAAAATCCTTGCTAATATGATTCCTCAGACAATTTCACGCAAAAAAGGTATACTTGTTACATTTCGATAAATATTGCCGTTTTCGAGTAATTTAAAGTAGAAGTATCTATTTCCAAATTATACCCTAATCATAAGTGATGGAATAATTTATACCATAAATTTAATTATCTAATTGTTCATACGCGACCCTAAATTATGAATCCAGTAATCAAAAGCGCCCAAAAAAATTTTAAAAAAAAACAAGTCAGTTTCGTTCCACCCCTCTACATTTTACCCCCCTGCTTTATCACCCTTATTATTGAGTTTTGGAAAAAAGTGTACATGAAAAGGTACAATTATTTTTGAACATACTATCAGCTCCAGCAATTGCGGTACATAATTCTGGACCACCCCGTATATATATATATATATATATATATAAATATATATATATATATATATATATATATATATATATATATATATATACATATATATATATATATATATGTATATATCTGTCTTATCCGTAACACGACTTACGCCCGGCACTATGTCAGAAATTTATTTTGAGGCACCTAGAACTCAAAAATAACTTAGTAATATATATACATATATATATATATATATATATATATATATATATATATACATATATATGTTTATATGTATATATACATATATATATATATATATATATATATATATATATATATATATATATATATATATACATATATATATATATATACATATATATGTATATATGTATATATACATATATATATATATATACATATATATATATATATATATATATATATATATATATATATATTTATATATATATATGTATATCTATATATGTGCCCGCACGATAACTCCCAGGTCTTAGAGGTCCTAGGTTTACGAAATTTGGTGAAAATATTGGAAGTCCCAAACCGTTGGACAAGTTCGTTAGCCAGACACGTCCGATGCCCGGAACATGGTTTTTGGAGCATTTTTCATAAAAAAATTAGTTTGTTACAAAAATTTTTGTATAAGGGAAAAAATGTTCAAAAATTTTTGTGAATCTTTTTTAACACTGTTGGAAAGAGGAGTAAAAATCACATGAAAGAGGTCTTTAAACTATTATTCTAAGTCAACTAGTTTCCAAAAAAAACTAATTTTTATAAACGGAAATTCGCTATGTTATGCAGAATGCTGCGACAGGGGTATTTTTATTTAATATTCAACTAGTGAAGATGTGATTTTATATAATTGTATAAAAAATACACTGATTTATATCGTAGGTAGGCATATAGCAACACTGTCAAAATTCAAACTTGTGCGGTTTCTAGATTCAACTGTGTAAAATGACATTTTTCATTAGTGTAAAATTTATTATATAATTTACACAATACTGGTAATTTCGTCCATTTTTTTTATTGATAGATATACGCATAGTTTGGTACAGTAGTACTATTGAGCTTGAGGTTGATAAGTGATTATTGATAATTAAATTTGAGGTATAGTAATATTTGCGATAATGTATCTCTTCGGTCGACTTCGAATTCGCAATCTACCAGATAAGAGCGAAATTATTAACCATTGATCCAAATTTGGATCTCTTCGCTTTTTGGTATAATGAATTGAATTTTCAAAATCGATCAAGAATTTGCTATCTGTTGCGTGTCTACGGCCATATGTACATATGTACTGCCATACTAACCAACAGACGGAGACACTTTTCATTTTTCAAAAACCAAAAATGGTAGAACAAGATTTTGGCTTTCATATGTTACGAAATTATCAGTTGCAGTTCGTACTTTAGGGCTTCTGGGGCTTCATCTGGAAAGAAAATTGAAATGATCTCAATAGCATAAATATTATAATCTTAAATCGGTAATAAGATATTGTTAATAATGCAATAAGCCGCCAGGTATTGTTTAATTGTTGTTGTTTCTAGGAAGTAGTATAACAAGCAATTAAAATCTCTCCTTATGGCTGATCGCCTTGATTAGGCGTGGCTCACAGACCAGATTGGGGTATTTAGCGTCAATTGGGCAATATATTCGTATATATTTGATTAACGGTTGAATTTTACTGTAGGCGGCAAATAGCCGTTTGTGCTATTTCGAAATTTTAGTTTAAGTTACAATTTTTTTGGTTATTTTTCCTTTTTTTCGTTCGTCTTGGGTTCAGAACCTTAATTTAGGGGAACGTCTTGCAAGTCGTGTTCGCTATTGTGGGCGCGCGGACTCTCGTTCAGTTATGATTCGAAAATTTGTTTCATTAAAATAGATTAACTAGGCGCCACTGAAAATTATCTACGAACGGGATGTATAATATATTTTAATATCAGTCACATAAACTGAGAAATTGATGTAGCTCATGGTGGCCGTGGATCGTGTACTTTCTGTACATACGTATAATCTACAATATAGTTATATTCGTTTGTTTAGAACTTATTTTGAAAATAAGTAAATTAATTTTCATTTGTTTCGTCCTACTGTCTAACCATAAATAATTGAAATATCAAAGTGCATTTTGAGGATGAATCAATTTACGATCTTGTTTGCCAGTACTGAATCTTTCATGTATGTTATGTACCTATGCATTATCAAGGTAAATGTTGAATAATAATATTCGTCGTTTATAATAAATGAGTCCGAATGGTAATTGTAACATTAAAGCTACTGTATGAGATGGGATACTACTTTCAGCACATAATAATACTTTATAAGTTCGATAAGTTGCCTTTACTGATCGAAAAATGTTGCAAAAACCAGACCCGAAGGGTTCAAAAAAATGATTGATATTTTTTCTTATAGGTATACGTTATATCTTCAAACAGTAAGAAACCAATTAACTGAAAGTCAATAAGGTCGACTTATTCAACCAAAAGTGAAATTCAAACCCATCACTAGAAGTATCCAAACAGTTACCAGTTTTACTATATATCTATTATATCAGACAAACAAATAAACTAAATTTAGGTCTAAGATTCGCCATTAAACCGCAAACTAATTACACATCTCTACTATTACAGAAGGGACACATACTGTGATATAAAGAACACAATATGGAAATCAAACCGTGATATTGTAAAGACTAAAGATAGACAATCTATTTATATAATATACAGTCTGTTTCAAAGAAATAAGAACATACAATATTTTAACACGTAAAATAATAGTTATTGAGATTAGAGTACCTATGGTTATTTTTCATAGTTATGATTTTTAGGTAGTACCAACGACCTATATGTATATTACTGTGATATTTAATACTTAATTTTAACAACTTGACGATCATTGACGTCATAAGACGGCAATGGAAATTTTACTAACTCGCACACCAAGTCGTATGACGTCAACAATTTCATATAAAGTGTATTAGTTGTTAAAATAGTGTACCAGTTGAGCGTTTCATCATTATGGATTATGACCGTCATAGTGTTATGATGGTGCTTTTTAAAAAGTATTAATTTTATTAAATGTACAAAATTTTTACTAAACATTATCTGCGTTTTTAGATAGTCAAGTTCATTATTTTAATATTTACTAATTGCAATAAATTTGCTGTTATGAATTTTTAATTATTTTAAAAATTAATTTGTTGAAATATCATTTAGTTTTTTTCTAAATATCTAGTAAAAACAAAATAGCACACCTTTGATCTCAACAATCTTTTCCTATCTTAAAATTGTATGTTCTTAGCTGCTTAAAATACTCTGTACCACATGTATGCTTTGCACTCATTTTAACCGGTAACAAAGCTTACTGTATGGAGCAGAGATTTTCAAAATTTCTCCTCCGTGTACCTCTATTTAATCATAAATCTACAATGATACCCCCTTTTACAAAAGGGAAACAGAAAAGTTACATTTTGGATATGATACTACTCCATTTTTGGAATTTCGTAGTTCTAACAACGAAACCCTTATATTTATGAGATCTGTCGTCGGAGAGGTGGTCAAACTATACTTGATCAATCTACTCTTTTAATTTTGTTGATTTGTATGCGTACGATGTAACAGAAAGAAGTAACAACATTTTAAGAAGTGATATCTGTATTTATAGGACGGCGAATAGTGTAAAAATAAGGTACGCCTACCTCACTTTAAAAAACGCTGATATAAAGTATATATACGTAAATGTGTAATATCTAAACATCATTAAAATAGTGACGTTAAGTTATTTCGGTAAAATCACCGATGGATGTTTGGTTACATCATTAATTGTATGTATTAAACAAGTGCTTTACTTATCTCTCATGTGCCACCATACATGTACTATCCTCTAGTTTTCTAGTCAGTAAGTAAGTAAGTGCTTAAAGTATACAAAGTTGGGTACTAAGGAACGATACCAAGAACTATATGTTACACATGATTTAAAATTAATTACATACATCAGATGCATTCAAAGTTTAGTTGAATAGATTAGCTGTATTGTTGTTGTTGAAAATTTCCAACAGCAATTACTTTTCCAAACGTTACGTTAAATGGACTTACATTTTAAATGTACGAAAGAGTAAGTAAAGGGGCGAGAATGGTTGCTATTTTGTTATTGTATTTAATATTATATTAAATGGCTTTAGTTTGATTTAGACACTCGCCCGTCTCAAAACTTTTTGGTTCCACTAAGGGTTAAAATTCTATGATCAATAATATTCAAAAAACTAAAAATTCGCCAAGTGCACATTAGGTCAGCATTTCACAATAATTCTTCACAGCTATTGGGATATAAAATAAGTTATTTAAGTGCAATTTTTGTGATTTATCATAAAAATAGGTTAATATATTGGACAATGTTATAGACACATGTTTTACAAATAATTTATTGTGAATGGGTGTAAGTTTTAAGTAATTTTTAGTGGTCAGAGATAAAGAAAGATGAAAATAATTTCTTTAAAGTTTTCCATCGGTTTTGGAACGTGCTTCCTTCTGAAAACAAGTGAAAAAGGGTTAGAAAAAGAAATTAAAAATAATAAAATTAAAAATGGTAAAAAATTTAAAAAATGTTTAAAATTCAAAGCATTGTTAATACAAAACTCTTTTTAGTTACATAGTTAAAAAAACAATGTGTCTTCGGGTCTCAGAGTTCTTCAGTGTTGGAAAACGACTTCATTTTTTTCAATTCTTGCTCCTAATCTATATCTAAAAGCGAAATACCACTCATTCACTCATTCACTCATTCATTCACTCATTCACTCACTCATCTATCACAAAATCTCCAGAACTATAATATCTATAAACTTGAAATTTGGCAAGTAGGTCCCTATTGGGTCGTAGGCGCTCGCTAAGAAAGGGTTTTGCAAAATTTTTTGTCTAACCGTCGAAATTTACGAAAAAACCGTAAAATACCAATTTTTTATTACTGTATACAGCAATCTATGAATTTATTAAAAAAATCATACAAATTTTAAATAGTTGCTAAGTATTTGCAAAAAAATAATATTGAATTTTTTTTGTCATTAATGTTGTAATTATACGTATCTCTTATCGATATTTAATATGTAAACGTTTTTGATTGAATTTTAATTAATTATTTTTTTAAGTTAAATACAATAAAATTATTCAGTTTATGGATTTGGAATAATTTATTTCTTTTAAACAAATCAAAGTAAGAGATAAAAAAAACGTGAATTTGACGTCTCCCAAAGCATTGGAATTCTCCCAAAAAATTCAAATAAATGGTTTGATGAATTTTGACCAAATGTTATTCAAACCCTTTTAAAATCTCGTAATAAATAAACGTCAGTTTAAAATTGATCCCCAGAAGTCTGAACCAATAAAAATTACGCAAAACTAAATGACCACAAGTACTCTACTCCTAAAAATCTAAATAAGTATGGTTGTCTACAGAAAACTCACAAGCTGTTAAAATTAGGTAGGGTTAGGCGGGGTAAAAAAAGACTTCTTCTTTAAGAATCTTTTCATTTTTCATGTAGAAAATATTTGAATTTTTAGACAAAAAAAATATTGTATGATGTTAAATTGTTTGTATTTTAAGATTTTGCATGTTTTTTCACTCAAGCCAATGGCATAAATCTATAAAAAAATAAAATATATAAAAAAAATAAAAACCTTGAGGTAAAAAAAAGACAGTGGAAGGTAAATAAAAGACAGACCTCTAACTAATAGGATACTGCAAGTACATGATTGGAAGGGTAAAAAATAGGCAGCTTGGGTTATTGGCAGTACAACACTTGTTATTTCACAACTCTATCTCTACTACAAAATTTTTTATAGGTATATTTAAATTTTACGTATTTTACCAAAAACTTTAGCTAAGATTAAGCACTAAGAAAAATCAAAAAAAGTTAACTGATGCAAAAGCTTGACTCATAGGAAATTTCTTTGGACTTTAAATATTAAAATAATTTCTATTTCACAAACGTACAACTAACACAAAATTTATTGTAGGTCATTAAAAAATCAAATATGTTAATTTGAGGCTGTCTTTTTTTACACCACTTTACATAAAGTAAAAAAATGAATCAAAATAATCTATGAATGAGTTAAAAATACTAAATGTGTGCAGAAAAAGATAGTTATACATTATAAAAACATAAATAAATTTTCATGGGTCAAAAATACAAATTTCCGAATGAGCTGAAATTGATATCCATGAAAACCGTTTGCCCACTAACGAAAAAATTGTTTTATTCAAGAATCAGTATTTTTTTTAATCCATAAAATATACATAAACATGCCATTATTTAGTTTTAAAATGAAAATCCTTGTCAATAATTTTTATTTTTTCGAAATGTTAACCCCTTGTTTTGTCTTTTTTTACCCCACTTTTTTCTTTTTTTTAACATGTAAAAAAAATTACAAGCAGTCGGACCATTTAGATAAAACTTTGTACTTTACATTACTAAAGCATGTAGAATAACAAGAAAAAAATACAGCACTCTATCTTATCAGATTTTTTACTTACTGAAAAAGTTTATTGTCGCGGAATGAAAGTTTTTCTCTCATGAATAACAGAGGTTTGGGAGAAAATTTTTTTGTTATAAAGCCCGTTCCAAAAAATAATTTTTTGGCCCAGACAGCTTAAAATACTAATGTATTTTGTTGTAATATTTTTATTTTTTGAATTTAACACTGTTGAGTTTAGTATAAGTATGTCTTTTTTTACCCCGCCCAACACTACCTATATTTCTGAAATAAAAATACGGCTACACTGGAGTCCTTTAACGAGCAGAGCAACTTTCAAACATTGGTTCACTGGTGGGTGCGTGATACCCTATGTTATAAATATAGACTATTCTAAAGTAAACGGCTCGACGAATCTCTACCAGATTTTGGCAATTTCCCAAATTACATGCCAACGAAGTGTAGATCTTTTTCTGTTTTTCTTGAGTGATTTGCATGTAAAACAAGTAAAAAAGTAGATAAAAATTGTCGGACACGTTTAATTCTCATTAAAAAATATTAAAATTGAATATATGAATCATTGCGTTTAGTAAGTAAATAACCCATTTTCCTTTCTTTTTTTTAAATTTGGGCAAAGGGAAATACTAGAAAGAAAAACAAACAATTTAATTTAATTATCCTATTTATTTATTATTAAATAATATAATTTCTAAGAGAAATAGTAAAATCATATTAATAAAACCTAAATTTCCTATAAATAAAAAATATTAATATTGAATATATGAAGCATTGCGTTTAATAAGTAAATAACCCATTTTCCTTTCCTTTTTTTTAAATTTTTGGTAAAGGGAAATACTAGAAAGAAAAATAAACAATTTAATTTAATTATCTTATTTATTTATTACTAAATAATATAATTTCTAAGAGGAATAGTAAAATCATATTAACAAAACCTAAATTTCCTATAAATAAGAAATTACGTTGTTAATATTTTTTAATGAAAATTAAATATTATGTGCATAAACTTTTATCGTCATTTTTATTTGTTTTAATACTAAATCAATCGGAAAAATAAAAATTTGACAACTTTATTTTTTCGTTGGCACGTAATTTAGGAATTAGCCCAGATTCTGCTGAAATAGTATTGAGAGCCTAAAAAATGAAAGTTCTCTAGAATGGATGGATCTTGACCCAATTTTGCTCCAACATTATTGAGGTCATCAAATAAACGAATATGAGGTTTAAATCACCCCCTAGTGTGCTGAGGATCCAAAAATGGTCTCAAAAAAAGACGGCAAATCTTGACTACGTTTTTCTTAAACAATATAGATATCATGAAAAAATTAAGTGGGATTAAAATTATTGCCTAAGATTCTGGAGTAATACAAAACGCAAAAAATTAATGGCTGGACGAATTAATGCAAGTTCAGAAATTTTCTCCAAAACACTCGGAATTCAAAAAAGGTTCGAAATTCAAATATTCTAAAGTTATCAATATGGGCATCTATCGAAAGGTCTCAAGGCATGAAAATTAAATACAGTAGAAACTCGACAATTCATCATACTCGGGACCGGCGGGATGATGAATTACAGAAATAGACGAATTATGGAATTTGTTTGAAAATGACTAACAAAGAGAAAAATTAATTAAATATTTTTACTTATTTAAAGAAAGATATCCCTTTATTCTCAGTATTTCTTTGTTTAATGTAATTTTTACAACTAGGTACGACACACTTTATATTTTTTTCTATTTAAATTTCAAAAGTTAAGTAGAAAACCAACTACCTACATTTTTTTAGGAGCGACGAATTGTTATAGAATATGATGAGTTGCAGTGACGAAATATCGAATTTCCACTGTACACTCTAAATATGAATATATCTATTTTAAGATTATTGGACGAGCGAATTGGACTATAAGAAACTATAAGAAACTGATTTTATAAGGAAATTTAGAATATCTAATTTAAATGTAAAGTGAGTTCAAAATTAACCCCCATCATTATCGAATAGGATTAAAATTAAACGATTGAATTTTGACAATATTTTATGAAAATTAAGTATGCTATAGAAATATGAATACGGTTAATTTAGGGTTGTTAGGTGAGCGAATCGAAGCACTATAAAGAACTAATTTTTCTCAGAATTTTAGAATATCAAATTTGAATGAACCTGGGGGCCAGGATTGTCCGTCAAGGCCATTAATTGCGAAATTAAAATTGTCCCCTACGGTCTTGGTACCGTAAGCAAGGCCTAAAATGGAAATACTCCTAAAACTACCTATTGATACAAGTATCTAGATATATAAAGGTGCGAAAATTAGCCATGCTATTGAAATACGAAGATTGTTACTTTAGAGTTGTTTGACAAGGGGAGCCATAGCATTACTATAAATAATTGATTTTGTACAAAATTTCCGAATATCTAATTTTCAATTTATCTAACCATTTGATCAATAATTCAGATAAATTTATGCGAGGAAAACCGCGGGCCGCAGCTAGTGACTAATAATCTCTTAAATTTGACTTCCATGTGTTATTAATATTACTGATAATTTAGTTACCTATATTTCCCTAAAAGGAAAATATTTTCTAGGGGTATTCTATGTAAACTAACATACCAATAAATATTTACGTTGGTGTATGGTATTAAGGAGTAACATCACCTTATAATCCGAAAAAAGTTATTGCCTTTTTTTGATCCAAAATTGTAAATATTATTTCAGATACTCGCTAATCAAACAATTAGGTCAATATTTTTAAAATATCTTTTGTGTTTCCCTACCTATGACAACGTAAATTAAGATGATATGTTTTATTTTGTTCCAGGTTCAAATTTTCACCAGCTTTGCGCGCCGCGCTGTTCCTTAAATTCAACATGCTTTCGAAGAATAGCTCCGGCACTACCATTTTGTAACATTCATCCACGATAATTTTTTAGTCGAATTTTTTCTTGAAAAATTTAGACTTATACAGCCTATACGATAAGAACGGCGACATGCGAGACTAGGGACGCTATCCGTTTTCGGACCGGTAGAACACGATTCTGCAGAAAAAAATGTCTATATATATATATATATATATATATATATATATATGTATATATATATATATATATATATATATATATATATATATATATATATATATATATATATATTAGACTGAGCCAAAAAAATTCGACTATTTTATTTTCGAAAGTTACTCTGGAAATATTGTTTGGGATGACAAAAAAGAATTATTCTGAAAGTTAGAGCTCTTAATATTAACATTAAGGGGTCTATCATCGCGATTTTCGGTTTTTTTTCTTAAACGCATTTTTTGCTCGAAACTTTTAAACTATCGATCCAAAGGAATTCACCAATACATATTCTTAAAGGAAATTAAATTCTCTACAAAAAAGGTCTGATTGCAAATTTGCGTCAGACAAGCCGTTTCAAAGTAATCATGAGTTGAACGTTCATTTGTTTTTGCGATTTGACTTTTAAACTTTGGAATTTTTTAACTGATGAACAAATCAGTATTTAGCAAATACCTATCAATACATATTTTTAAAGGAAATTAAATGCTCTACAAAAATAGTCTCAGACATTTTTTTAATAATTCCAGTCCTTTAAAAGTTATTCAAGGTTAAAGTAGGAGAGAGTATAAAAATTTCTTAATGAATAACTTTTAAAGGAGTTGATTTATCAAAAAAATGTCTGAGACTATTTTTGTAGAGCGTTCAATTTCCTTTGAAAATATGTATCGGTCTTTGCTGAGTATTGATTTGTCCATCAGTTAAAAAATTCCAAAGTTAAAAAGGCAAATCGCAAAAACAGTTGAATGTTCAAGAGATGATTACTTGGAAACGACTTGTTTGACGAAAGTTTGACTTTAGACCTTTTTTGTAGAGAATTTAATTTCCTTTAAGATGATAAATCGCTAAATTCTTTTGGGTCGACAGTTTAAAAGTTTTGAGCAAAAAATGCGTTGAAGGGAAAAAAAAGAAAATCGCGATGATAGACCCCTTAATGTTAATATTAAGGGGCTTAACTTTCACAATAATTTTTTCTTGTCATCCCGAACAATATTTTCGGAGTAACTTTCGAAAAATAAATAGTCGATTTTTTTTAGCCCAGTCTAATATATATAAATATATATATATATATATATATATATATATATATATATATATATATATATATATATATATATATATATATATATATATATATATAGAGCTAAGAGCTGAAATTGAGTAAGTGGGGCTCATTTCCGATGCACCTCATACTACCAAAGTGGGGTCAAATTTTGGGCAAATTTTGGATCCGACCCAACTTTTAACGGGGTGGTGGAGGGGCAACAAAACAGTAAAACTTTTCCAAACGTCAATTATCTACAACATATCCAAAATTCGGCTTCCTAAGATGATTTGGAGAGAGTAGAGGGGAAAAAAAGTATTTTGGCTGGATTTAACACGCCTACAACCTCCCAGAGTTAATGAAGAGGGAAAAATTTGATATGTTGATAAAGTTCGTACCTACGTTGTGTTTTTTGTAGGTTTTAATATTTCACCCCCACCTCCCGCCATTTTTAAGCTACAATTTCATGCTTTTTCGACTTTTTCAAAGTTTGTACCACTGGTACAGGTCACCTAAATGAACCTAGAGGGCTGAACTTTTGTACTCGGATTGAGTTAGTATCAAGGGGATGCCTTTTTGGGGTCTCAACTTACTTTTAACCCTTACCCCCACCATTTGTATACCAAAAAGAACATGATTTTTCTTGTTTTTTAACAGTTTCGTTCCGGTCAAAATCTCCCCAAATAAACCTAGAGGGCTGAAATTTTGTGTACAGGTTAAGTTAATAGCCAGCCACTGCTTTTTGGAGGTTTCAGCTTTTAACCCTTACCCCCAGGATTTTGACGCCAATATTTCCTTAATTTTTTTTTAACACGTCTAGAAACACTATGAAAACCTAGAGTGCTGAAATTTTGTACGTGTATTAAGTTAGTATCAAGCTAGTGCCTTTTAGGTATTCCACATTACTTCCCCCCTACTTCTCCCATTTTTACATTGGAATTCAATGGTATTGTTCAATAAGTTTTAAATGCTTTACTTTTATTCTAATACAAGTAGGCGTATAGTAAATTTAAAAATTTAAATACCCCTGTCGCAGCATCTGCATAACATAGCGAATTTCCAAATCTTGGGCACTGGCGGATCTCATCTAAGACCTGTACCTATTTAAAATAGTTTAGCTTTCTAAGAGTAAAAGAATTTTTAAAATCGGTTGGGTAATTAGTTTTGGTATTTTTGGGGACCCAAGAACCCGAACGAATTTTGTGCAGCATAGTTGTATCCATCTAAAATAATTTAGTTCTCTAGCAGTGAGAAATTTTTAAGCATCGGTTCGATAGCTTATTACTGGCGTTTCCGGATCTGCAAGATCCCGGTGGACCTCATTAAAAAATCAGCTCGACCGTATATTCTAGGCGGACTTTATGTAATATATATATATATATATATATATATATATATATATATATATATATATATATATATATATATATATATATATATATCATCATATATATCAAAATCCGTATCATATATATATCAAAACCCGTTGTATAGCATTCTACGCCGCATTTGCATCCGCAGGACAGTTGTGGATCTCAGATAACACAACCTGTACCTATCTAAAATAGTTTACCTCGGTAATAGTAAAAAAGTTTCAAAATCGGTCAGTTATTTTATTTTTGACACTTTTAGGTCCTACTGACACTTCAGACCTTACATAACGTAATCTATATGTATCTAAAATGGCTTAGCTCCCCAACAGTGAAAAAATTTTCAAAATCGGTCGGTTAGTTTATTTTTGACACTTTTGGATCCGATGGACCCTGGCAGACTTTACATAACGTAATCTATATTTATCTAAAATAGTTTAGCTCTGTAACAGTGAAAAAATTTTCAAAATCGGTCGGTTAGTTTATTTTTACCACTTTTGGGTCCCATGCACCCTGGCGGACCCTAAATAACGTAATGTATGTCTATCTAAAATAGCTTAGTTCCGCAACAGTGAAAAAATTTTCAAAATCGGTCGGTTAGTTAATTTTTGACACTTTTGGATCCCATGGACCCTGGCAGACCTTACATAACGTAATCTATATTTATCTAAAATAGTTTAGCTCTGTAACAGTGAAAAAATTTTCAAAATCGGTCGGTTAGTTTATTTTTGACACTTTTGGATCCCATGGACCCTGGCAGACCTTACATAACGTAATCTATATTTTTATCTAAAATAGTTTAGCTCTGTAACAGTGAAAAAATTTTCAAAATCGGTCAGTTAGTTTATTTTTGACACTTTTGGGTTCTATGGACCTTGGTGGACCTTACATAACGTAATTTATATTTATCTAAAATAGTTTAGCTCTGTAACAGTGAAAAAATTTTCAAAATCGGTCAGTTAGTTTATTTTTGACACTTCTGGATCCTATGGACCCTGGCAGACCTTACATAACGGAATCTATATTTATCTAAAACAGTTTAGCTCTGTAACAGTGAAAAAATTTTCAAAATCGATCAGGCAGTTTATTTTTGACACTTTTGGGTCCTATGGACCCAGGCGGACCTTACATAACGTAATCGATATTTATCTAAAATAGTTTAGCTCTGTTACAGTGAAAAAATTTTCAAAATCGGTCAGTTAGTTTATTTTTGACACTTTTGGGTCCTGTGGACCCTGGCGGACCTTACATAATGTATTCTAAATCTATCTAAAATAGTTTAGCTCTGTAACAGTGAAGAAATTTTTAAAATTGGTCGTTTAGTTTACTTTTTACAATTATGGGATCAGTAAATCCTGGCGAAACTCATACAAGTCTAGTACTCTAACAGTAAGAAAAGGGTTCTAAGGATCTCATATAACTTATGGCAGTCCGTAAGCTTCTTGCGGACATCATTTAATTAATTAATTAAAATACTTTAACTTACTAACTGTGAAAAAATTTTTAAAATCGATTGGTTAATTAATTTCTGGCCTTTTTAGGTCCCGAAAACCTTGACCTCACATAAAATACCTTAAATCCATTTGAAATGGTTTAATTTTTTAACATTATTAATTATTAGTGAAAAAATTTTCAAAATCGATTCAAAATATTTTTCCGTACATACATATGTACATTGTACATATTTTGTTTTTTTTCATATATTTAATAATATTATATCATAACATAATCTTCAATTTCTTGTTTACTTAAAAATTCAATAAAAAAAAAAAATTCTTCATTACATTAGCTTAGAAAATCTGTTTAATTTACATTTTTTAACATGAGATAGAACCATGCTAATTATAATGCAATAAATGAGAAACAAAACCCTATACATGTATGTGTGTTATATCACATATATATGAACAGTTTTCACTTGTTCTCACAAAATTCTTTAATAAAAAAGTGAAATATTTTTATATTTCATAAAGAACTGAGATATAAATATAAATTACTTATTAGACTAACAAAGAAAGAATAAAAGTGAAAATTTACATTTTCTCGAAAACTACTTAACATAGAAAGAAAATTATAAGAACATTTTCTTCATAATTTTTTTTTTCCTTTTCAACGATGTAAAAATCGAACTGTCTTATGATAAGATCGAATGATAAAAAATGGCCAGAAAACCTACTTCTGGGCATCCGACGTGTCTGGCTAACGAACTTAGCCAAGCCAATTCAGAATCCAGTCCGCACACAAAATTTCATAAGCGTTAGACGTTTCGTTCGAGAGTTATCGTGGGAACACATAAATATATATATATATATATATATATATATATATATATATATATATATATATATATATATATATATATATATATATATATATATATATATATATATATATATTAAATTTCAGTGAATATCATTTTCGTATTCTAGGGACCTCAAAACAGATTTCTGCCATAGTCCCGGACTCAGATTGCGTCATGACACCTACTGTAATAGCTGAATTTCGAGTTTTCGAAATTCGCTAAAAGAAATACCATTGTATACAAAATAATAAATACAAAATACCAAAATACGTAAATATTAAGTAATTTAAAATTTTTAGTAAAGTCACTGTTTATTTATAAAGTAGGAATTTTGGATTTTTTGGAAAGAAAAAATATTTCACACCTTTTTTTTAATATTTAAAAAAAAAAAAAAAAAAAAAAAAAAAACAAAAACAAAACACAAAGGGTATTGGCAGGCAAGCATGGTTAGGAATGTCCTTGTAAGTATGTGTTTCTATTGATTTTGAATTGTGTTACTTTTTTTTGCTGCTAGCTGTTATCGACATGAAATTTAAATTCAGTCATTGAAAACTTACCCCTTGTGGGAAAGAAATGTTTCAGATACCTCTATAGTAAAATATGGTAAAATAAAAATATAAGTATATTTTCAAAACTAATTATACTAACTTAAACTATCTTCAAGAAATGTTCCATAATTTAATGTTACGTGTTTGGTTCTAATGAACAGCATTTTTAAAGAACTTTCTAATGATATACCATAAGTGGGGTCTTACAATTTAAAAAAATAGGATTGAGGTGGCTGAAGTCTATAAGGAGCTGGTTGTAAAAGTTTCCCATGCTCGTCATAATGGTTCCCCCTTCATGTTCTAGAAACTGTTTTAACAGATTTTAATTACCTATTACCGTTCTCAAGATACAAGGCCTGGCTTGTTTTTAAATTGACATCCTGTTTACGTATCATATACACCAGTTAAATATAATTTTGTCAAAAAAATAATTAGTTTTATTTTCAATTGTTTAGTGCGGAAAATACACATAGGATAATGATAGTTTTCAAAAGATGAGTGCGGAATTTACCTATAATATTTTGTTTGGTGCGGAAATTACTACCGCCCTAATAATAATGTATAAAATTAGCAACACAGATAGCTTTTAAATGGTGTATTAGACTACAGTGTAGTAGATGTGAACAAAATTTCGTCAAATTTTGTTTCTAATTTCCACTTTGGAAAGGATATTTAACTACTATAAATGTATGGAAGCAAAAAAAAAAAAAATTATTAAGCCACTTTTATGTGATGATATAATGTGAATCAAATCTTGGAATTTTTAAACTTTCGACAGCTGAAGGGGTGTTTTCACCCCCTTAAAAATGTGTTGGTATAAAAAATAATATTATATTTCTTACTAAATTCTTTATAGTATATATAAATAAAATTTTGTCAATTTTAAATTTTCTAAGCACACACTTGAAGGGGTGGTTTCCCGCTTAAAAATGTGTGGACGTAAAAAAAATGCTATATTTATTATTAGAATTTCGTATAATGTGTAAAAACAAAATTTCGACAATTTTTAATTTTTTAGGTATGGATTCGAAGGGGTGGTTAGGGGTGGTTTCAACCCTTGAAAATTTGTGGATGCAAAAAATAATGTTATATTTATTAAAAGAGCTCTGTATAGTATATATCAACAAAATACCATAAATTTATAAATTTTTAAGTACATACATGAAGAGGTGGTTTCAACCCCTAAAAATTTGTAGATGCAAAAAATTATGTTATATTTATTATTAGACGTCGGTATAGTATCTATAAACGAAATATAATCAATTTTTAAATTTTTATGCATACATTAGAAGGGGTGGTTTCAACCCCTAAAAATTTGTAGATGCAAAAAATAATGTTATGTTTGTTACTAGAACTTTTTAAGGTACCTATAGACAAAATTCCATCGATTTTTAAATTTTTGTGTTCCAACTTTGAGGGGATGTTTCACCTCTTTACCCTAGAATCATACGTTAGTCTACGAGAAACGTTATTCATACATCGACGTCGTTTTGACGGATGGACTTTTTAAGGAGAGTTTTAGAGTTTATTTGCAAAAAACATTTTTTTTACATAACAATACTACAAAAGCGAACAAAATATTTAAAAAAATTGGATTTGGAAAAATTTCTTAATGTAAATATTTATTAATTTTTTTAATTTTTTTATCAAAGCATATTTTTATTATAAAAATTAAAAAATAGATAAATACATCAATTGTAATAATTAATTCTATTGAATCTAAATGAACTATTATGAGTCAGTGGACATGTGTGACTTTACAGAATGTGAAATTTCTCAGTCATAAATATTCCTATAGATATTTAGTTATTTCCCCATTAGGCACATTTGTAAATTTTCTAAAATTTGTTAGTAATTTTTCGAATAAGATCTCAAAAAATAATAAAAATTAAAATATTTTCCACAAAATAAATTGTTAATCTTTTATTAAGTCACTCGAAATGCATTCTTTAGTTTTCGATTCAATATATTAAAACTTCAGTATTATGTCGTCTCTATAAGTCAAACAACTGTAATCATCTTTCACATTATCATAATCATTGAATAAATTAATTATAACATCCATATCTTTAATAAATTTAAAAAAAAATTAGGAAAACTTTTATATGTAGTGTACAAAATCTTCAAAAAAAAACATACGTTAATCATACATCGACGTCCTTTTGACGGACACTATTTCAATACAAACAAAACGACAATGACTCTAAACAAAATAAATATATGTGGTGTGTTATAATAACAAATAAATTAGATAACAGAAATCTCACAGAAAACAAGTAACAACAAGTAGTATTGGAGCAGGTAGAGAAGTTCGTACGTCGTTTTGACGTGTACGTATGATTCTAGGGTTAAAAACGTTTTTTTAGCAGCAACTGATATTTTCTGTGTTATTAAGTATCCACTCTCTACATACTGACTTTTTGCCCTTTCCATGTCAGTCGATCGGAAATCATTTGCGAATTTTAAATATGTTAATAATAGTATATTGTACAATAAGCTTTTCCCACGTATTTTACACTATACTTTTTCTACGTGCACATTTTTTTCGTAAAATTTAACATATATAATTAAAAAACGCCGTGAGCAGCGGGGCCCCATCACGGTAGTCGAATTTTCCCCTTCATCTTCGGTATTGAATGTCTACAAGCGAAATGTGATTGAAAGTCTACAACCGAATTGTCATTTTGTTGGTTTCAAAACTGGTGATGAGTGTTCGGCTGATCGAGGCTTTAAAAAAAGGTTTTAAGTATTTAAGGGCTGTATCTCAGTAAATTTCAATTTTGTGCCGAAAACCGGTAGCAGACAAAAAGCCAACACAATTCGTACGAGGACATTCCTGCCCATGTTTATCCGCTAATTGCCTTTATGTTTTAGTTTTAAAAATTAAAAAAGGACCTTAAATAGTAAACTGGAAGGCTTTTATAAAGATATTTTTTCTTTCCAAAAAAATCCAAAATTTCTATTTTATAAATACTAAAAATCCACAATTCCTAATTTATAAATAAACAGTGACTTTAATAACATTTTTAAATTACTTAATATGTATGTATTTCATTTGTCATAAAAGTAATTTCACTTTTTTTTAAATTTTTTAAAATTACTATTCGCCTACTTGTATTTAGAATAAACATAATGTTTTTAAAACACATTTAACAATAGCATTCAATTCCGATGTAAAAATGGGAGAAGTGGGGGGAAAAGTGATGCGGACTCCCTACAAGGTACTAGCTGGATACTAACTGAATACACGTACAAAATTTCAGCCCTCTAGGTTTCCTTATGAAGTCTCTAGACATGTTAGAAAACAAGCAAAAAAATTAAGGAAATATTGGCGTAAAAATCGTGGGGGTAAGGGTTAAAAGTTGAAACCTCCAAAAAACAGTGTCTGGCTATTAGCTTAACCTGTACACCAAATTTCAGCCCTCTAGGTTTATTTGGGGAGATTTTGACCCGAACGAAACTGTTAAAAAATAAGAAAAATCATGTTCTTTTGGGTATAAAAATGGTGGGGGTAGGGGTTAAAAGTCGAGACCCCCAAAAGGCACCCCCTTGATACTAACTCAATCCGAATACAAAATTTCAGCCCTCTAGGTTTATTCGGGTGACCTGTGCGAGTGGTACAAACTTCGAAAACGTCGAAAATGCATGAAATTGTAGCTTAAAAATGAGGGGGGTGGGGGTAAAATATTAAAACCTCCAAAAAGCACAACCTAGGTACGAACTTTATCAACACACCAAATTTCAACCCTCTACGTTAATTCTGGGGGGCTGGGGGCCTGTTAGATCCAGCGAAAATCGTTTTTCCCCCCTCTACTCCCACCATATCATCCTAGGAAGCTGAATTTTGGATATGTTGTAGATAATTGACCGAAACATTATTTAAAACCGGTTTGGAAAAGTTTTATTGCTTTTACGCCCCCCACCACCCCCTTAAAGGTCGGGTCCGAAAAAAAATTTGCCCAAAATTTGACCCCACTTTGATAGTATTATTGTGCATCGGAATAAGCCCACCTTACCAAATTTCATCTCTTAACTTCCATAGGGGGGCCCTACACATATTAAAAGGTTGCGGGAAAATATATATATATATATATATATATATATATATATATATATATATATATATATATATATATATATATATATATATATATATATATAATCGTGTTCTACGGGTCCGAAAACGGATAGCGCCCCTGGTCTCGCCTCTCGCAGCTCTTATCGTATAGACTGTATAAGTCTAATTTTTCGGAGAAAATTCGACTAATAAAATTTAAATTAGTAAAAATTTTTTAAATTTATAATGTCAGTGGTAAGATGTTCAAATTTTTGCCAAAGCATACTTTGAAACTATGGAAACAATAATAAATAATCAACGTACATATGTATATTTTTAGTCGAATTTTCTCCGAAAAATTAGACTTATACAGTCTATACGATAAGAGCTGCGAGAGGCGAGAGTAGGGGCGCTATCCGTTTTCGGACCCGTAGAACACGAATATGTAGAAACAAAAAATGTCTGATATATATATATATATATATATATATATATATATATTTATTCCCGCCACCTTTTAATTTGTGTAGGGCCCCCCTATGAAAGTTAAGAGATGAAATTTGGTAAATGGGGCTCATTTTCGAGGCACCTCATACTATCAAAGTGGGGTCAAATTTTGGGCAAATTTTTTTTCTGACCCGACCTTTAAGGGGGTGGTGGGGGGCGGAAAAGCAATAAAACTTTTCCAAACCGGTTTTAAATAATGTTTCAGTCAATTATCTACAACATATCCAAAATTCAGCTTCCTAGGATGATATGGTGGGAGTAGAGGGGGGAAAAACGATTTTCGCTGGATCTAACAGGCCCCCAGCCCCCCAGAATTAACGTAGAGGGTTGAAATTTGGTGTGTTGATAAAGTTCGTACTTAGGTTGTGCTTTTTGGAGGTTTTAATATTTTACCCCCACCCCTCATTAGTCGAATTTTCTCCGAAAAATTAGACTTATACAGTCTATACGATAAGAGCTGCGAGAGGCGAGAGTAGGGGCGCTATCCGTTTTCGGACCCGTAGAACACGAATATGTAGAAAAAAAAAATGTCTGATATATATATATATATATATATATATATATATATATTCCCGCCACCTTTTAATTTGTGTAGGGCCCCCCTATGGAAGTTAAGAGATGAAATTTGGTAAATGGGGCTCATTTTCCAGGCACCTCATACTATCAAAGTGGGGTCAAATTTTGGGCAAATTTTTTTTCTGACCCGCCCTTTAAGGGGGTGGTGGGGGGCGGAAAAGCAATAAAACTTTTTCAAACCGGTTTTAAATAATGTTTCGGTCAATTATCTACAACATATCCAAAATTCAGCTTTCTAGGATGATATGGTGGGAGTAGAGGGGGGAAAAACGATTTTCGCTGGATCTAACAGGCCCCCAGCCCCCCAGAATTAACGTAGAGGGTTGAAATTTGGTGTGTTGATAAAGTTCGTACCTAGGTTGTGCTTTTTGGAGGTTTTAATATTTTACCCCCACCCCCCTCATTTTTAAGCTACAATTTCATGCATTTTCGACGTTTTCGAAGTTTGTACCACTCGCACAGGTCACCCGAATAAACCTAGAGGGCTGAAATTTTGTATTCGGATTGAGTTAGTATCAAGGGGGTGCCTTTTGGGGGTCTCGACTTTTAACCCCTACCCCCACCATTTTTATACCCAAAAGAACATGATTTTTCTTGTTTTTTAACAGTTTCGTTCGGGTCAAAATCTCCCCAAATAAACCTAGAGGGCTGAAATTTGGTGTACAGGTTAAGCTAATAGCCAGACACTGTTTTTTGGAGGTTTCAACTTTTAACCCTTACCCCCACGATTTTTACGCCAATATTTCCTTAATTTTTTTGCTTGTTTTCTAACACGTCTAGAGACTCCATAAGGAAACCTAGAGGGCTGAAATTTTGTACGTGTATTCAGTTAGTATCCAGCTAGTACCTTGTAGGGAGTCCGCATCACTTTTCCCCCCACTTCTCCCATTTTTACATCGGAATTGAATGCTATTGTTAAATGTGTTTTAAAAGCATTATGTTTATTCTAAATACAAGTAGGCGAATAGTAATTTTAAAAAATTTAAAAAAAAGTGAACTTACTTTTATGACAAATGAAATACATACATATTAAGTAATTTAAAAATGTTATTAAAGTCACTGTTTATTTATAAATTAGGAATTTTGGATTTTAGTATTTATAAAATAGAAATTTTGGATTTTTTTGGAAAGAAAAAATATCTTTATAAAGGCCTTCCAGTTTACTATTTAAGGTCCTTTTTTAATTTTTAAAACTAAAACATAAAGGCAATTAGCGGATAAACATGGGCAGGAATGTCCTCGTACCAATTGTGTTGGCTTTTTTTCTGCTACCTGTTTTCGGCACAAAATTGAAATTTACTGAGATACAGCCCTTAAATACTTAAAACCTTTTTTTAAAGCCTCGATCAGCCGAACACTCATCACCAGTTTTGAAACCAACAAAATGACAATTCGGTTGTAGACTTTCAATCACATTTCGCTTGTAGACATTCAATACCGAAGATGAAGGGGAAAATTCGACTACCGTGATGGGGCCCCCGCTGCTCACGGCGTTTTTTTAAGCTACAATTTCATGCATTTTCGACGTTTTCGAAGTTTGTACCACTCGCACAGGTCACCCGAATAAACCTAGAGAGCTGAAAATTTGTATTCGGATTGAGTTAGTATCAAGGGGGTGCCTTTTGGGGGTCTCGACTTTTAACCCCTACCCCCACCATTTTTATACCCAAAAGAACATGATTTTTCTTGTTTTTTAACAGTTTCGTTCTGGTCAAAATCTCCCCAAATAAACCTAGAGGGCTGAAATTTGGTGTACAGATTAAGCTAATAGCCAGACACTGTTTTTTGAAGGTTTCAACTTTTAACCCTTACCCCCACGATTTTACGCCAATATTTCCTTAATTTTTTTGCTTGTTTTCTAACACGTCTAGAGACTCCATAAGGAAACCTAGAGGGCTGAAATTTTGTACGTGTAGTCAGTTAGTATCCAGCTAGTACCTTGTAGGGAGTCCACATCACTTTTCCCCCCACTTCTCCCATTTTTACATCGGAATTGAATGCTATTGTTAAATGTGTTTTAAAAGCATTATGTTTATTCTAAATACAAGTAGGCAAATAGTAATTTTAAAAAATTTAAAGAAAAGTGAACTTACTTTTATGACAAATGAAATACATACATATTAAGTAATTTAAAAATGTTATTAAAGTCACTGTTTATTTATAAATTACGAATTTTGGATTTTTAGTATTTATAAAATAGAAATTTTGGATTTTTTTGGAAAGAAAAAATATCTTTATAAAGGCCTTCCAGTTTACTATTTAAGGTCCTTTTTTAATATTTAAAACTAAAACATAAAGGCAATTAGCGGATAAACATGGGCAGAATGTCCTCGTACGAATTGTGTTGGTTTTTTTTCTGCTACCTGTTTTCGGCACAAAATTGAAATTTACTGAGATACAGCCCTTAAATACTTAAAACTAGAAATGAAACGGATAGTAGTTTGGCCGGATACCGGATACCGGATATTCGGCAAGCTTCAAGGCCGGATGGCCGGATATTCGGCAACCGAATATTCGGCCTATGACCGCTGTCTAATAGGACATAGGCTGGTGGAGAATCAAACTATGAGGTCCTTGGAAAACGTGTATATTTCAGATGATTGCCTAGATGGCAAGTGAAGTGGGATACAATTCAAAATTAATGTAGGTATATATAGAGTCCCTATAATAAATAGAGTCGTGACATGTGTGCTGAACGCTGATTGGTTCTGACATTTTCTGTCCACAGTTTCCGTAAAATACATTAGAAATAAATTAAATATTAACAAAAATAATTTAGATGTTATATTCAAACTTTGTTTCTTTAATTATAAATAAATCGTATTTGTAAACTATTGTGGTATGATTTATCTTGTGTTAATGAGTTGAATTTCTTTTAATATTCGGTATTCGGCCGGATAGTGGGTTACTATCCGGTATTCGGCCGGATAGTAAAATTTGGCCGGATAGGCCGGATACCGAATAGTTGCCGGATATCCGTTTCATCTCTACTTAAAACCTTTTTTTAAAGCCTCGATCAGCCGAACACTCATCACCAGTTTTGAAACCAACAAAATGACAATTCGGTTGTAGACTTTCAATCACATTTCGCTTGTAGACATTCAATACCGAAGATGAGGGGGAAAATTCGACTACCGTGATGGGGCCCCGCTGCTCACGGCGTTTTTTTTTTTATTACATATGGCATTATATATTAAATCAGACATAGCCAACTTTTTTATTATATTAAGCCGTGCGAAATAATTTCGCACGCCTATTTCCACACAGTGTAAGTTAGTGTAGTGAAAAGTTAGTGTAGAAAATGTAGAAAAGTTAATTTTTAAATAAAGTTAGCCGTTCGCAAATGAGTAGAAAAGATCGTTTGTGACTGCGCAGTTTTCGAAAAAAAGAAAATAGTAGATTCAAGTCTTATTAAATTCCTGAATCAGCCGAACACTCATCATCAGTTCTGAAACCACCAAATTGACAATTCGCTTGTAGCCTTTCAATCACATTTAGTTATCTTGAAGATACTGAAGATGAAGGGAAAAATTCGACTTCCCTGATGAGGCCCGGCTGCTCACGGCGTTTTTTATACTTCAATATATACCTAATAAACAATTAACATCCTTGAATACTATTTCTTTAATAGCTTTCCTTCCAAAATTAGTGTACAAAGCGTACAAATATACGGTTTTTTGGTGGTTAGGTTAACCCTTAAGCGTTGGCTAACATTACAAGATGTACGGGTGATTCTACTTTTTAGGTCCTTTAAAAAATGAAAGTTATCTCCACAATAAGGAAGGTTAAAACTAAATACAGAATGAAGATACTGTCATTTATTTTATTTAAATAAAGTTAATAACTCCTATTTAGTTGACCTACCTACATTTACTTTAATTTAATTTAATTTACTTTAATTTGATTTAATTTTTTTATAAAATGGTCTCAAACTTTTATTGCAGTTTTAAAACGCATGTCCCTATTACGTATTGCTTGGAACTATAACGTTTTTTTAAAAATAAGTTTACTGAAACTACACAATATTATAAATAAAATACCCCTGTCGCAGCATCTGCATAACATAGCGAATTTCCAAATTTTGGGGACTGGCGGATCTCATCTAAGAACTGTACCTATTTAAAATAGTTTAGCTTTCTAAGAGTAAAAGATTTTTTAAAATCGGTTGGGTAATTAGTTTTGATATTTTTGGGACCCAAGAACCCGAACGGACTTTGTGCAGCATAGTTGTATCCATCTAAAATAATTTAGTTCTCTAACAGTGAAAAAATTTTCAAAATCGGTCGGTTAGTTTATTTTTTACAATAATGGGAACAGTAAACCCTGGCGGAAATCATACAACATAACCTTTATTCATCTAAAATACTTTTAGTAAAAAGTTTATCCTAACAGTAAAAAACGGGTCCTAGGGATCTCATATAACTTATGGTAGTCCGTAAAGTTCTTGTGGACATCATTTAATTACTTAATGAATTCAAATACTTTAACTTACTAACGGTGAAAAAATTTTCAAAATTTTCGACATTCGCTAAAAAAATCATTGAAAAATATTTGATATGTTTCGATCAATTAATGGTCAACATCAGCAAATAAAAGTTACTCAAATCGAAGAAAAGAATAAGTTATTTGTCCGTAGAAATTAAAATACAAATTCTGAAAACGAGCAAAGAAATATTGAAAAAACTAGATCGGCAAAACATTCTGACAAATAACACTACCCAACTAATACTCGCCAATTTGAATGAAACTTAACATACTTATTAAACAGCGAAAAATATTAAATACATGTTTTTTTTATTTCGGCTAAATACGCTTTTTAGGGGTAGAAAACACCATTCAACCTCTGTAGATGAAAACAGTTATAGCTAAATATTTTTGAAACGACATATTTTCTGAAAAAAGGGCTGAGTACCAAATTTGTAGAATTTAAAGCAATGCACTTGATAGTGACCCTGAAATCGCTTTTCAAGGTCAGTTGAAAATGATTAGCCATTGCCGAATTTTGACCATATCCTGTACCTATAAGCAGTAATTTCATGTATTGACTCAATCTATCTTCAAAATTGATTTGTTGCGTCATTTTTCTAAAATAAAAAAATAAAAACCTGACGAAATGGAAAAATAGGCGCAAATTTATAGAAAAAATTAGAAGAAAACATTTTTGTAAGTAATTTTAGAAGTAAAGTTAAAAAAAGATTTAATATCACTCCAATTGTAAGTTAAACATTAACTTTATGTTATATTAGAAATTTTTAAAATTTTTTAAAATTTTTATTGCTACTCTATAGTTATCATATTAGGAATTCAATTGAACATATGATTAACTATTTTCCGATTGCGATTGAGTAAGTATTTTTCAAAATTACTTCTTGATCACTTATTTTCTATCTTGCATGTGAAATTCGTTCGAATATACTTTGAACCATTTAGGGATGAAAAGTAAACTACTCCTTTTGAAAAATATTAAATGATTTTCAAATGACTTTGGAAATTGACCTCAAGGTCAACTTCAAAGTCATCATCAAGTGCATCACTTTGAACTCTATAACTTTGGTCCTAAGCACTTTTTTCAGAAAATATATCGTACCATAATCCACTTCTATGTTGATTCCTGGTCTCTTTTCCTGCGTTTCTAATATTTATGTCAATAAAAAATGTGCTACCGTAGACAAGGATGAATAGGTACGCATTCGGACTTCACACCGTATTTTTTTGTATTTATTTTATGAGTACCTAATCTTTAATATATTAAAAATTTACGCGAAGATGGTCACTTTATCAGCAGTATCCAAAAAAATTTTAAAATATCGGTGGTTTTTGAAAAATTAACAAAAATCGTATAATTTCTTCTCTATGAAAAATTGGGGTCAAAAGAGACGAGACAAGAGTAAATGGGGACAACCCGTAGGGTCGACCAAAATTGAAATTCTAATATAAAATATTTCGAACTTTTTGTATTTATACATTCAAAAAAGAAATAATAGGTACTTGATGATTTTCTGTAAAAATAAACGTAGAATCTAAAATAAAGTTTATATACCCCTGCCGTTTACCCCTAAGTTTATATTCCTCCTATCCCTATTTTAGTTCAAAAAATAATTTTTCAAAAGACTAAGACATAATAATTAATAACAGTGAGATTCTACGTCCATTTTCAGACTTTTGTCTAATACAGACGTTACCTAGAATTTTTTTTATCTACAAAAACATCAGTCTACAGAATTTAATTTATTAGTTAGGAAAATAATTCAAATATGTCTCACTAACAATAAATGTCTTAAATGAGTTTAAAAAATCAAAACGATACTGTTTATTAAATTGCGTAAAAGCTAGTAAATGCAATAACAGATATGATGAATTTATAAGGATTTTCTTATACTACAAAATCTTAAAAATATGGGAACGCGTACTTTTTTTTCGTTAATTGTGTTTTATTTTTCTCACAAAATTTTAAAAATACTTTATTTTCTTAAGAAAGGGAGGCAACTTTAGTCACAGATATGCCTATGAAAAGTTTTTGGTAATCCGGGAAAAACGAAAACACTTTTTAAAATTTTTTTATTTTTAAAATCGAAATGTTCTTTTAAAGAGGGTTAAAATTACCATATTTTACATTAAAATTTTGACACAATCACTCCCTAACTAACGAGCCTTACTTAATATTAGAAAATTGAGAAAAAACACGTCAATTAGATTTTTTTACACAGATTTTATTTGTTATATAATTCAAAAGGATATTTTAAAAATGTGTATGAATGGCTTTCATTAAATAAATTTCAATATATTTTCCATTTATTTTAACAGAGGAATGTCCTTATTAGTGGCTATACGTTCGGCTTGGAGCGAATTAGACGAAGATTTTCTTCTAAAACCAAATTTAATAATTAATTAAAGAAATAAAAAAAAATTGTGGATTTCCTACCGTTCAAATATAATCTTTATTGTATGTAAAAATGTTATTACATTTTTTCAAAAAACTGTAAGTAAACTGTAAAATTTTCTTTACAAATATGTTAAAATAGATAAATGTTTCCTTTTTAATTTATTTTTAACTCTTTTTAAATGATTCACTTTAAAATTTTTTAATATTTCTTAATCGAAATTTCATAAAAGAATGTGTCAAAATTTAAAAAATTTTTCTTTGTTAAAAAAAAAATTGAATGTGCAAAATTATTTAATACTAGAATACTCTGATTATACAATTCTAATCATAACTGTATTGTCAATTGGATAGAAAATTACGTAAAAATATTATTGTTTGGATATGATCTAACGTAATTTTTATACGATTGAAGCAAACTCTTATTAATTTTAGGAAGGTGTAAATATAATCTAAATTCTGATCATATCACATAACAGATATCGTCGGGAGTTTTTTTGTCAAAAAAAATGGAACAGAGATACATTATAAAAACATTTAACTGACAGAGAAATAGAATATAGCCGAATCGTTAAATTGGATTAAAAAAATCATGACACGCTACTTATAAAGCGGTTTTTTTTCGAATTTAGCTCGCAAAAAATGAGACAGAAAAAAAAAGAATGCGAGTGCGAGTGAAATGGAGAACGACATATTTCCTAGTTTTTCTCGAAAAGTAAATAATTTAGAGCAACGGTATAAAAACATTTTTTATGCATTTTACCTTTTACTATGGCTTGGTGTAAAAAAAATTTGAAAAATTGCTTAATTCTGGCAAAAAACTCATTTTGTTGACAAAAAACGCCCGGAAAACCTACTTCTGGGCATCCGACGTGTCTGGCTAACGAACTCATCCAACGATTTGGAAAATCGAATTCGCACACAAAATTTCATAAGCATTAAACGTTTCGTTCGAGAGTTATCGCGCGGATACATATATATATATATATATATATATATATATATATATATATATATATATATATATGTATATATATATATATATATATATATATATATATATATATATATGTATCAGAAATATGTTTTGAGGTCCCTAGAATACGAAAATGATATTCACTAAAATTTATATATATATGTATATATATATATATATATATATATATATATATATATATATATATATATATATATATATATATATATATATATATATAAATTTTAGTGAATATCATTTTCGTATTCTAGGGACCTCAAACCATATTTCTGATATGGTCTCGGGCTTAGGTCGCACCATGACACCTGGCGTAAAAGCTGAATTTCCAGTTTTGGAAATTCGCTAAAAAGAGAATTAAATTGTTACGCATGGTAACTAGAAAGTTAAATTTTATTTCTCTGCAGAATTTTTTTTTTTTTTTTTTTTTTTTGATGTGACGAAAAATTGTTTCGAAAATTTGAGTATCCTTCGTCACAACTACCACATATTGCTATAAGTTTAAAATACCCCTGTCGCAGCATCATGCATAACATAGCGAATTGCCGTTTATAAAACTTAGTTTTTCTTGGAAACTAGTTGTCATAGAATAATAGTTTAAGACCTTTTTTATGTGATTTTTTCTCTACTTTCAATAAAGAAAAAAAGCCTCCTAAAAAAATTTTACAAAAGTTTTTGCATAAAGGGAAATTTTTACAAAAAACTAATTTTTTTCACAAAAATTGCCGGAAAAACCATGTTACGGGCATCGGACGTGTCTGGTTAACGAACTCGTCCAACGGTTTGGGACTTCTAATATTTTCACCAAATTTCATAAACGTAAGACATTTCGTTCGAGAGTTATCGCGCGGACACACACACACACACATATATATATATATATATATATATATATATATATATATATATATATATATATATATATATATATATATATATATATATATATATATATATGTATATGTATATATATATATATATATATATATGTATATGTATATGTACATATGTATATGTGTATATATGCATATATGTATATATATATATATATATATATATATATATATATATATATATATATTTATAAATATAAATTTTAGTGAGTATTAGGTATTTTTGGTTTCTAGGGACCTCAAAACAAATTTCTGCCATAGCCCCGGGCTCAAGTCGCGTCATGACAGTGGCTGTAATAGCTGAATTCCATTCTGAAAATTCGCTAAAAAGTAGGTGAAAGGGTCATGCTTTTGGTGAGACGAAACGCCAGAGACCATAGACCATAAAACGAATGTCAAATCAATTGATTGACATTGACAGCTTGTCATTTTTTTTTTTACATCAAGCAAGAAGATCGGCAGCGTGTGTTTATTGAGTGTATCTTTCGTCACACCCTTTTCTGGTATCTATTTAACGAATTTCAAATCGTTTTTACGTAAAATTATTTGTAATAATGTAAGCTTTACGATAAACTAAAGTTTTCGATCTAAGTGATTGCTGTTCGCGATTAGTAACGATTTTGTTGGAAGACTGTATCCTTCGTCACACAAAGACCTTATTTCGTCTTAATCAAAATGACGTGCTCTTTATGCACTTAAATGATATGTTACAAATATTAAAAAAAAAAAAAACCTCTGATTATTAAAAGAGGCATACGAGTTTTGTATTCCTTTAGTAAATCAGTTTTTGAAATGTAATTTATTTTTTTTTAATTTACTTTGTTTAGTTCGTATTTACGTAGGTTTTTGGCAAGTTGATTCATATTTTTAATTATTGATATTAGGAATAAACAAGTTTTGTCTGTACTTAATAATGAGATACTCATTAGTTTTTAAGTAAGATTGATTGTTGATTGTTAAATGTCTACTTCGTCACATTTATGTCTCCTTCGTAACGATGAGTTTGATCTCTTCCCCTTATAAAAATTGCTATTATGTAAAGAAAATGCAAGTATGAACTCTTTTTGCATTTCATTTTATGTTGTATAAAACTTGGATTTTAATAGGTAATACTGCTCTTTCAATAAATATTTATAAAGGTGAAAAAAATTTGATTTATGCAAAGTTCTAAAGGTGAAAAATATGACAAAGGGGACGAACTTTAATTTTTATACGAATATATAAAATTGTTATCTGATTATAAAGACCAAATGTCTAAGACTGATTACAGTTGAGATTCTGTTATAATAAATGCAAATATCCATTTAAATTTCTTTTAATTTTTGCAAGTTTTAAACAATTCAATTTCGTGACGAAGGATACATTTTTTCTGTCTGAATTCAGTAATCCGCAAAAAAAAATGGTTTTAATATGAAACCGCGCTGCTGGTCTGCAAATATCGAATCTATGATAATTTTCCTACATTTTAGTCGCACCAAATCTACTAAATGGCCTTCTCTATTTTTTTTTATGGTTAAGACCTTAAAAGTTGAACCACATTAAAAGTACAACAGCCAGAAATTAAAGTTTTATTCATTTCCCAACATCTCTACTAACAATCTAGGCTTCTATTATCAAAACATACTTTCAAATAAAATTGTACCGGAGATTGATTTCTTAGTTCATTTTTTTTTTTGGGGGGGGGGGAGGCGAAAATTTAATTGCGTTTATTTCAGAAGGTTACCGATAAAACTTACCCAAAATATGTAATAATAATTGAGTATGAGTGTATATAGTACTAATACTTGATACTAAAAAATTCATCCCTTTAATTTTAGCTACAGACGTTTAAGTAGTTGTAGCCTACGACTAAGACTATCGGATCTTTTGCGACATACAGATAAATACTTATATCGACAATGAGAACAATCAAAATCTGAGCATTACAGGGTGTTAGTGAATAAGTGCAAAAGATTTTAATGGGTGATTGCTGAGGCTTCTTTATGTAAAAAAAAATCATATAAACCTATGTCCGAAAACACGTAATTTCCAAAATACAGAGTGTTCAGTTTCTCATGTTTTTTAAATATTTTTTTAAATATTTCAAAAATGTTTTGATGTATTCACACAAAATTTGGAACACACTACGACAAGATAAATAGGTACCCGTACTCTGAAGTAGTCAGAATATTTCTACTCAAACCAGTGCCGTTCGTACGGCCACGTGATCACATATTTTTGAAGAAAAAAGGCACGCCCATGATATTCTCCAATTCAAAAATGTGATAAATTGGTGATAAAAATCACTGTTTAGTATTTTGTCGTTCATGTAGCCGTTTTTAATATAAAAAAGAATTTCCAATTATTGTTTTTATCACAAAACCCGGTTCGGTTCTCGTATTAATTGCTAAGGTAATTTTATGAAAAAGTCTTACCGATAAAAAAGTGAAGACGCTTCACTTCTACAGTATGACAAAATAATTTGTTTTTTATTTAATACAGAAAAATACTTTGAAAAAACGAGAAACTGAATACTCTGTAGGTATCTTGCAAAACTAAGGGTTTTCGTACATGGGTTTATATAAACTTTTTTACATAAAAAATTCCTCAGCAATCACCCATTAAAATCTTTCGCACTTATTCTCTAACACCCTGTATTTTCAGAAAAAATTTGATTGTATTAGGTAAATTTATGCATAACTTCATTTCTCATCAAACAATCGCAGTATTAACTCGAAAGTATCCATACCACTTACAATTATTGGTAGTAATAAATCCAATGGTTTCCTCTTATCGCTGAAGTGTATTTACATTAAAACAAATATTGTTTGGATTTAACTTCAGTTAGTAGTCGATCATCAATATCAATTGGAAAACGGGCAGTAAGTACAATGATACCATATTTACTGATTTTTTTAATCATATTAAAGTTTGCAGATATATTACTATAGACACACATAATATTGTTTTCGTTTTAGGTATAAGAAAAATATTATAACGGAGACACTGAAAGATTTTTTACGAAATCTAGTTTAAATTTATTTTCACAGTTAAGATTTGACTTCTAGTACCGTATGAAACTTTATTATATACTTTTTTTTAAAAACCGTTTAAAAAGTCAGTTTCTACTAATATGTGAGATAAATCAAACAGAAAATTCATTGAAATTCGATACTACAAATATCTAGTACAGATTCTTCTATACTAAATTTAATTAAATATTCTCAATATGTATTTACTGTAACATAATATTTAGTTATTGCATGTACCAAAATCATGATTGTTAACTTATTATTGAAAATTATTACAACATTCAGGGTATAGCACGTACGTTCATTCAATAATATTGATTTCAGTTTGACTATAAATTGTAGCAGAAAGTTAAATTGATATAATGCAAACAATATGTGATTCGGGATACATGGTGCAAATTAAAGTGATTTGAAAATTAAAGTTAAAACTTTTTTTATATAGTCATTAAACATTTGAAGTGGGGTGTCTTGGACTCTAAGAAATAATTTTTTTCAATGCGAAGAAAAATATTCTTTAATAATTTCAAAAAACAAAAACAATTTTTTGGTTTGAAAAGGAGAAATTAAGAAAACTGTTTTGAAGTAAAGAAATACTTTTTTTGAGAGTCAAATTGAAACTTTTTTCAGAAAATGCATTTAGCAATTCAAATTGTGATTGGGTTTCACTTAAGTTCGTTATATGTTACTTTAAAAAGTACACTGAACTATACACTATTAGATTCATATCTTACCATGTTTGTAAAGCAAGTCTTTTATTGAGTATATTTGATAAACTTGTTTTTGCATAGAATGAAATTACATTTATTTTTACTTTAATCACTTCAGGAGATATTCTAGTCTCTATAGAGGGCTGACTTTTTGCTCCAAAACTGTCAGAAATCTCTGTCTGAAATAGAACTTTTGTTGCAAGAGCGACGTTAAAACTGCTCATGCTATTCAGCGTGCATGATAGTTCATGGAAAGATCATTTAAAACAAAAAAGTTTTTAATATTCTTTAAATATACAGGACGGAGGATAAAAACCAATGAGTAGTTCACAGTTTTGTTTTCGCTTTTGTATAGAGAAGAGTTGGTACCATCTTATGTTAAAAAAAAGAGAGTTATAAATATACTCTACTCCTAATGTTTCCATTAAAAGAGAGTTATGTTCGCTCAATAATTGCAATTCTAACTTTTTCAAGTACAGTACTGGTTACATAATTACTTGAGATCTTTTTGTATATATGTAAGTGATTTTCAATTTTTTCCAAAATATTGATTCAATATTGAAACTTCATTCCAAACAATTTATGCCATATAAAACTTTAAATACGAAGAATTGTGATTATATCGCTGAAAAGGAGAGAAGAGTATTGCATTAGTTACAAAAAATAAATTTGGGAAATAACCTAGGAATCAATTCCTAAGTTTACAGTTATAAAAAATCGCGGACGTTTTCAGCTATTTGGCCACAGTTACCTTAAATAGATCAGATATTTACCCTCTTCCAAATCTGAGTCGTTCACAAAAGCGAAATAGCTAATGAATTTAATACAAGGTAAAAATCTGCAATAATATAAGTAACCCACTTATTCTAGAAGTATATTCAAATGAGGGATTAAAAAGATACTTAAGAGATACCAGGACGAGAAGCTCCATCGAAGGAAACTGGTTCTATGAGACAGTCAACCTTTTATAAACATTTTATTATAAAAAAATTATGTAATTTCTTTCAACTTGATTCAGCAAAGGCAACCCTAAGTCAATGAAGAAATCATTTCATTTTCAAAATCTGGGTTTTGCAAAGGAAATATTTGAAATTTCAAACATAAGCTCTTTTTTTCCACTTTTCTTTTCTTTTGAAAATTACTAAAATTTGAAAGTAACATAATTGCAAATGTGTAATGGATAAACATACGTTTTTCAATTTTTTTCTGAAACAATTTCTCAGTTCATGCCAAGAAGCTCTAAAAATCTATAACACTAATGTTTCACTTTGTAATACAACACCACCATAAATTGGACAGACAAACAGACAGACAACTTAACTTTCGTACAATTATCAAAACATTCCACCAGTTCATATTTCAAACAAAACATTTAATTTAAAATAACAATTTCACAATTCTTACTTTATAAATAGTACGGGAGTTGGCCTATACCGTAGTCAACTGAATTTGTAAAATACTTACAACTCGTAAATTCAAATATAAAACTACTTGTGTATATTATCTTCATATACCTATATATAATTATGTACATAGGTTAACACTGTTTTGTATACCTACCACCTCTGTTATATCCATGTACAGTGTTTATCTACATAAAGTATTTCCCTCTGTTCATACGGATGTCGGTACTCTACACATATCTACCTATACCTATATATGGTACGGTAACGGTACGGATTGTAAAGATCGACCGGAATACGGTTTTCATGTAACAACCAATACAACACATGACATGACACGGTTACTGTTTTACATGCCATATTCCTTTTCGGAATATTTTAATGATGAGACGTGAGAATAGTGAACGTTGAATTTTAATCAGGACAATTTAACTCATGCATATTTAATTTCATAAGAATTGGAAAAAAAAGTTAGAACAGCAAAGAATATGGTAGGAAACATTTTATTGGTCATTTTATTGTCCGTGAATACGATAAAAATGACTAATTAACTTCTGTTGGTAATTTTTACTGATTTCAAAACCATAGTAACAAAATCTTAAATAGCAGAGCAATACTAACAATCACTCTGAGTAAAAGCTGGAACCGGATCACTTAGAACAATAGCACTAATAACAAGAGTCACTCCGCGTAAAAGCAGAATAAAGTGTCATTCACAGCAGGCGTGGCTCTGAGCAGGAGCCATTCCCAGTAGAAGTAAGAGATGCTTTTCGAGCGTAGGAATTCACAAAATGTGCTACAGTTGGGAGATAAAAAAGAAAACAGGACAACTTCGCTGTTGTACTTTAATTAGTTGATATTTATATTTATATTGCTAGATAACAAATTATCGTTTGACAAACAATACCTAATTAATTTTTAAGAAAATACAAACTCTTCGTGTAATAATAAATGAAAAGCATGAGTATTCAATATTACATCAATAATAATTATAATAGATTGTCTGTTAGAAGATATTTTCTGTTAAGACGGTTTCAGTCTGTTTTTCAGGGGTAAATGATGTCTAATTCCGAAAAATATGTGTATGTAAAGGACGCACAACCGAAGTGAAATTTCCTATGGATGGAAATACAATTACAGACATTCATTTAATTAGTGTTACTTATGGTTTTTTTTTAAACTAACTACAGTGTAAACTCTATATAACGAACTTCTATTTAACGAAAAACTCCTTAAAACGTAGAAATTACAAAGGTTTGTTTGGTTTACATTATCATTCGTATATTGAAACACTCTTTATAACGTAATAGCCACTCTCAATAGCGAAAAATATGTCATTTTTTAACCCAAAAAAAATTTTATTTCACTGACTTTCAAACAAAATAGTGATACAGAGTCGTAAATATTTCGTACGCACAAAGGGATTCTTAGAAATCCGTTTATTTGTTTGTTGTAATTGCCTAGCACATGTTTTTGCCTACTGTACTTCCGTACTACTGTCTTATTGCTGTCTTTACGTTATCATATTCTTAGTTGCTTTCAAACTTTTTAACTGTAAACATGGCGAGTAAAAAAAAGAGTTTGTGTATTGACGAAAAAGTATCATTTAATTCAATCAAAATTAAAACCACTTACTAAATTCGTAAGTTGTATTCGTAAAATTATATTGTTTTCTTTTACTCTCCATATAACGAAAACTCTTTATAACGTAATAAAATACCCGGTCCCTTCAATTTCGTTATACGGAGTTTCCACTGTATTATTATAATCCATTAAATGGCTAAAACTGAATAATAATTTTCATTCTTTTATTGCATGGAATTATGTAGCCAAACTAGACTGGCTAAAGAAATAATGTTCCTACTTTCCCTGTTTTCTAACAGAAATAGTTGCTCATTCCTTTAAATATGGAACGTCACTCACACCACATTTTAGAAACTGTTACTTATAGAATTAAAAATCGAGGAAGGTTTTGAAAGATGTGTATCTTGACCTATCTTCTTGTCGATTTTTGGCTTCAAATATGAATGAAGAGAAATTCTAGAAAGTGTCTAATTTAACAATTTTGTAACCATACCTAATGCTTTTCCGTTTTTGAGGAAAAGAATATTAATCCTTTTTGATTATTGCCTTCAATTTCTGGATCATTTCCACTACTTTTAGTTATCTTGAAACCTCTGAAGTTTTATTAAAACATTCTGTTAACATAAATTGAGTAATAACCAGTACATTGGCTACAAGTTACCTATCTTTCAGTTGTCATTAGGAATCGTGCATTAGGATTTCATTTGTTCTTATAAAAATATCGATTCAGTATCCAGTCCCATCATTAGTTGAATATTCCCGTATCATTTATGTACATAGGTATGTCGATCTCGCTAATACGTTTTATTTTAAAACATAAATTAAGAAAGTTATGTAGAACATTTGATTGAAAATATCATTATTCCATTCCTGTTATGTGACGAATACATACATACATATGTATACCTATAAAATTAGAAAATACATAGAAAGAGTGAAAAATATTCCTAAAATGTAAATAATAGACAGAGACCGAATGGCAAAACGGTTAATTTAAACTTAAATGACATTGGTAAATATAATTAATGAAATTTAGGGTTTTATTGACAGATAATATTGATTAAATATATGTAATAAACGATTTAAACTTATTTTCAAATGAGTGAGATTAATATTTTAATTGCTAATGATCAATTCATACGATTCTTTTTAAAATACTAGTGAAAACATCAGTCAAAAATTTTGCTAGTGATAAATTTCATAAAAAAATAAACCTTAAATACTTTTCTATGGAATTTCCATCCTAGAAATTTGGCTATTAGAGCGGGTGTCATGAAAAGACCTGAGCCCGGAACTATGACAGAAATTCGTTTTGAGACCTCAGGAAACCGAAAATGACCTTCACCAAAATTTGTATAATTATATATGTATACCTAAAAACGCCAAAAATTAATTATTCAACCGACTTTGAATTTACAAAATTTTTTCACTGTTAGAGAACTAAATTATTTTAGATGTATACAGGCATGGCCGTCTTTAGCAGACTATAGACGACCATGGTACAGGTTGTTATGTGAGATCCGCCAGTGTCAAATTTTCGGAAATTCGCTATGTTATGCAGATGCTGCAGCAGGGGTATTTTTACTCTACATATATTAGAATGTGGAACTTGATGATAACCATAAAAAAACTTTCTGATTTATAATTTTTTATAAGAAAAAATTCTAAATCATAAAAATTTTGAAGAAATTTAAAACACGTGCTCATGAAACGTAGCATGAAAACGCATATGAAAACTAAGGAAAAATCGAAATATGTAAGCCATGTAAACGTCGTTTGCTTCTTTTATCATCGTTCACTAACAGATAAGTCCTGTTGTTGCATGTATTTCAATTACGGTGATACAATTTTTAGATTTTTTGGTTTTTATCATTCATATAAATTACACTGGAGCAAGCTCGGGTTGTGAAATTACAATGGAATAATTTATTGGAAATTAACGTATGGCGATCGATTTTTGTCTCTTGTTCCTTCCATATCCACTTATTTTACGGTTGGGAATATTCGCTTCTTTAGTGTTAATTCCAAGGACTTATTTTATGCGATGTCGGATGTAGCAGATTATTACAAGAAAAAAAAATTGATTTTTTAATGTTATAAAATAATACATGCATATTCCCCATTTATCTTATTTTCTGCCCGAGTCACAAAGAGAATTTTCACTAATGCGAAAAGATTTTGAGTATCCGGAAGAAAAATTAGGACGGAAAATTTTTGAATTTTATTTTTAACTTGCTTTTCCTAGCTATATCACAAAAATAAACATATTTTGATCATTTTTAACTTTGTTTTCAAACTTCTGTTTAAAACGTTTTTGAAAGTAATTCGTTTGAAATGATCACCAAAATGTAAACAAAACAAAAGATAGGATATCGATGTTTTATACGAACGTAGGTAATATATGTATTAGGTAGCTAATGCCATCGTAAAATACAATCCAATAGATTCGGAAAATTTTGTTTTATATTTGGGTGGTATAACAGAGTATGTTGTACGGAGATCATCATTACATAACACTATTACAAAGCTTGACAAGGATAATTAAGTCTCTGGAAATCAAATGTGCATTTACCATTCATTGACGATGTGTAGCGTTTAGTCAGGTTAAACTGAAATTTTGAAATGTACCGTAAAACCGTCTAGACCCGGACAGGGGACCTAGACCCGGACACTTTGCACCAATATTCAAATTAAATAATTTCTATCTTAACCTGCAACAATAAACATTTGTTCTTGACGTCATTAGAGAGAGAAAAACATCCTCTAAACAGCTGTACCAATAAAAACTACGGATTTCAACATTTACTATCTCATTTTACAGGATTACTATCCTACAGTTTTTCAAAGAAATCAAATGTGTGTCTAACTTAGACATGTAATTTTCGTCATAATTGTCATATTGTTTTAGTTTTGACATATGTGTTCAGAATTTTATCGCGCATCACTTAATGATGTTTGAAGTTATATTCGATATATATTATATAAAAAAATACATGCTATATATGTATATCCGTTTAGACCCGGACACATCAGTTTATTACACTATGGCTGCGATTCGCACCAGTTGTAACTCCCACGGTCCATACGTTAATATTCCCCCAAAAATTACGCGGCTTATGCCTCCTTCTGGTGTCATATCGTATGTTTACTTTATAGAGAGGCATACTATGCATTGCCCCCTCTCCCTTCCCACAAAATATTTTGAAGTCTTTGACAGGTTCAAAGACATCAGACGATATAAAACACTGTCCTAGACCCGACGGGAGAGGTTAGTTTGCATGTTATTACATTATTTAAGTAAGTGTCCGGGTCAAGACGGATTTGGGGTGTAGACCCAGACACTTACTAGTTATTTTTTTATTTTTTTTATTTTTACTTATAATGAAACAAATGGGTCAGGGATATAACAAATAATATACGCTCTTTCTAATGGTAATACTTTTATTGGTGACATCTATGAAGGAAACATGTATAAACATAAAACTATACCAAAAAATGTAAAAAAGTATCCGGGTCTAGACGGTTTTACGGTAGTTAAATAGCCAGAGTTGATATTTACTACGATACTATGTAGATCTAGATGGGGTGTGCTTCGAATAATTCTCTGGAATAGAACCGTCAGGTCACAAAGTCGTCGTGCCATTCCTTGCTGAAGATGTAAATGTATTACTACTCTAGATTAAGAATTCATGAATCATTTTCAATGATAACTTTCGTAAATTACTATCGCTCATTTTCGGATTGAAAGATTAGCAGAATTTTTAACATAATGAAAAATGAAAAATAATGATCATATGGTTGTTTTGGTAAAAACTTTTACTTTCAGATTATCATTATTCGGACGACTGTAGGATTTGTTACCTGGAAACAGAACTTTTTTATAAATATATTCACTAATTGCATTGCTCGAATCAAAGCATTTAATCCATTTTATTTTATTATTATGTTTTTATATGCGAACTAGGAGTATTTACCAACAATTTATAAACAAATTAACAAATATTGTTTATTTTTTCTACAACGTTTCGGAAAGTTTTATTTCCATTTTCAAGTCACCGTATAATAAATATTGATAAATACAAATATTTTTGAAAATTGAAAATATAAATAAAATATTAAAAAGTACTTACATAATTAAAATTATTACCGAAAATAATTAAACATATTAAAACGGTGTTGTGTCCGTATAGCGGGTGTTTAGAGGGCGCGTGTTCAGAGAGCGAACATAATTATGGTGCAATAAAAATAAACTGACCTTATGTACAAATATACATTGATAATACAGTGCCGTTCCAAAAATGATATTGTCATTCTGTGATTTTCAATTTGTTAACAAAATTTATATTTTGAATGAAAATTCTAGTTTGTTATTTTACTAACTGAATAAGTAATAATTTACTTATATTTAATAGCTTGATGCTGACCATGTAAATTTTAGTGGTATTTTAACGTTTAATTTTAAATATGTGCTCGTACAGCCACAGGAACAGCGGTTTTAAGGATTCACCTATATCATATTTATAAATTCAGAGCTTACTGCCTAAATCTGATATATAAAATTTATTTTTAAAGTCACCATTAACTTAATGCTATTTTCACCGGAAAGGTCCAAATTTGAAAGAAAATTGAAAAATTCGTAATGTTATCCTTAAAACAATTAAAAACTCGGATTTTTTTTAAAGGTCAAAATAGATAAAAATGATTATTGTATTATTTACAAGTAAAAAATTTTTGAAAACTAATGGTTATACTTAGATTTTTTGTAATATGTTAAAAAAATTTTGATTTTACTGGTTTTATTACAATTTCAAAATTTTCCGAGCAATCGCGCACACACTACAAACTGCTGTTTGAGGTTTCTGAAAAATTGTAATTGTTTATGTTTGTATATACTTATCTAAAGTATTTTTGTAATTATTCGTTTTGTTGTGTTTCTTTTTGTTTGTAAAACTTTGGTGCTTTCAAAGTCAAACATGTGATCCTCAACATATGTATGTTGTGATAATCCGATCTTCTGTTCAGCTTTTCGTATATCATAAATGAATTTCCATAAAGTAAAGCTCACAACAATTACTTCGTATATCGCTTTTGTGTTGTTTCAGTCGTGACTCCAGTGTTTCAGAGGTTTGGCCGATGTAAAATAGTTGACACGCTTTGCATAACACTGACAAGTAAACGTCCCGAGGCCGGACCTATCGATTTTGATGAAGCTTAGATATGTTGTAGAACACTAAAAAATAAGCGACACGTATTTTTCTTTATCGGCGGGAAAATGATTTGAAGGGGTGAAATCGCCCTCCAAAAATTGGGGTGAAAATTTAATTTTTTAAATATCTCGAAAACGGTAAGAGATAGAGCAAAAGTTTAAATTGGCGATATTGCTCTTTTTTAAAGAGCTATCTATTGGTATGCAATCTGTTCAAATTGTGTCAACAGGGGTGGCTGGGGGTTAAAATTTAGGGGTTAATTTTCCAAAAAGGGGGTGAAAATTAAACAATATAAAAATTTTGTTTATAGATTTGAAATCTACGCCAAAAAATCTAATTGACCTATTTTTGCTCAATGTCCTAGTATTAAGTCTAGGGGTAGTTAACTAGGGGGTGACTGTGTCGAATAGTCGTACTACTTGGGTAGTTTAAGAAGTTTTTCTTCATGGAAAATAGTTTAAGACATTTAGAATAACGTAGAAATGAAATTTTTGATTTCAAATTTCAGCTTGAGCAACATTGGAGAGGGGGTGAGTCACCCTCTTAAATTATATATAGTTAACATACACTCATTTTTAATATTAACACACTGACAGTGGGTAATAATGTCACAATAAGTGGTTCTGAAGTTGGACTATTGTATGTAAGGCTTTTATTAGGTTTCCATTCATTTTCAAAATATCGTTATTTTCGGTATCGATAACTTTCGATAACGAAAACTATAACATCCATTAAAAAACAAACCTTATGAAAACCTTACATACGACAGTCCAACTTCAGAACCACTTATTGTGACATTATTACCCACTGTCAGTGTGTTAATATTAAAAATGTTAACTAATATGTAATTTAAGAGGGTGACTCACCCCCTCTGCAATGTTGCTCAAACTGAATTTTGAAATCAAAAATTTCATTTCTACGTTATTCTAAATGTCTTGAACTATTTTCCATGAAGAAAAACTTCTTAAACTACCCAAGTAGTGCGACTATTCGACACAGTCACCCCCTAGTTAACTACCCCTAGACTTAATATTAGGACATTGAGCGGAAACAGGTCAATTAGATTTTTTGACGTAGATTTCAAATCTGTAAACAAAATTTTTAACTAAATTTTAAAATCTGTAACTAAATTTTAACCCCCAGCCACCCCTCTTGACACAATTTGAACAAATTGCATAGGAATAGATAGCTCTTTAAAAAAGAGCAATATCGGCAATTTAAACTTTTGCTCTATCTCTTACCGTTTTCGAGATATTTAAAAAATTAAATTTTTACCCCAATTTTTGGAGGGCGATTTCACCCCTTCAAACAGTTTTTCCGCCGATAAAGAAAAATACGTGTCGCTTATTTTTTAGTATTCTGCAACATATCTAAGTTTCATCAAAATCGATAGGTCCGGCCTCGGGACGTTTACTTGTGAGTATATTACATTGTTGCGTTTTCTAGCTGGTGTTGGTTGTCTTAGTTTTGAATACAAGGATTTCTTTATCACAAATTACCCTAATTCAAATGAGTTAGCCCATTTTTTTTTTTTTAATTTGTTAAAAGTACTGTTTCAATTGCGCAACTTAAAGTTAAAATTATGCTTGACTCGATGTATCCATACACCCTTATGGATGTACACAATATATCCATCGAACTTGTGAAATAAATGTGATGGCTTGCCATGAAAAATTTAATCGATTACATTATATCCACAATCAAATTAAAGTGTTTCTAATTCATTATTTTATATCCGGCAACTGTATCCCTTCATTATCAGTTTCATTTATCTTTTAATCTATGCTCTTAAACAAATTGACACTAGTGTGTCTGTCTCGGTGCCACATACAGATACCCATTCATTTAAACCGACACACATTCACAAGAGGATGCTTCCTGTGGAGATGTGGAGATTGGGAGGTGTTCAAAAATGGATGACAGTTAAATTATATTATTAACCTTTAATCGAAAATGTAAAATAAATTGTGTCGTTTGGTTTATTCGATATTGAAAATCTACCTTAAAGATTGGAATTAACGGTAAGTATAGGATCAAGTGAATTTATTACTAATTAAAAATACTTTATATAATGTTTTATCGATAGCATTCTGTAACCTTATTTTGACTAAACTGCAATGGAAGATAGTAAGCGGTAATGAGCAAAATTAGGCTTGGTTTTGCTTTGGTTTCGATCTTATAATTTTTGCAAGACTGAGACCCAGACTAATACAATGTGTGCCACGATCAAAAAATCACAACAAAACTGTGTGCTACGGGACGCAACACTTGAGTTCCTTGAAAAATGACGAAACTGAGGTTGAAAAACAACACTGTATGTTTCTATTTATAATAACACAATTTATAATAATTCTTAAAACAACTTAAGGGGGAAATTTCAATTTTTCCTTTTTGTTAAAAACGATAATTTTTCTTTAAGTACGCCTGATGATGAAACTTTAGGTTTCGAAATGTCGCAAAATAAATAATCAATTTTTATTAGTAATTAAGTACCTATTGGTGATTTTCTCTTCAAACTCTATCCTTAAACTATTGAATAATATCACCTATCTCCCCTTAATGAATTTAAGGCAAAGTAAATGGTGTTGTTTCAGCCTGAATAAATTTAAAATTGAAATAAAACACGAATGAATTAAGGTAGTAGTCTGGTAACTCGGGCTGTTTTTCAGGCGTATTTTTAGGGGCATTTTTTTTAAGAAAGAACAAATGAAAAGTTTTGAATTTTTAATGTTTTTATTTACTTCGTAAGTTAACAAAAAAAAAAAAATTTTTTTTTGAATAAATTAAATTTTGTTTTATTATTATTATTATCACTTGAAGTTGGCGCCTCAAAAAAAAAAACGCCCCTTGATGGTCCGGGTGATTTTGACTCTTGGGGACATCTGAAATCAAAAATTCTTAATTAGTCTTAATCTATGAAATTTTTCGAAAAATAAGAAAATGGCGGACTTTGAAATAAAAAATTGAAATTGAAATTTTTTCGAAGTCCGCTATTTTGTTATTTTTCGATAAAATTTCATAATTCTCGTTCCGACCAGAATGACATATCTATAGATTAAGACTAATTAAGAATTTTTGATTTCAGATGTCCCCAAGAGTCAAAATCACCCGGGCCATCAAGGTGCGTCTTTTTTGAGGCGCCAACTTCAAGTGATAATAATAATAATAAAACAAAATTTAATTTACTCAAAAAAATTTTTTTTGTTAACTTAAGAAGTAAATAAAAACATATTAAGCATTCCAAACTTTTCATTTGTTCTTTCTTAAATAAAAAATACCCCTAAAAATAGCCATGAAAAACAGCGCGAGTTACCAGACTACTACCTTAAGTTGAACATCAATTTTTTTTAAAATTAATTTTGGAATTATTTTATGTTAGGTATTTATTGTTTAGAAGTAATTTCTGTGATTCTGTTAGTCCAGTTTTGAATTGCATTATCAAATAAGAGGGGTCCTATTTCAGCAGTGGCCTGAATTATGTTGACCTCCAAAGCGTCAGTTGTTGGTACTTTATCAATATAAGTTAAAGGTTTTACATTTTCTCAAAGAAAATATTTCATAATAAACAAATATTTTACTTCGGAAAAATACCACTTTTATTTTGAAACTGTGACAATATTGTTTCGAACCGTCAGTTCATTTTCAAACCATAAAGTAACGCTCAAATCTATTAATAAAATATTCCATTTTTATCCAAATTTTCTACAAATTTTTCTTGATTAAAACAGAAACATTAATTTTCCCATAATAAGAATACTTACTTACTTATTAATTGCTAATTACTAACATTAAGTCCCCGCAGTTATCTTCCGATTTTCAAAGCAATCTTTGAAGAGAATCGGAGAAAATATTTGAAGTAATCGTAAATAGGTAATATTATCTGTTTGTTTGCAATGGCAAAGAATACTTATTGTTTAAAACGCGGAATTTGACTTACAGAAAGCCAAATTTTATTTTCGACTAGGTTACTTTTGAGTGCAAAATTGTAGCAGTATGGTCTAACGTCTACTTTTCCAAATTCCTTGATTATATATGTCATGTTGAATATTACAATTTGCTCTAATTTTACTATTTCCCATACCTGAGTTTCGCAAGTCTCAAAAAGCGATAGTCCCTAAATAACTCATCTTTTAAATAAGTAGTTCCATAATTTACTAATGGATTTATTTATTCATTTCATATTCTTAGAATACCCCATCGTAATTTCCGCCGCACTTTACCTCTGAATTCAATCAGAATACCTACCTAATTAAATTCCTACCTAATTAAATACCTTTTCTCTTTGACTATTGTCATTTGCCATTATTTCAATGTTTTATCTCCACGCCAATATACACAAAAAAAAAATGCCGATGAAAAATATACATCATGTATCAGTCGAATAACAGGCGGGCAAAAATAAAATGTTATTTGATATTTTGATTGTATTGTGGAACCAAATATTTTTATTTCTATCAAAGGGAAACATGGAGTATTATGCTTTTCCCTAAGGTTCCGTTGTTGTACCCATGACACTTTTATTCCATTTCAACAATTTTCCCAATCCCGTAGAATTTGAAGAACAAAGGTGAAATGGAAAAATACTGAATGTAGGGGAGAAGTGACATGAAAGGGATACGTATTGAAAGAGGCAAATAACATAAATGTATACTTGTTCGACGGTGACTTCTAAGATCAATCATTTCAAAAATAGCGCTGTTGTCCTAAATTTATTTGCGCTCTAACAGTAAATTTTTCATAACTTTTTCCAAACTGAAACAAAGTAAGGTCAAGTCAAATAATATTTATGTAAAATTGCAACTTTAGAGTCTAATTTTTAATTCGTATATAATATTTATGAAAGGGACATAGTAAACGTTTATGAAAGGGACTATTTTTATGTGCTAATTTTCAACTGAATTATTTTTAAGAAAAGAAATGTGAGACAAATAACTTTTACGTACAATTAGTTTTAAATGAATATACTGATATATCACGGTAAATTTTAATAAATAAGTTAATTTCATAATTTATTAATATTAATGAACTTGAAGAAAATAAAACAAATTTCTTTTATTTTCATATTTTTTACGCCTTAAATTTTTTTCTTTCAACTAAAAATTTTCGAATAGAAATTAATCTCTAGATAAAAATAATTGATAAATTTGAACAATATGACTTACATTTAACACTGCCCTTTCCATAAACTATTGTATACCTTTCAATACAGGCTACTGACGAAAGGGACAAAACCCACAGCTAGGTACAAACAATTTGGGTTTTGAAACCCAGAAAATATACAATTAAAAGTAGATAAAGTTTTATTATTGTATTTTCTTTCAATAGGGACATGAGTAAAGTTTCTGTTCGTAGCTATTTAGTTTTTTATTTCATTTAGTCACTAAAACCTTCAAAACAAAAATGTCTCTTTCATGCCACCTCTCCCTTACACATTATGTGGTCAGTACTACTTCATTGATGTGTATGATACAGTTCATGACAAAAATGTACTATGGTTAAATTTATTTCTTGGGTGCTATTAATGTATTTTCAATATATTCAATTATATTATAATCATGTATATTCAATTATGTTTATTATTTAACGTGACCTGGTTGAATGTTTTGAATAAATTTAGTTTAAAATTTACACCTTGTTCTAGTTCTATATAATCACATAATAAAAGTAGTCGCATGTCTTAACAAAAATTTATACAAGTTTTAGTGTGGAGTTAACACTGGAGATTATAGGTACCTCCCGCTACATTTTGGCAAGTGTAAGAACCACCCATGGATGAAATAAGCTGAAATTCAGTAAGTGGCGTTGTTTCCTATGTACAATAATATCATAAAATTGTGAGTGGGGCAGCAAAGTGCTAAAAATTTTCTAAACTACTTGAATAAGTCTCAGTCAATTATCTATAATATATCCAAAGCTTCCTATGGTAACTTGGAGGGGGTAGAGAGGTGCAAGAGTGTTCTTTCTTAAGGGGTGGGATCTGACACACTCACAGTCCCTCAGAATAAACCTAGGGTGCTAAAATTTTGTGTACTGATTAAACCAGTATCTAGGAGGTGCTTTCTGCACTAAAATTTCACTTTTTTTTTTTCGTATTTTTCGGTGGGTCTGACACCTCTACAGGCTTCCCAAATAATTCCAGATGGCTGAAATTTTGTACATGGATTGAGTACTTTGTTCCCACCGTCACCATTATTACCACAATTTTTTTAAATATTTAAACAATAAAAACATAAATTTCACTCACACTTAGTTATCCATTCCCCCCCATCAAAGATGGGAGGGAATGTAACTTCCGTGATGGAGCTCTACTGCTCACGGCATTTTTTGTGAGATATAATGCACTATAAAATTGTCTACGTACGAATGTATTTACACACTTGCACACAAGTACAACTTAAAAAAATCTTATAAAAGTATTGTAGTGAAATTAAAACATATAAATATGCTAAAAATGTTGTTTTTGTTTTCGATTCTTGGATTTCAATACTGGGAAGGTTAATAGATAGATAAATAGATAATTTGTATAGTAAATAGATAATTTTATTTTTTGTGTAGAGTTTTTATTTTTGATAATGATTGTATAGATAGATACCTATACGTCGGTGAATTTTACAAATGCGTCATTTATTTGGAATGAGTAGTAGTGTATACTGTTATTGATATACGCGAATGAGTGAGGGCAATCATATTTTTATTACAATAATTTGTAGTTTTTTGCTCTGTTTATGAATTACTAAATTTTTTCTTACAATTTTTTATTCATAAAAAATAAAGATAATAAATATATAGGTAATATAATAAGTTAAGCATTAATGTGAACAATCAAATTTTTCTGGTTTCAGTTTAACGGAAACCATACGGTAACGGCACGATTGCAGTTTAGGTTCACCAAAACATCTTTCTTTTTGCTATTCTATTGTCTTACTCATATTTCAAAACAATATTACCAACAAATACTTTTAAAAATAGCGATAAGGTTTTGTTAAGGTTTTAAGAAATAAAACAAAATAAATTAAAACTCATTGTAAATTTGGCGCTAGCTAGGTTTCACAAGTTAGTACATCTACAAGTGCATCTTCAATATTTTTAAGATACTTAAATGAGACTGAAATTAATGCATTTATTGTTTAAATATTAAAAATGGTGAAGGTGAAGGTTAAAAAGTAAATTCCCCAAAAGATACACCCTGGATACTAACTCAATTCATATAGAAAATTTCAGCCGCCTAGGTTTATTTGAGAACATGTAGGCGTCTCAAACTCACCGAAAACACGAAAAAAGATGAAATTTTGATGTAAAAATGATTGGATAGACGTTTAAAAATTGAAATCTGAAAATTACAGCTATTCTATAATTTGAGCTCTATTATAGGCGCACGCCTCCAAAACTCTTCTGAATATCGAAATTGAATTTTAGTTTACGAATTTCATGGCCATTTTCAATCAATTTTATAATAGAAAATCAAGGGGGCAACAATGGGGGCCTAAAAAAATTAGTAGTGTGTACTTACACGTTAATTTGTCATTTTAAATAGAAATTTTATGCCTTGAAGTGGTTGAACTTATGCATCAGAAATAAATTTTCGTGTTCTACTTAAGGTACTTAGTCCTTAGAGCACTTTCCAAACAAAAAAACACAAAAAAAAAAACATACATTAACATCAGATTGACAATAATAAAAAATTTTCATAAAAGGAGAACAGTACTCTTGATACTCTTTACTATTCACTATCGTAGCATACGTTTCACGCTTTTCTTAACTTTTTTTACGCAGATACAGTTTTTTTTAGCGATGCCAGTTAATGTGATATTTATGATTCTGGCAACATACGAAACATTCATTTTTTTCCCATTGCCAACCCGTCTGCATCCCTCCTCACACCATATCAACAATGACAAGGATGTTTTTGTTGTTGTCACGTTGTATGAATTTTCCAAGACTTCGGCTCTCTAACTGGCTTGCCTGTTAGTAGGTACTTTGTAAGATATTTGTATTGTTGTATAAGTTACTTTAACTGATTTAAACTGTTAGTGTATAATATATACAGTAACCTCTCGATAATTTTCCGCTCAAGAGGTTGCAAGAGAGGAAAATTCGTAAAAATTGTAAGTTATTGACAGAGTCGTTACTAAGATTTATTTCTGGTGGGGATCCGGCCCTAATGTATGTACTGGATGTGATTTAAATACACTGTAAAAAATGAGTGTAAAATTACTATTATTATAGTCGCAATATTAATATTATGATAGTAGTAAAATTTACTAGTTAGTAGTAAATTTACGCCAAAAATATTTTTTTGTAATTTTTACATATTTGAGGTGTAATTTTACTTAACTGAAATGTAATTACGATTATTTTACACAACCGGAGATGTACTCTGAAATATATCAGTGATTTTACTACTATAATTGTGTAATATTACACCTTTTGGATGTAATTTATTGGTATCACGTGATTGATTCTGCGCGACTGACGGCGTCACTTGAGTTGGTTTGTTCATATGTTTACAGTTACTACTATAATTGTGTAATATTACACCTTTTGGATGCAAATTATTGATATCACGTGGTTGATTCTGCGCAATTGACGGCTTCACTTGAGTTGGCTTGTACATGTTTGGAGTTTATTTTATTATGCATTCGAGGTTAATTTTATACAATGTAGTTTCAAATTAATAATAATGGTTCAAACTGTTTTAAACAATTAAAATTTTTTTGTAAAAAAGTGTTTTGATGAGTTTACGAATTCAGTACTATAAAGAGAAATATTCGAAAATTATCTATTAGAAATTCAATATTGTATTTATTTAAACAGTATAAAATCAGGTAATGGACGTGCATTCAACATGACTGAACACTGGATCTACTTTGGTGTTATATTTTTATAAATAATTCAGTTTCAGTGTTATTTAAGGCAAAATTTACCTAGTGATGGCAGTGCTTGTTAAAACTTATTGTGGACTATAAAATATAAATATTTAGTTGTAAAACTGAACAAAATAATGTTTAGCTTCTAAGATTTGTAACTTTGGTTGGGTGAACTCATTTTGTGATATATGTTATTGAATATTAAATATACGTTAATAAATAAAATTATTTTTACAAAAACGTGTTATTTTAATTAAATTATCCCTTTATAATGACTATTTACAAAAAGTGAGTATAGTTTAGGGATTACGTTGAAGTATATTTTGTAATTAAAATTATATTGTAAATACAATATTACTGAATTTTAGTCATGATGTTATTATCTATATCTATAATACTCATTTTTACTAAATAGTTTCTTCTTCTATAATGCATTTTCAGGACTGATGAGATTTAAAAATAACTAAGAATAAAGTATTAAACAGGTAGGTACCTATTAGAAAGTACTAATTATAAAAATATTTTGTATTATTATATTATATTAACATTTGTATTATATTATAGCAAGTACATTATATTATATTTTAATACATATAGGAGATGTAAAGTATACACATTATGTGTGTAAAGTTGTTTACATACTTGTTGTGTATTGTACATCTTAAATGTGTAATAATTACATCTTTAATTCGTATTGTACGCAACAAATACGTACAATTTACATATATAAGACGTAATATTTTTTAGTGTACATCACAAAGATGTACATTACGTCGCGTATGTAATTTTACTACTATGAAAATAGGAAACTTATTTCCTACTATTATAGTAGTAATCTTTTGTTACAGTGTATAATCCTATAGGTAAATATTGTTATTGTTCAATTGTAAATAGAAGCCCAACTGTTCACTATTTAAATGCTTCTAAAATTTAGTCGTTAGTTTTTTTTTCTTTCAATAGAAACATCTATTTCTCACTTCGGAATTGAAAAGAGTGGAATAGAATGAGATGTACAGTCAACCTTGTGATGACCTTCAAAGGTAATTTTCTCAAAGAACCAAATTATGTATTTGACGTAGACTATTTCTTTCATTAAAAACGACCTTGAAAATATAGGTCAAGGTCAAATCCGAAGTCAACCCAATAACTCAACTTCTGGAACAAATGATTCTAGCCAGAATGACTTTTAACAATTCTTTTGAATTATGAATAAGTTATGAAATTGATCTGAAATAACTTTCAAACTATATACGTGAAATTTTCCTCTCTTTTTATTTCCAAAGTAAAAATAGACGTTTCCATTATAAAAGAAAAAGAAGCTGATCTTCAAATGACCTTAAAAATATGTATTACGGTCGAATTCAAGGCAATCACAAAGTGACCCTCAAAAACGTAACAACTTTTGTTAAGGTTTATTTTCACAAAAAACTCCTCACCTCCGAAATAATTAACTGCTGAAATGAAAATGACTCATCCCGTACAGTCACCAAGTACTAGGCAGGTCACAAATGATTGAAACTGTCAAAATTGTCACTTATATCTAAATGTAAAGCAATCAAGGAATTACAACAGAAAAAAAAAACATAATAGATATTTAAAAATTAAACCCAGTGAGCACAAAAGTCAGAAAGATGTCTTTATGAAGTCTTTTTTCTGACATCTTTCTGAACTGTAAATATGACATCTTTTTTAAGAAGTCAGAAATAAGAGTTCTTAAAGATATTTTAAATATGAATTCAATTTAATGATATCAAATAGACATATTTTTTCTGAAATCTTTCGGACTTCTTAAATAAGACTTCTTAAAGATGTCTTAAATGAGTCATATTTAAGTTGTCAGAAAACATTATCAGAAAGATATCTTTATGAATTCATAAAGATATCTTATGCGACGATTTAGGAGCTGTTTAAGACTTCATAAATATGATGTCTTAAAGAATTCATATTTCTGACTTCAGAATTAGCTCATATTTCTGATGTCTTAAAAAATTTTTTTCTATAGAAACCACTAACAAAAATAATTTAAATAATATTAGGACATCTCAATGAATTCTTAAAGAAGTCTTATTTAGGATATCAGAAATATGATGTCTTCGCATAAGATATTTTTATGAGTTATACGAGATATCGTCGCATAAAATATCTTTATGAATTCATAAAGATATCTTTCTGATAATATGACTCCTTTAAGACATCTTTAAGAAGTCTTATTTAAGCCGTCCGGAAGATGTCAGAAAAAAGATGTCTATTTGATATCATTACATTGAATTCATATTTAAGATATCTTTAAGAACTCTTATTTCTGACTTCTTAAGAAACATGTCTTAAAGATGTCATATTTACAGTACAGAAAGTTGTCAGAAAAAAGACTTCATAAAGACATCTTTCTGGCTTTTGTGTTCATTGGGTATGAATTAATAAAGATATCTTTCTGAACTTGTTTTCTGACGTCCAAATCAGAAATATGAATTCTTTATGAATTCATTAAGACGTCAGAATATTGAGTGGGAATTAAAACTTGAATAAACATGTGAAAATGATGTTTAACATTTTTTTTTTAAAATAGTACTCGTATCAAACCCACTATTATCGACACTAGAAAATATAAAAGGCTGCTAACTTTTGTATCCATGCATACAATTAACCAGCTTGTATGCCAGTAGATGTTCACACATATATTTTGTTTTTACTAACGCATCACTTTGTATTGGCGCCAGCGAAACATGCCGTACGTAAGCCCATTATTGTATAAAATTATACACGCTTTGAGACAAATATATTTGCATACGCAAATGTACACACTGATACAATAATTAAGGATCAACAGACTGTTGCATATTCTTCAACCATATCCCTTACTATTCACTATATACGACTTTAAGAAAAATTTTGCCTTGAAGTCGAATATTTGTTACTACATCTGATTATTTACCAAATAAAATGTTTTAGGACTTCTGTGAAATTCCTCTGTTTGAAAGACCAATCGAATGATGAAATTGATTTTTCGATATCCTTTATAGAATATTCTAGAACATTTGTTTAATACCGCTACTTGACTTCTTTTTCTATGACCGAAGTAATGATCAGTTCGATTTTTTTATATCTTTGTTGGCTTCCGAATGGAACGTTGTGGAATTCCTTAAAAAAGCGAAAGTGTACATGTACGTAGATGAAGTGTATAACGGACGGGGTCTCGAACTTCCTTTAATTTTGAGAGAATGATTTGTAAGTTCTGCCAATTCTTAATTCTAACCAACAGTTAGTGTATCTTCCAGACTAATATGTAAGTGGTCGTGGAAGGGACGTGGCACTAATGTTAGTGAATTCTAGTACATATGGGAGAAATTAACGAGAGGAAATTTATCGAGAAACTACTGTATGTGAAACTCTTATTCGACGGCGCATCGTACACAATATATGTTCGGATGCTTCCATTGTATCCGTAAGTGAACGTGTTCATCATTATTTTCGTTTTTATCGAGATGTCAATGAACGATGAATACAACTTGTAGAAATCATCTTAGACATCAAACAAGACAAACTTAATATTCTTTATAATGCTTTTACACATACTACGTCTTTAAAATGAAACTGTAGATATACTGAAGGGTACGGAAATAAATTTACAAGCATAAACGTAACTAGTTTCATTGAGCTCTGGAGCGATTCTGACCCAAGGGCCCCGTTCCCCAGTCCTGTTTCCTTTCTACACTCGGGACCAAAGTGAATCATTGAAACAAATACAAGCAAGTGTCACTTGCTTTTTAGCGAATTTCCAAAAGTGAAACTGGAAATACGCTATTACAGTAGGTGTCATGACGGGACCTAAGCCCGGGATCATAACAGAAATGTGTTTTGAGGTCCCTAGAATACGAAAATGATATTCACTAAAATTTATATATATATATATATATATATATATATATATATATATATATATATATATATACATATACATATATATATATATATATATATATATATATATATATATATATATATATATATATATATATATATATATATGTGTGTGTCGCCACGATAACTCTCGAACGAAACGTCTAATGCTTATGAAATTTTGTGTGCGGACTGGATTCTGAATTCGCTCGGCTAAGTTCGTTAGCCAGACACGTCGGATGCCCAGAAGTAGGTTTTCTGGCCATTTTTTATCATTCGATCCTATCATAAGACAGTTCGATTTTTACATCGTTGAAAAGGAAAAAAAAATTATGAAGAAAATATTCTTATAATTTTCTTTCTATTTTAAGTATTTTTCGAGAAAATGTAAATTTTCACAATTATATTATTAGTTTTCTTTCTTTGTTAGTCTAATAAGTAATTTATATTTATATTTCAGTTCTTTATGAAGTATAAAAATATTTCACTTTTTTATTAAAGAATTTTGTGAGAACAAGTGATGTCTATTCACATACATGTGTTATAACACACATACATGTATAGAGTTTTGTTTCTCATTTATTGCATTATAATTAGCATGGTTCTATCTCATGTTGAAAAATGTAAATTAAACAGATTCTCTAAGCTAATGTAATGAAGAATTTCTTTTTTTTATTGAATTTTTAAGTAAACAAGAAATTTAAGATTATGTTATGATATAATATTATTAATATGAAACAAAACAAAATATGTACAATGTACATATGTATGCACGGAAAAATATTTTGAATCGATTTTGAAATTTTTTTCACTAATAATTAATAATGTTAAAAAATTAAACCATTTCAAATGGATTTAAGGTATTTTATGTGAGGTCAAGGTTTTCGGGACCTAAAAAGGCCAGAAATTAATTAACCAATCGATTTTAAAAATTTTTTTACAGTTAGTAAGTTAAAGTATTTGAATTAATTAATTAAATGATGTCCGCAAGAAGCTTACGGACTGCCATCAGTTATATGAGATCCTTAGAACCCTTTTCTTACTGTTAGAGTACTAGACTTGTATGAGTTTCGCCAGGATTTACTGATCCCATAATTGTAAAAAATAAACTAAGCGACCACTTTTAAAAATTTCTTCACTGTTACAGAGCTAAACTATTTTAGATAGATTTAGAATACATTATGTAAGGTCCGCCAGAGTCAAAAGTGTCAAAAATAAACTAACTGACCGATTTTGAAAATTTTTTCTCTTTTACAGAGCTAAACTATTTTAGATAAATATCGATTACATTATGTGAGGTCCGCCTGGGTCCATAGGACCCAAAAGTGTCAAAAATAAACTGCCTGATCGATTTTGAAAATTTTTTCACTGTTACAGAGCTAAACTGTTTTAGATAAATATAGATTCCGTTATGTAAGGTCTGCCAGGGTCCATAGGATCCAGAAGTGTCAAAAATAAACTAACTGACCGATTTTGAAAATTTTTTCACTGTTACAGAGCTAAACTATTTTAGATAAATATCAATTACGTTATGAAAGGTCCACCAAGGTCCATAGAACCCAAAAGTGTCAAAAATAAACTAACTGGCCGATTTTGAAAATTTTTTCACTGTTACAGAGCTGAACTGTTTTAGATAAATATAGATTACGTTATGTAAGGTCTGCCAGGGTCCATAGGACCCAAAAGTGTCAAAAATAAACTAACCGACCGATTTTGAAAATTTTTTCACTGTTGGGGAACTAAGCTATTTTAGTTATACATACATTACGTTATTTAGGGTCCGCCAGGGTCCATGGGACCCAAAAGTGGTAAAAATAAACTAACCGACCGATTTTGAAAATTTTTTCACTGTTACAGAGCTAAACTATTTTAGATAAATATAGATTACGTTATGTAAGGTCTGACAGTGTCAGTAGGACCTAAAAGTGTCAAAAATAAAATAACTGACCGATTTTGAAACTTTTTTACTATTACCGAGGTAAACTACTTTAGATAGGTACAGGTTGTGTTATTTGAGATCCACAACTGTCCTGCGGATGCAAATGCGGCGTAGAATGCTACACAACGGGTTTTGAATATATATATATATATATATATATATATATATATATATATATATATATATATATATATATATATATATATATATATATATATATAGATTACATAAAGTCCGCCTAGAATATACGGTCGAGCTGATTTTAATGAGGTCCATCGGGATCTTGCAGATCCAAAAACGCCAGTAATAAGCTATCGAACCGATGCTAAAAAATTTCTCACTGCTAGAGAACTAAATTATTTTAGATGGATACAACTATGCTGCACAAAATTCGTTCGGGTTCTTGGGTCCCTAAAAATACCAAAACTAATTACCCAGCCGATTTTGAAAAATTCTTTTACTCTTAGAAAGCTAAACTATTTTAAATAGGTACAGGTCTTAGATGAAATCCGCCAGTGCCCAAGATTTGGAAATTCGTTATGTTATGCAGATGCTGCGACAGGGGTATTTCTTTTATTTGAACGATCCCAGCGTTCAAAGGCGCAAGATTTTTTTAGATGATAAGGCAGGCAAAATAATAGTAAAATATGAAATACTGTTAAAATAATTCAAGAATATTATTATTTTTTTTTAAGAGCCCTTTCGGACATTTGGAGCATAAAATTTATTTTCATGTATACTCTAAAAAGCATTTTCCTTATTTTTTTGTCCAATAATAAACTGTGAAATCAAACCAACTAAGATGACTTTACGTGTCCTGACTTTTTTAACAGAAATAATTGGCAAGAAGTTAAAGCGACATTAAGCGGTTGTCCTTATAAGGCGTTACATCTAGCTAAATTACCAAAAAATACGAATTATTTCTAAGAACTTTTTTCTTGTAAAACAAGAAAAAGGGAACCAAATAAAATTTTGAAAGTTTGTTTTAAGTATAGCAAAAAGAGATGGAAATTTAAACATGATTGTATCAAATTTTAAGCTTAACGAAGACGAAACCTCATTTGACCAATGTCTGGAATAAAAGTATAATAATTTTCATTATTTGTATTAAATTAAGGAACGAAGTAAACAAGATTATTAAAACGTGTTTTGTTTTTTTGTAAAATTGCTCAAAAATTGTATTTAGTTTATTTAAAAAACGCTAATTCTCAATCAATCATAAAAATCGTGTGCACTTATTAGGATATATTTCAACGATGTAGATTTTAAGTCGATTATGGATGAAAAATGTCCGGCGTTTTGTGTTCAACTGTTCCAACTAAGCGTAGAAAGTAGTTTTGGAATAACGCTGTTTGGATTACTATTTTGTTTTTTTCATAAAAAAATCTTGTATAAGGAAATACATACGTGTGGAAATAAACCCTTAAAATTTCACTTTATTGGCTTTTATGGTTTTTAAGTTAGTTGGATGTAGAACTTTAAGTAATTTTTGATAATTTTCATTTTAAGAAAGGATCTTTCTAGGCAATTGCCTTGGACACATGTAAAATGAGAAAAAATAAAGAGTATCAGGGAAACAAGAAGTTACTTGTATGTTTTTTATGCGATATTTTTTTAATCATCTTTTGGCATTTTCGAAATTTTTGTTATTATTATTATTATTATATTTTCTTGTTGCGTCCTTTTTGGTTGGGCGCTCTGAAGTGGATTGCTCCAATTGCACCATTGTAGTTACGTCCCTATTTGCAAGTGTAATGAGATTCACAAATATAGTTTCTTTTTTTTTTGAAAACACAATTGACAAAGTATTGTTTATTTTCTCCAAGAGATTTTATATCATTTTATATTATAAAATGCACTGAAGCATGATATCAGCACTGTAATGTGAACACAAGATTATATCGGAGCGAGAGTGGAGCGGGAGCGTACCGAGAGCGGAGCGTTAATGTAAATCGAGCCTTAATCTTTGAACAAAGAAATCCTTTTGAGAGTGTCAGTATAACAAAAATAGAACTGAAAATATAATTTATTTTATTTCATTTATTTTTATTTTAATCTTCTAGCAAGACCTCAAGTTGGTCTAGTGATTAAGAGACTCCATACTTTTCTAGTAGATTGCGAACTCGAAACAATCCGAGGAGGATGCGCTATCATAACCATACCTCACATTTAATTACCAATAATCATCATACAAACTATAAATACAATAGCATATTACATTTTAAATGATGCGTATGACCTTATTTTTTGCGCATGTGAATAACATTTAAAAAAAAAATTCTGCAAAATACTAAAGATCTACGACGATTCTGAAGCAGCCCTGGTTGTGCGAGTTTAGAAAAAATCGTTCAATTTTAGCAAATATTTCCTAAAAAGTTAGTTTTGGCCATAATTAATAATAATAATAATAATAATAATAATAATAATAATAATAATAATAATAATAATATTCTTTGTTTATAAATAGTTTATAAAAAACTATATAAAATGCGTTACAATAGAAAGTTATGTGGAAAAGAATTCCTCAGTGCCATACAAACATCTGTCTAACAATATGTTTTTCATTTTCTTTAGAAAACACGCGTCATTTAAGTTTTTAACCTCATCTGGAATTGCATTAAACACCCTAATAATCGTATTAGTACAGCTCCTATATATGACAGACCTAGAAGCATTCACTACTGTAAATTTTGTTTTAAATCGCGGGTCGTATTTGTGGTTTTGCCGAAAGTCTTCAAACAAGTACAAATTTCTTTTTGCGAATTTAGCACATTCATAGATGTATAGTCCATATATAGTTAAAATTTTAAATTTTTTGAATAACGGTTTACAAGAAGTTCTATTTCCGACCCTAGCAATGGCACGTACTGCTCTCTTTTGCATTCTGAATAATGAAGTATACATTACGGAGTTCCCCCAAAATATGACCCGTATCTCAATATAGATTCAATTATACCGTGATAGATATTTACAAGAGCTTCAAAAGGCAAAAGAGATTCAAGCGACCAGAGAAGGTATATCTATTTGGACTAATTTTATTACTAGTGCTTTCAATGTGAGATTTCCAATTCAAGGTCTTGTCGAGGCATATCCCTAATAATTTGACTGTGTCACTCAGTTGAATTTCACCAACATCGGTTAGTGTTGTGTTATTGCCTAAATGTTCAACATTGTTAATTTTTAAAGCTTGCGTTTTTGTCAAATTAATTGCCAGACCATTGTCATCTAACCATCTAAAAATATTTCTTAGAGATTCGTTTATATTTTGTTCAAGTCTTTCTGTATCACTATCACCAAATGTTAATGTAGTGTCATCCGCAAACAAATAAATATGTGCATTTGTCAGCTGTTCTTGCGCTAGATCATTTATGTATATTAGAAATAAGAAGGGTTCAAGAACGGATCCCTGAGGGACGCCTCGAATTAATGCTTCCGATTTGGAATACGCGTTATACTTCATGTCACTTTTATAAGCTGGCCATTTGACACATTGCGTACGATTGGTTAAATAAGATTTAATTCGATTTAAAGCATTTCCTCTAACAACATATAACTCGAGTTTAGAAATTAAAACTTTCCTGTCTATACAGTCAAATGCTTTGGTTAAGTCGAAAAATACGCCAACATTGAGAAGATTATCATTCCATGCATTGTACGCCTTAGACAACATATTGTAGATTAGCTGATCGATTGATTTGTTTTTAACATATCCATACTGGTGACGACAAAGTAAACTGTATTTAATAAAAAAGTTTTCCAACCTTGTTTCAATGGCTTTTTCAAACATTTTTGAGAAGTTACTGAGCAATAATATGGGTCTATAGTTTTCAATATTCACCTTATCGCCTTTGTTTTGAACGGGATGGACTATCGCTGGTTTAAGTTTTTCGGGGAATTCTCCAAGTTCGAAACACTTATTGATAATATAGCTTAAGGGTTCCGCTATATTTGGACAAACTGATTTTATAAGTTTCGTTGGAATTTTATCCCATCCGATTGAGGAACTATTTTTTAGGAGTAAGCAAATCTTGTAGATTTCTTCTTTATTGCATGGTTCGAGAAACATAGTATGTATATTACTACAAATTCCACCATTAAAACAAGGGTTTAAATTCAGATTATCTGTAACAGTTCAAAAATATTTATTAAAATTATTTGCTATTTCTAAAGAATCTACACTTACTTTATCGTCAACCCAAATACCGTTAGTATTTTTATTTTCAGAATTTTTATGATTTTTCACTAGATCCCATATTACTTTATTACTGTTTTTGGATTGACTAATTTTTTGTTGGACATATAGCTGTGTGAAAAATTTAACTTCTCTTTTTATTTGATATTTTAGTGTCTATAAAACTAGCCCCGCCAAGTCATAACCCCGAGATCTCACTTAGGCTATATTTTTTTGTTATTTTTTGCTATTTTTTTTACCATCAAATTGATTTTTTGTCGCAGCCGTTACCGAGATACGATGGCGGGGCTGACTTCAGATTTATGTCAGCCCCGCCACCCCTATATCTCCGGACCTGCTGCACTTATTCAAATGAAATTTACGGCATATTTTTTTGCTATTTTTTTACCAACGAATTAATTTTTTTACCGCAGCCTTTATCGACATACGATGGCGGGGCTGACTTCAGACTTAAGTCAGCCCCGCCACCCAAAAAAATAGCAAAAAAATATAGCCTAAGTGAGATCTCGGGGTTATGACTTGGCGGGGCTAGCTTTATAGACACGATATTTTATAGATTTGTATTCATTGGATATATTGTTTTGCATATCTGCAGTTTGTTGTGTGAATGTAGGATGTTTAATGCAATCATACAGATCTCGTTTAACTTTTGATAATATTTTTATATTATTTGTCATCCAACTATTATTTGAGTTTTTATTTAGACCACATCTAAATTTAGCACAATGTTTTGGGAAACCAATGTCCATATAATACTGAAAAATACTTAAAAACTTATTACAAATGACATTTATATTTGCATTTTGACAACTATAAACATCTAACCACGTTTCATTATAAATTAAAAACAAAAAATATTAAATATTATTTTACATCATTGAAAGATCTATTATCTAATAGCAGTTGAATGTCACTATTATTAACTTATAGTATCTATGTTCATTCAATGATTTCACAGTTTTAATTGTCATAACAACATAAAATTCAGAACTTCAGATACTGTGTGACCTTCGCTATATATAATATTTAAATTAACAAAAATGGTTGAAACATTAACTTTTCAAAGAACACTGGGTATTTATTTTAAAAAATTGCTATCATGAGTTAAATATTCACAGTAAAAAGGGACGCTTGCACACAACAGTTGTTACCAAACTGAGTACATAGGAAAATTTGTAATGATTTCAGCAGCAGCAGCAGAATAATTTTTTATTAGTACTTGAATTCTAATTTATGAAAATCTAAACATTTTCCTCAATATAAAATTATATCTTATAATTTTCCAAACTGTTGTCATTGCCCTTACTAAATCTTTATGTACCCAGTCGATTAATAATACATGTACCTTCGCCTTGATACTATACGGAGAGAATATACTTTCCATGAGAAAAATAGAATTGCAAATGATAATAAAAAGACGCGGAACCATATAGATATAGGATTGTCACATTAAATATCTATCTTTCGTTTTCATAAACAAATAAGTTAGCACTCAAGCTGTGTGTCGTCATCACCTCATGTCATCATTATTCTCTCCTCTTATCACACATACATTCATTTCATTTTATTTATTCACAATTTATCAAATGCAGAAATAAGAACAGATTTTTTCCCAAGTATTTTTTTTCTTGTTCGTACCGCATTGCTCCACATCGTACGTTACGGTACGCTTGTCAAGAAAATGTTAATAATAATTTATTTCCGCACGTTTGAAAAATTACATTCAAGATTTTAGTTTAAAATAAAAAAATATAAATAAATAAATCCATATTAAAATTACTGAGAAAATGTTATTTTGAATGTATAACTTTACCGCTGCAGGTTTTTTAACTGCTGAAGCGTAGCCTCAAACAAGGTTACTGAATTTGACCTGTCTGTATTTAAAATATATTCCTCTCTGTTTCTATGCTTCCATTAACTCCCAAAGTAGTTATCGAATTCTGATGACCTAAAAAATTGAAGTTACGCAAGTACTTCGTGTGTGGTATCAAATGAAAGCTTCCAAAGAGTACAATTATTATTTTTGAGCAAAAATTCAAAAATCATGGATCTCTAAGTTAGAGGCTTCAAGACTAGTATTCTTTTTGTAAACTTTTTGGTTTAATTTTGAAGACCGATTGCTTACCAGAGACCGAAGAAATAATATTTAAAAGTTTTGATTTCAAAAACTGAGTTTTCTTCAACATTAAAGTTTAAGGGGGACCACTAGTGTGACCGCGTGGAAAAAAGGTGATTTTTGGGAATTTTTTTAAAGAAAACTACTGTATGGAATGTTTTAATATTTTAAGGATATATTCGTTGATATATAATAAATCCAAGATAAAATTTTTGGACAAAAAAATTGGAAATTCAGTGAGTTATTCGAGATCTCCCAAGGCTCCAAAAAAAGTTCCCCCACTGCTGCGGTGATAGCGACCTTCACAGTGCCTGAAATCAAAAAAAACAAAAAGCCTATTAAACTAGAAGGTATTGCTCGTGCCGTGAACCTCAATCGAAAAAAGTTGAAATTTAACAAAATGACGTAGTTTTTAAAAGAAGTTTCAAATTTTGCTCGAAAATTTAATGATTTTTGGCCTGCGAAAATTACATTTTTTATTTGATCGGAAAACTGGAGGTTCATGGCACGAAGAAACATATATAAAAGAAGCTGCAATAAGAATCAAATCGATCGGATGATTTATCTTCGAGTTATAGCTGCAGCAAATTTGAAAAATGTAGTTTTTTTATCTTACCTTTTAGTTTTAATCACTGAGAATTTTTACTAAAATTATTTATGATGTACTCGATATAACGGTTATATAGTAAAACTAGATGAGTCGTTTAAATGTGCCAGGGTCTAGCTGCTCCACAACATGTGACTGGCAGCCACATGCACAAACTCCCGAACTTTCATACATGTTTCAATACCTCAAAGGTAACAATAAGAATCAGAATTCGCTCTTCAGATGACATACGCACTTGAAATTTTAGTATATTATTTTTAAAGGTATAGACTGTAAAAACATGGAAAAAAAATTTTCCAATTTTTCTCAAAATGTCACACTAGTGGTCCCCCTTAAGTACCATGTCTTGTTCCACCTTCCGCTATACCCATTATAGTGTTTGGCGCTATAATCATCTGTAATTTCGAAAATATTTGGAATTATTCTCTGAAAGTTTCAGGAAACGTTATTGAAATAAAATACTTTCTAATAGGATACCTTCTAAAAAGTTGATTTTCAGATCCAAAAATTGTAATGAGGCCTTAAAAGATTCCACTTACCAAGGTAAATTGAGAGATCATTTTTTCTTTGTGAGAACTGCTCTTGCTCCTCTCTTATTTGATTAACAATTATCAAGCACGACGAGAGAGGGTGTAGCCGAAGATGTAGCCCCGGAGCCCGAATTGGAAAAGAGGGTCTGAAATTACAATTCAGGTACAAAAAGGAAGCTTTTTTGTCACTTGTATTTTTGGAAAATTCTCTTTTAAATTTTCATTTATCCACGGGGTTTGCTATTTCTCTCTACGGCCTTAACTATTATAAAGTTGGCTGCTTAGGTAGGCATACATACTATACAAAGTTTAATAAGGAAGAATTTCAGTTAGATAGTCAACTTAACTCCTTGGTTCACACTCAAAATATCTAAGTCATAGATTCCCAACGGGGGCGATATCGCCCCCCAGTGGGCGCTGGAGCTTTCTAAGAGGGCGGTAGCGGATAAGGTTGTAAAGAGGAGTGGTCAAATAAGTAAGGCATTTTACAGCCAACGAGCAAAAAAAAAAGGTCACCGATTGTGAAAAATAGAAAAAAGGGCGGCATTTGTACAATTGACGAGTAAAAATAAGCCCGCGGTGCTGCTAAGGGGTGTCGAAATTTCAGCTCTGTACTAAAGGGGGCGGTGGTCCAGAAAAGGTTGGGAATCTATGATCTAAATTTTGACACTGAAGAACCAAATACAATAAAGGTACTGTACAGTTTTCGACCTATTTGGTGCTGCAACCATGAAATTATTAATCAAATTTCAAACTTTTATTCTTTACTGAAATCAGTTTTACAGTTTATAAAATTTACATGTTCTTGTAAAAAATATTAATTTCATTCATGATCAATTTCAAAATTTATTACTTATAAAAAGGATTCCTCTGGGACTTAATTTAAATACAATATAAAAAAAAAAAACTGGTTTAATAGTTTCATATAAAGTACGATCCCATTTTTTTACCAACGTATTTAGTGTCCAGTATAAAGTAATGTAAGTATTTATTTTAAAATTATTAAAATATAAAATGATGTATTTTACTTATAGTTGATAGTAACAAGTTACAATTCCCAACACATTCATATATTTGAGTAATTAGTGTGATTATACAAGTGTTATGTTTCTGTTTCTACATTCTTTATAGTGCTCCATACCAAAACTGCAATGCGGAACACTTATAGAACCATTTCACAGACGAATTCCTTTGAACGTATTCGATCTAAAAATTTTAAATTTATCAGAGAGACGGAGTATGGTAGCCCATTTACAGTCTTGAAGTAAAAATACTGCTGCCGCAGCATCCTAAATAACATAGTGAATTTTCAGTAACAGCAGTTACCATATTTTGAAGTTCAGTATTTCCCGAGCGGAGCTTAAAAGTGAAAAATAGAACGAATTTCAATTTTACTTTAAGAGCCCCCCTTAACGATATCCTATTTATTATTATTGCCATCTACATTTGCATCATGTACGTGAAAAGTTTCATGGAATTATATGAGTTTCAAAATTTTTTCTTCGGTACCCTACACAAACAATAAAATTGACTCTTATATATTCTTAATTTTTCTTGAAAACCGCTTACAATAGGGTAATGGTTCGAAAATGTATCATTTGTGATTTATTCTTTGCTATGGCGTCCAAAAATATAACGTACTGAAAACTGAAAATAAATATTTGTAATTTTCAACCAAATGGGTAAATGGTATTGAATGGTATTGTTAAAAACCATCTGTACTTTAATCGATTATATTTCTAAGAAGCTGCAGCTCAAATTCCGAATCTGCCAGAAGAGTAGTGCTTGAGTTTCGATTTCACTATATTTGAAAAATGTAGTTTTAAAATAATCAAGTGTGGGTTAATATTTTATATTTCTCTTTTTTTTCATAAAAAAAATTTTTTGTACGCTTAGCTATTTATAGAATAAACACATAAAATCTTATTTAATTAGTTTGTTCATTTTCACAAAAAATGTAAAAAGAAATAAATAAATAAATTATCCATCAGAAATAAAACTTTATCTATCTATACTTTATCTATAATATAAGGATAGAGAATATCACTTTATTTTCTTCCAGCCCGTCAATAAGGTGAGGTCGCTAGTGTCCAATGCTAGTGTCCGTCTTGTTTCGCTTGGTTTCGTTTGGTTTCGTTCCATGTAGATCGTTTATGTTTTGTTTCCGGTTTCTGTCATTAATAAAATAGTGGTTTGATAAATCTATCATATGTGATAAATATAGATATTTTGTCATTCGCGAGTTTGTGAATTTGTGAATTTCGCGAGTTTGTGAAATCGTGAAACACTGTGAATTTTAATTAAAATTATCTAATAAAAAGTCATTAAAAAATAATATTTCAGAATTTCAGAAAAAACAAATCAAATTTTCATTCATTGTCATAAAATTTATTTGCACATGTTTTCTTAAAAAAATACATTTACAACTTAAAAAAGGAGACATGAAATATGCTTTATTAGTTCAGGTACTGTTTTCAAGAAACGTTTTCTTTTTTTTTACTATATTTTATTTTTAAAGAATTTTCACGTGAATTTTTTCAAAAAGACATGACCTAGTTTAATTTACAAATTTGAGGAAGGTATATGTAGAATTAAAGACCATAATTCAAAATTGCATAAATAATTCAAAAATTACTGTACTCTATCAAAGTATTTTAAATGTCAGCTGCAAGTCAGTCAGCCTTTAGAGCGACTATTTAGCGAAATATTATTTTGAAAAATGAATGCATAAATAATTCAAAAATTACTGTACTATATAAAAGTATTAAATAAAAAATAATAAAAATATATTAGATGTGTTTTAATTTTATTTCTGAAATCCCTTGTTAAAAATCCTTTTAAGATCGATTAACTTTGATTTTTCTGATTGATACTTGATTTAATTGAATATGTTGATTTTTTTTTATTAGATTATATTTTCAGATACCTCATTTGCAATACTTTTCTAAAAATAATTTTTTTCAATGTAACTAAATCAAATATCAATCAGAAATATGCGTATAAGAGTAAAATGTAAGATGAAATTTGAGTCTAGTGGCATTTCAAACGCGCGCTCCTAAAATTTTGTTTTCTTCCGGACCGAGAGATGGCATGTAAATAGTGGTTTAGCACCGTTGTACAGAGATAGTTATCTTTAGTGTATTTGATCTGGGGTATGGAACACTATTTGTAAGAGTACGTTCCTCTATATAATATAATCTCAGTAATGTAATACCTACTCGCAGAAGAGTTATAAATCATATTTTTGAAAATCTATAAGCTTACTAACGTTAATAGTTTAAAATCGTCAATAAACAGCATTATCTTGTTCCCACTGACTGACTATGACCTATTGCAATTTGTTGTATTAACGTATTAATAAAAAACGAGTGATGCGGAATTATCAATAGCACTATCGATAGTTACGATTAACGAAAACAATCGACGTTTCTTTTTTGCTATAGATATTCTTCGATAATAATTTACATCTATTTTTCTACTTGTTAATACTAGAGTTAACAAAAAATTGGTAGCATTTATAGCCAAAAATATAATATCAACTAGTTTGAGCGAATAGTTTTATTTTTTTTTTTTTTTACAAATGCTCATTATGAAATAAAATAAACTGAAAAATTAAACAATTAAATAAAAGGGAGAATTTAGTCGAGCAAATTACATAAATAAATTTATTTCATTTGAATGTGACAGTTAAAAGTTTTGTTGGTAAGCTTGAAAATATTAATTGCAGGTATTATTATAAAATTTTGTTTATTTCCCGAAAAAGCCCTTAAACCACAAACCATTATTCTTCATATTTATATTTTTCACAATTCTATTAAATATATTCAGTTATAAATACATACATTTTAAATTTCATATTTAAAGTTGTTGTCATTGAGAGTTCATATTATGTACAAAATGTTTACTCCATACTACAGTGCCGCTCATAATATGTTTCCGGTTCACTCTCGGTTCGTTTAAATGTTCTTACAGATGAAACAATGAGTCCCAGAACAATCCATATTATTGCTAGAATTCAAATATGGTTCTGATTGCGAACCAATATCGACATATCTCGGACAACAAAACAATAAAACTTTTCCAAACTGGTTGGAAATAATCTTTCGGTCAATTATCTACAACATATCCAAAATTCAGCTTCCTAGGTGATTTAGGGAGAGTAGAGGGGGGAAAAAGTGTTTTGGTCGGATCTAACACTCCCACAACCCCCAAGAATTAACGTATGGGGTTGAAATTTGTTACGTTGATAGGGTCCGTACCTAGGGTGTGCTTTTTGGAGGTATTAATATTTTACCACCACCCCCACCATTTTTAAACCACTCCTACAGGTCACCCAAATAAACCTAGAGGGCTGAATTTTTGTATTCGGATTGAGCTAGTATCAAGGGTGTGCTTTTAGGGGTTTCAAATTTTAATCCCCCACCATTTTTATACCATAAAGACCTGTTTTATTGTTTTTTAGCAGTTTTGTCTGGGTCAAAATCTCCCCAAATAAACCTAGAGGGATGAAATTTCGTGTATAGGTTAAGTTTATAGCCAGCCACTGCTTTTCGGATGTTTCAACTTTTAACCCTTATCCCCACGATTTTTACGCCAGTATTTCGTTGATTATTTTCTAACATGCCTAGAGACTTTCTGAGTAAACCCAGAGGGCTGAAATTTTGTACATGTATTGAGTTAGTATCCAGTTAGTGGCTTTTAGAGATTCCAGATTACCATGCCCACCACTTCTTCCATTTTTACGTCGGAATTAAATGGCATTGTTATATTTATCTGTTTAAAATGATTTATTTTAATACTAGTATCAGTAGGCATAGTAAATTTAAAAAAGATAATTTAACTCATGTGTGTCAAGTCCCGTAAGAATATTGTAGTTTTTTCATTTTTACCATGGAAAAAAGTTAGGGCAGACTTTTACTGCGATAAAAATGGTACAAAACATTTCATTGGTCATTTCATTGTAGGTAAATACGATCAGAAAATTTTACTGGCTTCAGAACCATAGTAACAATACACTAAATAATAATATGAATTACACTAATTTATTTTATTCGTTAAATTATCTTACCGTATTACACTTGAGTTTTAAATTTTTTCTGAATAAATTTGAGTTTTCTACAACTCAAATTTCTTGCCTAACAACAATTTAACTCGGAGAATTGTCAACCCGAAAACGCTTCAGCTCCGCTGTCGCGTTTTTGTTAGTTGACAATTCTTCTCGTTAAATTGCTAGGCAACAAATTTTTATTAGACAAAGCCAAATTTATTCGAAAAAATACAAACCTCTCGTGTAATAAGAAGTCAAAAAAGTGAATTAACTCTTATAATAAATGGAATAAATTTTGAAATTTAATTATCGTCAGTTTTTATTTATAAAATAAAAATTTTGAATTTTTTGGAAAGAAAAAATATCTTCATAAAGGCCTTCCAGTTCACTATTTAATGGAGACCACTAGTGTGACATTTTGAAAAAATTTGAAAAATTTTTTTTGCATTTTTCGATAGTCTACACTTTTGAAAATAACATATTACAATTTCTAGTGCATATCTCAAATACTTTTTGAGCTACAGCCATCTGAAGAGCGGATTTTGATTTTCATTGTTAACTTTGAGGCATTGATAAATGTATGAAGGTTGATAGTTCGGGAGTTTCTGAACGTAGCTGCCAGTCACATGTTGTGGAGCAGCTAGACGCTGGCACATTTAAACGACTCATCCAGTTTTACTATGACCATTATAGTGAGTACATCGTAAATAATTTTAGTAAAATTCTCAGTGATTAAAACTAAAAGGTAAGGTAAAGAAAAATTACATTTTTCAAATTCGCTGCAGTTATAACTCGAAGACAAATCATCCGATCGTTTTGATTCTTATTGCAGCTTCTTTTATATATGTTTCTTCGTGCCATGAACCTCCAGTTTTCCGATCGAATAAAAAATGTTATTTTTGCAGGTCAAAAATCATCAAATTTTCGCGCAAAATTTGAAACTTTTTCTTTTAAAAACTCCACAATTTTGTTAAATTTTAACGTTTTTTTTTTTTCGATTGAGGTTCATGGCACGGGCAATACATTCTAGTTTAATAAGGTTTTTCATTTTCTTTATTTCAGGCACTGTGAAGTCGCTATCACTGCAGCAGTGGGGGGACTTTTTTTGGAGCCTTGGGAGATCGCGAATAACTCACTGAATTTTCAATATTTTGGTGCAAAATTTTATCATAAATTTATTATATATATCAGCGAATATATCCTTAAAATATTAAAACATTCCATATAGTAGTTTTCTTTAAAAAAATTCCCAAAAATTACTTCTTTTTCAGGCGGTCACACTAGTGGTCCCCCTTAAGGTCCTTTTTTAATATTTAAAAACAAAACACAAAGGCAATTAACGGATAAGCATGGGTAGGCATACCCTCGTACGAATTGTGTTGGCATTGTTTTCCTGCTAAGTGCTATCAACATAGAATTGAAATTTACTAGATTCAGCCCTGAAAAACTGAAACCCTTTTTTTAAAGCCCCGTTCAGCCGGACACTTATCACCAGTTTTGAAAACACCAAAATAGAATTCGCGTGTACCCTTTCAACCACATTTAGATACCTTGAAAATACCGAGATGTAGCGAAAATTTCGACTTCTGTAATGTGCGTTTTTTTTTTTACTTATAAATTAGAAATTTTGGATTTGAATTGGGTGAAAAAATTTTTAATTTTGTCAAATTTTCACTTAAATATAGAGATATATTATTTTTCACAAACTAGTTCAGTTCAGCTTTTACCTAAAGGTGATATAATCAATCGAAAACTAGTTTGTGAAAAATAATATATTATATCTATATTTAAGTGAAAATTTGACAAAATTTAAAATTTTTTCACCATATTCATTATGGATTTTCACAAAGTAAAATTATCTACAATTAATTATGTGAATTTTGGATTTTTTAGAAAGAAAAAATATCTTTAACAAGGCCTTCCAATTGACTGTTTGAGGTCCTTTTTTTAATATTTAAAAAAAACGTACGTATGTGTTTCTATTGAATTTGAGTTGTGTTAATTTTTTTTTTGTTGCTAACTGCTATCGACATAAAATTGATATTTACTGAATTTCAACTCTTAAAAGCTTACCCCTGGGAGTAAGAAACTATTTTTTGAAAGTCGAAAAATCTTTTGAATGCCTTGACGGATTTGGCTGAAGTTTTTATATGTTACAGATACCTTTATGGTATGGCTCAGAAAAAATTGTCAGCTTCAAAAAAATATACTCCCCCCCCCAAAAAAAAAAAAAATTGTTTAACGTTTTAATATTTTTTTATCAACTTGTAGCTATGGTATAATTATCAAAATTTTTTTGCCGCCTTCTTACTATGATCTATGCAACATAAAATTTTTCAAAATTAATTTCCGAGTGCGCCATAGTTAAAAAAAAACTAAATGTATGAAAATATACGCTTCCGGGTACTCAGTCGATCGAAAATCGTTTGCGAATTTCAAATATGTTCATGAAGACATCTGTGTCTGCGTAGTTTTGAAAAAAATAAAATAGTAGATTCAAGTCTTATTAATTTCCACAATCAGCCGAACACTCATCATCAATTTTGAAACCACCAAAATGACAATTCGCTTGTAGCCTTTCAATTACATTTAGATATCTTGAAGATACCGAAGATGAAGGGAAAAATTCGACTCCCGTGATGGGGTCCCGTTACTCACGGCGCTTTTGTTTACATTTATTCTTTGAATATGTACTTAAAAATTTAAAAATTGAGGAAATTTTATTAAATAAGTAATTGTACAGTAAATCTGCAACAAAAGCCCGCCAAACATTAATAATGTTTCACAGGCACTCGATAACATTTAAAATTAAAAATATATACTGCGTCCGCATTAAAAGAGAGGTTGTGTTTGATTGATTATCAGATTGGAATGGCACTCGAACAAGCGGTCGGTGGCCTAATTGGTAAGGCGCTTGGCTAGCGTCCAAGAGATCCGGGTTCCAGTCCCAGCTGATCCAATTTTATAATTTTTCAAACACTATGTGAATTTTAACCAATTAAGTACAGTAGAACTTCTCTTAACCGGACAGCATTTACACGCGAAAATTTCTTTTGAATCAAATATTCCTAAATTCTACATAAAGGCTGTTTTTATAGTGCTCCAGTTCGTTCGCTAAAGGACTCAAAGCTATCCATTTTCGTATTTCAATGGTAATTTTTATAAATGTTATGGATGTCCGTAACCGTAACCGAAACTATCGGATATCCGAAATAATTAAATATCCGAAACCGCATCCGAAAATAAAAGTTTCGAATTTTTCTCGGATAATAACAGACAACACGCGTTGGCTAACGGAGTTGAAATCGAAGCAAGTTTTTGCTGCATGTATTTCTTTTGATAGATTTCCGTTGGTACGTGTTTGACATTCACTTTTAAGTAAAATTTTCCCCTTTCTCTAAGAAAAATTTTCACTGAAAACAATTATCCGTAACCGTATCCGAAACATTATCCGATATTATTATGTATCCGTAAAATAAACCGAAAAAAATGTTTTTAAATATCCGTATCCGTATTTGTATCCGAAATTTCATATTCATAACATTCCTGGTAATTTTTGCGTGAAAATGTTGTCCAGTTAAGAGAGGTTCCACTGTATATACTACAGAATTGTAATAATAAATATAATTGATAGCTTGTGGGTGTCATCCTTTTGAAATATGTGGGTGCTAAAATTATTATTATACTTTTTACCAGACTTCTGTATAGTATACGTAAACAAAATTTTAAATTCCTTTTTTTTGCCATTTAGAAGGGAGGTTTCACCCACTTAAAACATATAGAAGCAAAAAATTAATATTCTTGTTAATGCATCTATGTAAAATATGTGTACAAAATATCGTCAATTTTTAAATTTTTATATTCTTACTTGAATATTGTTTCACTAGAATTAGTACTTTTAAGTTCCAACCTTCAGGGGGATGTTTCACGCTTTAAAAACATTTTTAAGGGCAACTAGTATTTTTTATTTTATCAGAGAGTCACCCTTTACATATTGTCCAAGTTTAAGGATTTTATGAATTTTCAACTACTTGCGGTTTCCTTTTCAGTTATACTAAAAGACTCATTGAATCGACAGCGTATCGAGAGCGGCACTATATCGATGGGAAACGAACAACAAACGGCACTGTAATGTGAACATAATAAGATTTTATCGGAGCGCGACTGGTACGTGATCGTATCGATAGCAGCACTATAGTTTGGAATGAACATATAGTAGTGATTAGTGATTGTCATAAACACTGATGTACGTTCCATATGTATAAAAAAAAATGAGGTGGAAACGATAGTGATTATAGACCACTGGCCACTGGGTAGAAAAATCATAATGATTACAGTCCACTGGGTAGTCAGATCATAGCGATTATGATCCACTAGGTAGCAACTCATAGTGATTATGGACCACTGACAAGACAGGGGCGGAGGCCGGACCTATCGATTTTCATGAAACTTTGATGTTATAGAACATCAACAAATAAATGACACGTTTTTTTTTTGTTTTTTTTTTTTTTTTTATCTGCGGAAAAAAACTTTGAGGGGGTGAAGTCGCTCTTCAAAAATTGAGATAAAAATTTAATTTTTTAAATATCTCGAAAACAGTAAAAGATATACCAAAAGTTTGAATTGGCTAGGTATATTGTTCTTTTTTAAAAATCTATCTATTGATATGCAATTTGTTCAAGTTACATCAACAGGGGTGGTTGGGGATTAAAATTTGGAGGTTAATTTTGCAAAAAGGGGGTGAAAAATAAACAATACAAAAATTTTGTTTGCAGATTCAAATCTACGCAAAAAATCCAATTGACCTGTTCTTGCCAAATTTCCTAATATTAAGTTTAAAACAATTAGAATAACGTAGAAATGGGACTCTCGAATTCAAAATTCAGTTTGAGCGACATTGGAGAGGGTGTGAGTCACCCTCTTAAATTACAACTAGTTTTTATACACTCATTTTTACTATTAACACACTGACAGTGAGTAATAATGTCACAATAACTGGCTCTGAAATTGGACTGTCGTAGGTAGAGGTTTGTTTTTTAATGGTACTTTTCGTTATCGTAAAATTTTGGTCGTAAATATAAATTTTTGAAGGGCCATTTCACCCCTTTAAACGGTTTTTTCGCAATTAAAAGAAAAATACGTTTCGCTTAATTTTTAGTGTTCTACAACATATTTAAGTTTCATCAAAATCGATAGGTGCGGCCTGGGGACCTTTACTTGTGAGTAAAGAGTGATTATGGACTACTGGATAGTAAGGTCACAGTGATTATGAATCATTGAGTAGTAAGATTATAGTAATTATGAACCATAATGATTATGGATCGCATACGTTTACTGCGTAAGCTTATAGCAGTTATGGACTACTGAGTAATAAAAGCCATAGTGACAAGCGACCGCTGGATAATAAACCTGTCAGTTTATCAATATATCAACATAATAGCTGATAAGTCGTTAGCTGGTTTTGGTTATTCAATTCGCAGCAATACCTAACAATGTATAATTATATCTCTTTGATGTATATATAATAACATGCAAAAACAAACAGTAAGATTCATCTGCCAATATTTTCTCTGGGATTATATTATACGGTTTGATGGTAAATATTTATCGATATAAAATTCATTGTATGTAGATAAAAAATTTAATAATTAAAAGTAAATTTGTATTTAAAACATAAACATGTATACATATGTATGTATTCCAGTTAACAATAAAAAAACGAATATAATTTGTATTGTTTGCATAAAATTTTCATAATTTGTTTATCATAAAATGAAAAGAATATGGCAAAAAATTTTACTGGCGGCTTTGTTCCTATGATATCTGAAATCATTACATCAAATTAAATAACCGCGCATCCCCTTTCAAATGTTTCGTTTTAAAGTAAATAACTAAAATTTTGAAGCCAGTCATTCGATTTTTTCATAGTCGACTGCTATAATTTCTTCGTTTCGATTTAAATCTCTCAGTAAGGAGACAACTTGCAACAAGTTGCCTATGTCTTATAGCCTACGTCGCGTCAACTTGACCATCACTGTGTAAAATTAATTACAAGTCGATTGGAAAACTAGCTGGAACCTGAACGCGAAACACACTAGAGTAGGAATAAATTTTTCCAAAGTGAGATGTTTTCTTCATAGTAAAATTATCCTATGTCATTTTTGTCATTCGTTCCAATTCGACCATAAATACTCAGTTGGTAAACGCTATAAAGACGTCTTAGGAAAGAGTTCCTTAAAATGGCAAATGTCTTAGCACCGTCGACACGGGTCAGTTGAGCCCAGCTTTGCAAATTATCTGATAATTTCAAAAATTGAGCGTAACAGTCATATTTATTTGAGATAGGAAATTCAGTATATTAATCTGTATATGACTACGGTTAGTTTATTATAGTTTATTATAAAATATAGATCATTTTCTTATGGTTCATAAATTTTATAGCTTTTTAGATTTTGGCTAAAGTTAACCTCAAGATCGGGTTACTTGAGCCCAAACCTAAATTTCCAAATGATTTGCATTTGAAAACAGTTTGAGACCATGCAGGATGTTGGTTACTAACTAAAACTCATTGTACAAACATGTATTTATTCAAAAAACATGAATAGGTACCAAAACTGAATAAAAATTTTCAAACAAAAATTATTATGGATACCAAATTATTTTTATGAATTAAAGTGTGTCTTTTAGTCTACCTAAAGAAAATAATCCTTTTTTGATTAGTGTAGGTGGAGGTATTTTCTTGACTATATCTTCCCATTTATAGTACATAACGTCCTTGTTCTTGGACCACTTCCATGCCTTTTTAATTAGATCCATGTACTCAGTGGCGGCGGTAAGCAATGAGAGACCCTCCGCAAGAATCGTTTTGGAGGCCCGCTTCCGCCCCGGTGTGAAACCGGTGACCTTTTTTTTTGCTCGCCAGTTGTAAAAATTCCGCCCTCTTTTTACAGAAATGCGGTCCTTAAAATTTGCTGCCCCGGGCAAATTCCCGGGTTGGCCCCCCTGGAGCGGGCCCTGCAGAGTGATGAGTGCGATAACGAGACTGTGTTTACTCTTGTACTAGAGACTGGCTGGCAAGTGGCAACATACACGCGCACAGATAAAAGCTGTCTGTCAAGGTCACTCGCTCACAACGCACCGCAGAGTATAGAGAAGGAAAACTATTGCGCTACTGATAGTAACCGATGGTTTTTAGTAAACTATCGATAAAATATCGATAGTACTGTCGGTAATTCCTCGACTGTAAAAAATCATCGATAGTTTCAACTGTGCTATCGATAGTTTTCCTTGTCTACCGCAGAGCAGAACAGTTAGTCAAAAATTAGAAACAATTATTATTGAAATAAATGACAAATGCATTTGTTTTATTTACATCTTCTCTATTCAAAAACCATTTGAATGTTTAAAAAAATCATAGGAATTAACAAGTTTACCTCTGCCGGCCGGGGGCCCCCAAGGCCGCCGAGGCCGTCCCGCACCGCGGGCCCTGCGGGCCCTTTATCGCCGCCACTGCATGTACTGTTTTATACCAAAGTTGTAATGGGCGCAAGTTACCCTAATTTTAAGGCTATTTTACTGATTTATCAAAACCTTAATTTAAAAAATTAACGAAATAATTGGCATATGAACATATCTGAAATTAGTTTAGTAATGAATAAAATATTAAAATTATACACTTACATTCCTTTGTAGGCTATCACAATTAATTTTACAGTCAGAAGTTAGCAACGTAACAAAACATCAACTTCAAACAGAGAGCAAACAACACTTGTCTGACCTCTAGTGTCAATTTTCAGAACTACCTAAACTTAAACACCGTAAACCTACTGCTGTTACCTATTAGCTAAACATGTATACAGAACATAATACTCTTTTCCGTTTTGGGTTCAAGTTACACCCCAAGGCTTAGGTAATCCGTGTTTACGGTAATTTATAAATCTTACAATTTTAAGAGTCAAAACTATTTCAAGAATCAGTCTTAATTTTATGGTCTATCTACACTGGCAATTTTTACTCTATCAAGTCGCTCTCTGAGAGCACTTGCGTGCTGTGTACACGTTGCCATAGAGCACTTGCTGCAAGTTTTAGCTCTCTCTGCAAGTACTCTATGCTTGCACGGACTTGCTAGTGTACACGTACGACTTGGTAGAGTGACTTGCGAGAAGTCAGATTTGAAATTTTTTCTGCAATTTTTTAGGTAAATATGTATTTATTTATGGACGTAGGAAATAATACAATAGACAAAGCAATAAATCAATAAAAATAGACAAAAGGAGATGTTTGAGTTTACGACACTTGCAATAAAGAATATTTCGTGTCAGGACATTGCCAATAAGTACGTTCATAAAACGACTTGCAAAAAAATATCAAAATTTAGTGAATTGGCAGTTGCCTATATGAATTGAGTAGAAAAACTTGCACAAGTTGGTTCTAAACAGATTAGAAAAGTTCTTTGCAATTTTTAACACACATACATATTTTATATACATGTATACAACTGTTTTGTGAGAGTATGTATTGTGTACCTACAAATAATACCTTTTTATTTATTTTTTTATTCAATATATTTACAGTAGCATCATAAAATATAAATGGAGATATATTTATTGTGAGGAGTAATTCCCAGTTTAAAAAATAATAATAACAAATTCCTAAATATTTTTATTTTTTTATTCAATGTTTGTGCAACAACAGTCCAAAAAAAGTAAATAGTGATAAATTTATTTTGAGAAAATTTATGATTATATGAAAAGTTTGTTTTTACTTGGTTTCAAACAAAATTTTTTTGAAAAACTGGGCTATTGCTTTCGATCAACCCAAATACAATTATAATTTGAACTGATTAATTGAAATTTAGTATGGCGGATGCTAATCATATTAGTTAACCTTTAACATTACATTTCAGCCAAAATTTCATAGATACTGTCTATATCAGCAGTCTTCAAAATTTTTTAACTGCCTACATGCTTAAACTTTTTCCCCCAGAAATGTTTTAAAAATTACCTAAGTATAAACTTTAAAATACTCCTGTCGCAGCATCCTACATAACATAGCGAATTTCCGTTTATAAAAATTAGTTTTTCTCGGAAACTAGTTGACACAGAATAATAATTTAAAGCTTTTTTTGTGTTATTTTGTCTCCCCATTTCAATGATCATGACAGTGGCTATAATAGCTGAATTCCATTCTGAAAATTCGCTAAAACTACGTGCGCTCCACTTTGGAAGACACTGGCCTAAATTAGGGTTGCCATCCATCCGGATTTCCCCGGATTTGTCCTCTTTTTGAGGGCGTCCGGGGAACGTCAGGGCGGGATTTTCGATCCAGTTCTGGTTTTAGTTACCAAAACTAATAGAAGAAAAAAAAATTATATTTTATACATAATTGCAATGATTTTATAATTTATTATTTCAAAAAATTATAAAATTGCAAATTGTAAAAGAAGTTCCTTGTTAAAGGTACAATAGGATAATAAAATCCATTAAAAATTGTAAATACCAGCAATAAACATTACCTGTAAAAGATGAGGTCGAATTGAATAAAATCATCTAGTGTGAGGACAGACCGGTACGGTCAGATTGGAACGTCAATAAAGTAATTATATTGTATACTTGACATAATATCCATTATCTATTTGATTTTAATTGTGTTCAGAAATAAGAGTTGCGTTACTTTGTGGAAATTCATTCTAAACAAAATTAAAAACAATTTTAAATTTTTTGTTTTTTTGTTTTTCTTTTTTTTTTTAGAAACAAAATATTGTATTTGAAAGGATATCCGGGTTTTAAGCTCTGAAATCCGGGTTTTCGGGGCTCATTGTCCGGGTTTGATAAATTTTCTATTGGCAACCCTACCCAAATCATAATCATTGAGTGGAATTAAAATTTTTATTTCTTTTATTTTAGCCAGCTAGAATTACTAATTTAATAGCACATAATATTACTGGAATTTACTGTTATTGGAAAGTCAGGTAAATAAATTAATAATCATTTAATATGATATTTGTGATAACATAAAAATTACAACGAAGTGTTGAGGTGAGTATACGTACAAAAACACGGCTCTGAGAGAACTAAACATTATTTGTGAATAAAAAAAAATATATGTACATCGAGAAAGTGCGCAAGTACTATCGACCGAAAACTTGCAGATAGTATGAAGTATGTTTATACGTGATCGCAAGTTCTTTCATAGAGTAACTTGCGAGAGTAACTTGCGAAAGAAAACTTGCAGAAAGTATAAAACATGTGTACACGTCTGTGCAAGTAGTGTCTGCAAAAACTTCCGCAAGTGACTTGCCAGTGTAGAATGACCATTAGATTGTGTATAGTTCAAGACGTAGTAAGATATACAACGAATAGAATACATGGTTAAATTGCAAGTGATAAAACAAAAATTTTATTTCACTTTAATAACGCTTTTTTTAATTGTGACAATTGTTCCGAGCATTAGTTCTTCATTTCCAAACAAAGAAATAAGTATATAAGCCTGTAAATTATATATTTTATATAAGTACTAATTTCAAACAATATCCGATGAACAAATTAATAATAGGAACGGGTGCTCTTAAGAATTACTATACATTAAAGCATGTAATTAATATAATTTTAATTTGTTTAAAAATGAACAATTAATATTTGCAAGAATTATCACAATTAAAAAAAAAAACGCCGTGAGCAGCGGAGCCCCATCACGGAAGTCGAATTTTTCCTTTCATCTTCGGTATTGAGTGTCTACAAGCGAAATATAATTGAAAGTCCACAAGCGATTTGTAATTTTTGTGGTTTCAAAACTGATGATGAGTGTCCGGTTGATCGGGGCTTTAAAAAAAGGTTTTAAGTTTTTAAGGGCTGAATCTCAGTAAATTTCAATTTTGTGCCGATAGCAGTTAACAGGGAAAAAGCCAACACAATTCGTACGAGGGCATTTCTATCCATGCTTATCCGCCAATTGCCTTTGTGTTTTATTTTTAAATATTAAAAAAGGAACTTAAATAGTAAACTGGAAGGCTTTTATGAAGATATTTTTAAATCCAAAATTTCTATTTTATAAATAATAAAAATCCAAAATTCCTAATTTATAAATAAACAGTGACTTTAATAACATTTTCAAATTACTTAATATGTATGTATTTCATTTGTTAAAAAATTGTATTCACTTTTTTTTTAATTTTTTAAAATTACTATTCGCCTACTTGTATTTAGAATAAAAGTAATGCATTTAAAACACATTTAACAATAGCATTCAATTCCGATGTAAAAATGGAAGAAGTGGGGAGAAAAGTAACGTGGACTCCCTAAAAGGTACTAGCTGGATACTAACTGAATACACGTACAAAATTTCAGCCCCCTAGGTTTCCTTAGAGAATCTCTAGACGTGTTAGAAAACAAGCAAAAAAATTAAGGAAATATTGGCGTAAAAATCGTGGGGGTAAGGGTTAAAAGTTGAAACCCCCAAAAAACAGTGTCTGGCTATTAGCTTAACCTGTACACAAAATTTCAGCCCTCTAGGTTTATTTGGGGAGATTTTGACCCGAACGAAACTGTTAAAAAACAAGAAAAATCATGTTCTTTTGGGTATAAAAATGGTGGCGGTAGGGTTTGAAAGTCGAGACTCCCAAAAGGCAACCCCTTGATACTAACTCAATCCGAATACAAAATTTCAACCCTCTAGGTTTATTTGGGTGACCTGTGCGAGTGGTACAAACTTCGAAAACGTCGAAAATGCATGAAATTGTAGCTTAAAAATGAGGGGGGTGGGGGTAAAATATTAAAACCTCCAAAAAGCACAACCTAGGTACGAACTTTATCAACACACCAAATTTCAACCCTCTACGTTAATTCTGGGGGGCTGGGGGCCTGTTAGATCCAGCGAAAATCGTTTTTCCCCCCTCTACTCCCACCAAATCATCCTAGGAAGCTGAATTTTGGATATGTTGTAGATAATTCACCGAAACATTATTTGAAACCGGTCTGGGAGAGTTTTATTGCTTTTCCGCCCCCCACCACCCCCTTAAAAGTCGGGTCAGAAAAAAAATTTGCCCAAAATTTTACCCCACTTTGATAGTATGAGGTGCCTCGAAAATGAGCCCCATTTACCAAATTTCATCTCTTAACTTCCATAGGGGGCCCTACACAAATTAAAAGGTGGCGGGAATATATATATATATATATATATATATATATATATATATATATATATATATATATATATATATATTTATATGTATATATATATATATATATATATATATATATATATATATATATATATATGTATATATATATATATATATATATATATATATATATATATATATATATATAGATCAGACTTTTTTTCTACATATTCGTGTTCTAAGGGTCCGAAAACGGATAGCGCCCCTACTCTCGCCTCTCGCAGCTCTTATCGTATAGACTGTATAAGTCTAATTTTTCGGAGAAAATTCGACTAATAATGTGGCATTTTGTGAAGTAAAGTATTTGTTTTATTACTTACAAATGTGAATGTCATAAAGTAACCTAGTTAATATTTTGGTTAAATTAGTTTTAAATTGAATTGGCTCAAATTAAATGGGAAGTAACTACATAACTCTTTTTAGGTAAATCAGTGAATTTTAGCTACGGCCCTCCTTGCATCAAAATTTGCCTTTGTAATATACTTTTTGTCTTTTTAAATATTTTGTTGTTTTCTTAGTTTTTTTATTCATAGATAGTTAAACTTTTTCCCTTTGATTTAGACAAAGGGTGTTACGGAAACTCTAATTCGAATACTCTCATAGTACTCAAATATTTCCATTAGCTTTCATTATCATTTACTTATTATCATTATAGTTAACTAAATATTAGGATGATTTACCTTCCTATTCTTGTGTAACATAACAACTAAAATTATCATAATTTCACACGTAAAATTACCCCCAAAAATATAATTTTTACTTTTTATTACATATGTAATTTTTTCCACTACCAACTAAACTACAATAAAACCATTATATTTGTATCCCATACCGCCACTTGGTTACCGTACATATAGCACCATCAACACTCCTAACTTTACAATACCAGAATTTGTATTTTCAACTAGGCGGCTTTCAGCTAGTGTGGGAAGTTTAGCTGATACTTTCACATTTATTTATTCGCCCACTGACGAATAATTTGTTTAGGTAATAGTTATTATAGACAGGGTCGTGGATATTAATGGTAGGTCTCGAGAATAAAGCACATCTTTTAAAAATTTCTCCCTGAAAAAGTAAGTGATGAGCAAAGAAGAAAACGTTTTTACTTTTTCCGGGCCCCTACCGACTGCTACGGGCCTCCTCTACCCCGTCCTCTCGTCGAGCCAGACTATTGGTTAGCCTGACATAAATACTTTTTTATGTCATAAACAAATATTTCATTTATCACTAAAATAGGTAGATAAAGTTCTGAATTCGTTGACATCGTAACCTATTTCTGTTTCTTTTATTTTTGACTAGTTCTTTAAATCGCTGGATTTTTATCAGCTGATTTCATTAAAACAGTTAAATACAGCCAAATCTAGATGAGCTATAGTTCAACGGGCCAATATCTTTTTCTCGCTTATGAAGGTTTCTCACTTAACAAAGTTTTAGATTTATAGAGGTCCAGAATCGGTTTTTCTCACTTACAGAGTTATAATAAAAAGGAAAACGAAATGTAAATACATTTTTATTTAAATTTGGTACGGATACTTCTTTACAATAAAAAATAAATAAATAAATAGATAAATAAAAATTACGTACATAATCATGTAATATTATATTGATTATTTATTTATTATTTATTTACTTAAACAAATCCGTTAATTTCTTCTGCGCTTTCGTTTTCGTATTTTGTACATGTTATTCAGGTACATAAAAATCTTATTGCAACTTGTTTTGTCAATACCCGTCGAAAATTAAAAATAAAAAAATCGGTAAAGTGTCTCTAGTGCATCTACAGCATTTACAGCAATTCAATTTCGAAAGCATAGATACTGAAGAGAATCGTTTATATCGTATTGGGGCAAGTGGTAGTCTCAGTCATAGATGTTTCCGGCGTGAAAAACTACTCTCTCATGCAGAGGTCTCTGTTTCTCACTTATAGAGGTTTTCGGGGGTTAAAATGACAGGACCTGGCAATCACTCTCACTCGTCGGCTTCTCTCGCTTATCCACTTCTCGCTCATCCATGTTTGACTGTATATAACTGAATAAATTTCATTTTAATTTTAAATTTGAAAGAAATATTATGGTAAATTTAGATCATTCGGCGGTACCTATATCTGAATATCCTGGCCGTCCTGGGCCATAATATTCAACATTGTGCACTATATACATATACCTACTGATGATAATTTTATTTTATTGCTTGATACTTGTAGGTACGTATTGTTAGATATGTACGTACTAAACTTATGTACGTTCACCCTAAAGCATCATTAATTCAATAGTCCCCTACATAAAACAATGTAAAGTGGGACATAATTTATGATTTAAAGTTACATAATGTTGTTTGATGTAATATAACCAAATTAAACTCCATTATAAATTCACTCATTTAAATGTTACATGTATTGATAGACATACATGCACACATGTATGAAGTTATGAGCATATGCTATTTGGATACAGAATGTACCAGATACAACCACAATTATAATCTTTTAAAGATAATTAATTGCGTTTCATAAATTATTTTCCATACTCTCTTTTACTGCTCAACAACACAAGCGACAACACAGTTTTTAAGATGTTAAGTTGATTTATTGGGGGTCAAGTGGTTGTTCTCAAAACTCTATGAATTTCTGGAATGAATTCCAGTGAAATGACAATTCTAACTTAATAGTTTCTTGGTTATTCATTTACGTATTTAACCAAATAAAAGTATTCATTATTGTGACAATTAAACCACATTATATTAAACGTTGTTCATTACGTAAAATTGGTGAATGGTATACATGATTTACCCCAATTGATTTGATTAAGATGTAAAAAAATTAAATTTGGGGTGAAATGTAGCAATAATTATTGCTACATGTGATGAATCAATTCAACACGTTATTTATTTACTTTGGAAAACGGTAATAAAACCTTAATCTAATTAATAAATAATCGATTTGTAAAAATGTCAAAATACTGACATCTAACATTTATGTTTGAAATTAATATCAGTCCAATATATCATCTCATAGAATTCAAAAAAATCAATTATATATGTATATATATATTAACGACATCTAGCGTTATAGTTTCAAATTGATATCTAGGGACAATGTAAAAACTAATTACACGTTTGCAGAAATCTGAAATTTAAATTTATATCAAGTGCGTACATTATTTAATTAAACATTTATTTTTCAAAAGAAATAATTAACAAAACAAATTACATAATTAAATAAATAACTGATACTAATTAAAAAGGACAGACAGTTAGCGAGAAGTGCTCTTCTCGTGTGGCCTTCGGGCCGCACACATCAAAAATAAAAAATATGTATATTTTAAAATTAGTTTAAGTATCATTTATTTAAGTGTATTATTGAAAATTACAAATTCTTCATTGTTAAGATAAGTATTATTTTACTATAACATATTTGGAAATTTACTTAAACATAATGGAAAAATAATTTATATTTAAATGATTAGAAAATAATTAAACGTAGCGTGTAGGTAAAATTTAAATTTTAAAAAAAAAATCGTATATTAATATAAGATAAATATGTTTTGGAAATTTCTTTAAATTAAAATAAAAGACAATTTATATTAGATAGATAAAAGAAAATAATTAAGTGTAATATGTAAAAAAAAAATAATTTATATTCAAATATTTAACGTCGTTTGTACTTTCGCATTCATTCAGATTTCCAAAAGATTTCTGGGGATTTAGCAAAAAAAAGTCTGCGACTATAAAATTTAGATAATTTGTAGTTTAAGAATATAGATATATTTAGTTAATTGATAGATTTATGTTTTAGATTATCATTAAGTAAATACTCAAACAAATATATACCGATTGTGTTTACAGTTAATCATTATTAGATCACATGACTATTTCCGGTTTAGATAAACAAAATGTTGAACATGTGCAACTTTACGATTATTTCGATATCTGCTTAAATCTTTTAAATCATGTAGCTGGGTCTGTCCATACGAAAAGGTCCATAACATAAAAAAATAAAAAATATGATAAAATTATAATATTACTGGTATTGTGTTGTGTATTAGATGTAGGAAGTGGGCACCACTGTGTTTTTGCAGGGAACTTGTATTTTGTTTGTTTTTTTGCCAGTTGTTTGGAGGCAATGTTGATTGTTAATGGTGTGTTGATTTTTTTGTATCCTTTTTAAGAATAATATTACAGTTATAGTTGAAAGTTGAGACGTTTTGATACAATAACAACAATCTACAGGATCTAAGGTAACTATAACCCTAAAGCTTTTACTTCAAACTAATTTCATATAATTATGAAATGGATGAAAGATTAGCAACCCAGTAACTGTAACGTGAGTTACCAAAACATTAATTTGTTTCTGTAACTTTTAGAAAATTGGACTCAGACATATGATTTTTTGTATTCTCTTCACAAATAACTCATTGATTGCAGAACTAATTTTTTTATATTTTTATAAAAAACAAAAATGTAAATTTAACGTACCTAAAAAATGTAACGTGAGTTACCATTCTGGTAACTCACGTTACGGAGTTTCTTAAATAGGAGTTGTTTCTTTATTCGAGAAATGATGTGTGCCAGAGTAATGAGGATGCCATCCCTGAAGTAAAAGTTATGTGTTTGAAGTGTGTTTCTGGACAAAATAACAAACTTTTCAAAATAGATGAAAATGACGTTACTTTTGTTAGTGTTAACAGGTTTTAAATGTACTTCCTTACCCAGAAATTGAAATGAAAAGTGGTAGGATGTACTACAAGTTCAAAAAATCAATTGATATTAAAAAGAAGTAAAAAAACAGTAAGGGTTTCCCATTATGAATTTAGAAATGTTTTAACCAGTATTATAAGACAGCCTACTATAAATTGTAGGATTAAAATAAATAGGCTACTTTTTCACCTTCTGTTTAAAACTTCTATTATTTAAGACTAGTATTTTATAGTTTATAGCAGGTATTATAAAATTGTTCTGTTATTCTGATATTTAGTAATAATAAAACTTTCCTAGTATTTCATATGTGTCGCTTAATTTGTTTGCCTAAATTCTTCTTTTCTAAAATTACTTCTAAATAAAAAAGGGCTTCAAGATTGTAAAATATTCTTTTAAAAACTGTATACTTTGATTTGAGTAATGTATACAAATAATAATTATTTTATATAACTGTTTTCAAACCATTTTCCAATGAAGACAAAATGTAACGTGAGTTACCGACATTGATATGGGATTTTAATAATAAAGTCTGCTACAGGCATAGGAAAATTTTGAAAAACCTATCATCTTCTATATAACACACACAGGTTGAATATAAAAAAAAATTATTCTTGTAACTTTGAATCGGGAGCAGAAAAAAGCAATTGACTCCAAAGTAAATTTTGTACTGTCCCTTTTTTGTAACGTGAGTTACCAAAATGTTTAAATTATTATTTCAGTTGTGGACAATTCAAAAGCTTTAAAAAAAATGATGGTAAAAGCAGATCATCATGTTAATACTAGGAAAAATTCCGATTAAAAAATGTTTTAACTTAGTGTTGTTATAATACAAAAACTCTTAAATTTGATTCACTTGGTAACGTGAGTTACCGTGGACATACCCAGCTTATTATTAATATTTAACTCGCAACGTAATTTTCTAAAACATTTCAATTTAAATCTGAATTTATTTTGGTCATCTGTAATCTCTGAAATTTTAAAAAGGCGTTCAATTGTGTCTGGACAGGGGTAAACGCTGGCAGGCTAAATTTAATTTAGTTTGCTCCCTCATATGAAATCCGACACGTATATCGCAACAAAAATTGCAATAGTTTCTCGTCGTAAAAATTTTCTTTCCGATTTCTCTTCAAGAAATCGAAGGAGCACGTTTGGGTAAAGGAAGCCGTATTTTAGGCCCCCACTCGTCTCGTGTTTAAGCGTGACTTAGACACTTTAATTATACCTAAAAAACAATTAAAGATATAAAAAAAAAAATCAAAAAATCAAAATAAAAAAAAAAAAAATAAATAAAAAATTTTAATTAAGGAACTCAAACAAATTAATATCGACTAATTTACAAATTTCATAAAATTTGATGCTTACAAAATGCTTATACAAGTTATTCTAGTCATAAATTTTAAAGATACAATTATAAAATTTCAAATAGTGACATCAATTTAATTTAATTAATAACATATCTTTAGAAAATATATTTTATAGCAATATTTAAAATTGTTCCGTAAAATTCGAAACTTCAAATTTATATTTAGGTCAAAAGTGTGTAAATTTACCAACTGATGTGGTGATACTTTCCCATAGCCAGTACACACCATATACTTATATCGTGCGTCTCGGTTTGGAAAGTATGGCCACACCAAAGGCTAAGATGCAAATTCTATTTAAAATATATTATGTAAATTTATTTGAATTAGTTTATCAGTCTTTCAAAAATATGTATAAATTCTCAAAAACTTGTAATAATTTGTTGCCGTAAATTTTAAAGATTCCAAATATTGTAATTCAAAAATTGTTTCTAGTCACCTTTCATTGTAATAAAATTGTAATTTATGAATTTTCGTATTTCTAATTTAAAAACCACCCTTTTAGTTGTTGAAAGGAAAATTTCAGGTTATTTGGGGATCTTGTGGTTTTGGGAAAACGATCTGCGACCATAGCCTTCCACTGCAACACACTCTCGTCTCCGTAAGACCTGGAGAATGCTCTGCTGATCGAAACCCCAACCAACCCGAAAAGTAGCACCCAAATTTAAACCCGAAAACATAACCACCCTACCAATAACCCCCCCCCCCCCCTATCAACCAATAAATAATCAATAAATACAATAATATTTAAATTTTTAAATTTTTATTTTTTGCTACATTAATGATAGCAGTTAAGAAAATTTCCCAAACTTGTTATTATTAATTTATAATTTGCATCTTGGTTTCCATCTTTAACATTTAACATATATTTTAAATATCAATCTATGTAACAGGAAATATATCAAGAAGAAGTTTAGTTTATATATACCTTATTGGTGGAAAAGTATCAAACCAGTTGAGGCAATTTGACACAAGCGGCCAATACCAAAAAAGATTATATATGGAACTTTAAATATCATATTTGGGATTTCAATCAATTCAAGACACTCAAATCTACAGATAAACAAGATAAGTATATTCCTAAATCTATACACAAATTCCACATACATAAATCCTACAACCATCAATAAACCAATCAAAATACATTCCCAAACTATTCCCAAAACCCTTTGCCAAATTTCACATTCAAAAAAAAAAAAATAATTCTCTCATCAAATTTTTAGAATCAAATAACATACAGATATCGAAATTAATATAATTTAGAACAAATATAAATACCTTTGAATCAAATAACATACAGATATCGAAATTAATAAAACTTAGAGCAAATATAAATACTAAATATAAATAATAAATAATATCGAAAATAATTAACAAACAATACAAAATAATTAAAATCAAAAGATAATTAAATAAACTTAAAAAAATACTATACAAATGAAAATAATTTATACATAAATAATCAAAAATTAGATAATATCCAGAATTTAATAAATAACATAAATTTTCACCCAAATAATTATATGTCTACCGAGATCACTCGACAGAGCGACCCATTTACGAAAACCGAACTCCAGCGAATACGAGCTGGAAATGTCGTTAATAATTTTCGTATTCGGGAAGGTTTGTTGATACATCTCTTGACAAACATAAAAAAAAACAAATTGTTTTACAAAAATCAATCTTACAGTATGTATTAGATTATTTTCATAGATCAATATTTGCTTCTTATGTTGCAATTATTTGTACGTACCGTAAAATACCTAACAGATTTCATTATCCCAATTTATATAAAATTGTAAAAGAATATGTAAACAATTGTAATATTTATACAGAGTATAAACTAGTAAACAAAATTGTGATATCGCTTTCCAAAGTTACCCCCCAAAAAATATTTCAAAAAATTTTCATCGATTTCGTACACCGAATTATAAGAACTCGTGGACCCCCAAAGAACAAAGACTTCAAATATATCTTGTGATTGCAGATTACTTTAATCGTTGGATCATCGCTAAACCTACAAAAAAACATCATCAAAAGTCGTTACAAGTACACTAGATAACATTTACCACATTTGGGATACGGATCAACAATACCATCAAATTACCAATCAGTATTTCATAGTGAAAGATACAACAACTTCTGCTTCGAGAGAGCGATTCACCAAATTTACACCTCTCCATATAATCCAAGGGCGAATGCAGCAGAACGTACTATTAGAAATATAAAACTAAAATTAACCACAATGATTTACAATATTCAATCAATCACGCAAATTGGGATACCTTTCTAAAGTACGCAATCTTCACCATCGGCAATTCGTATATTTCACCAATAAATGCATCTCCAGCACAAGTATTTTTAAACCGCCAGATGCTAACTCCAATAAACGTAAATACTGAATTATCATAAATCTTACAAGCTGATAAACCCGATCCACAAAAGGTTCAACAAGCAGTAACAAAAGCACATGAATGTATTAAAATCTAACAGCAAATCGTCCACAAACATCAAACTTCCCAGTAAATCAATGGTCTACAAGAAAATCTACAACATCTTTCACCGTCTACCGCCATTTTGCAAGATACACATACTTCCGCAATCAGTCTTCAGTATATGTCATATAAGGTATTTAAAACCAACATAAATTTACGTAGCGTTCCGCTTTTTGCAAACGGGGTGAAATGTAGCAATAATTATTGCTACATGTGATGAATCAATTCAACACGTTATTTACTTTATTTACTTTGGAAAACGGTAATAAAACCTTAATCTAATTAATAAATAATCGATTTGTAAAAATGTCAAAATACTGACATCTAACATTTATGTTTGAAATTAATATCAGTCCAATATATCATCTCATAGAATTCAAAAAAATCAATTATATATGTATATATATTAACGACATCTAGCGTTATAGTTTCAAATTGATATCTAGGGACAATGTAAAAACTAATTACACGTTTGCAGAAATCTGAAATTTAAATTTATATCAAGTGCGTACATTATTTAATTAAACATTTATTTTTCAAAAGAAATAATTAACAAAACAAATTACATAATTAAATAAATAACTGATACTAATTAAAAAGGACAGACAGTTAGCGAGAAGTGCTCTTCTCGTCTGGCCTTCGGGCCGCACACATCAAAAATAAAAAATATGTATATTTTAAAATTAGTTTAAGTATCATTTATTTAAGTGTATTATTGAAAATTACAAATTCTTCATTGTTAAGATAAGTATTATTTTACTATAACATATTTGGAAATTTACTTAAACATAATGGAAAAATAATTTATATTTAAATGATTAGAAAATAATTAAACGTAGCACGTAGGTAAAATTTAAATTTTAAAAATAAAATCGTATAATTAATATAAGATAAATATGTTTTGGAAATTTCTTTAATTAAAATAAGAGATAATTTATATTAGATAGATAAAAGAAAATAATTAAGTGTAATATGTAAAAAAAATAATTCATATTCAAATATTTAACGTCGTTTGTACTTTCGCATTCATTCAGATTTCCAAAAGATTTCTGGGGATTTAGCAAAAAATAGCAAAAAATTTAGATAATTTGTAGTTTAAGAATATAGATATATTTAGTTAATTGATAGATTTATGTTTTAGATTATCATTGAGTAAATTCTCAAACAAATATATACCGATTGTGTTTACAGTTAATCATTATTAGATCACATGACTATTTCCGGTTTAGATAAACAAAATGTTGAACATGTGCAACTTTACGATTATTTCGATATCTGCTTAAATCTTTTAAATCATGTAGCTTATTATTAATATTTAACTCGCAACGTAATTTTCTAAAACATTTCAATTTAAATCTGAATTTATTTTGGTCATCTGTAATCTCTGAAATTTTAAAAAGGCGTTCAATTGTGTTTGGACAGGGGTAAACGCTGGCAGGCTAAATTTAATTTAGTTTGCTCCCTCATATGAAATCCGACACGTATATCGCAACAAAAATTGCAATAGTTTCTCGTCGTAAAAATTTTCTTTCCGATTTCTCTTCAAGAAATCGAAGGAGCACGTTTGGGTAAAGGAAGCCGTATTTTAGGCCCCCACTCGTCTCGTGTTTAAGCGTGACTAAGACACTTTAATTATACCTAAAAAACAATTAAAGATATAAAAAAAAAAAAAAAATCGAAAAATAAAAATAAAAAAAAAAAAAAAATCAAAAATTTTAATTAAGGAACTCAAACAAATTAATATCGACTAATTTACAAATTTCATAAAATTTGATGCTTATAAAATGCTTATACAAGTTATTCTAGTCATAAATTTTAAAGATACAATTATAAAATTTCAAATAGTGACATCAATTTAATTTAATTAATAACATATCTTTAGAAAATATATTTTATAGCAATATTTAAAATTGTTCCGTAAAATTCGAAACTTCAAATTTATATTTAGGTCAAAAGTGTGTAAATTTACCAACTGATGTGGTGATACTTTCCCATAGCCAGTACACACCATATACTTATATCGTGCGTCTCGGTTTGGAAAGTATGGCCACACCAAAGGCTAAGATGCAAATTCTATTTAAAATATATTATGTAAATTTATTTGAATTAGTTTATCAGTCTTTCAAAAATATGTATAAATTCTCAAAAACTTGTAATAATTTGTTGCCGTAAATTTTAAAGATTCCAAATATTGTAATTCAAAAATTGTTTCTAGTCACCTTTCATTGTAATAAAATTGTAATTTATGAATTTTCGTATTTCTAATTTAAAAACCACCCTTTTAGTTGTTGAAAGGAAAATTTCAGGTTATTTGGGGATCTTGTGGTTTTGGGAAAACGATCTGCGACCATAGCCTTCCACTGCCACACACTCTCGTCTCCGTAAGACCTGGAGAATGCTCTGCTGATCGAAACCCCAACCAACCCGAAAAGTAGCACCCAAATTTAAACCCGAAAACATAACCACCCTACCAATAACCCCCCCCTATCAACCAATAAATAATCAATAAATATAATAATATTTAAATTTTTAAATTTTAAATTTTTATTTTTTGCTACATTATTGAAATGAAAATTTCTTTAAGCGCGTTGAACGATTTTTAGTAGGGGAAAATTTTGTGATTTCGTGTCACCAACTTACTAATCGGTGACACAAACTCACAAGAGGAACATCATACCGGTAGCTATGAGTATAACGTCTACACGTATACACATATATTACACCAACGCATTGTATGTACCCGACTATGTAATCTGTTATTTCGTAGTTTTATGAAGTTTTCACTCCTGTCGGTAGTGACTAAATTTTTTTTTTTTGTAATTTTTAAACAAAGAATTGTGTATTATTATTAATTATAATTTTTAAACAAGAAATTATATCAGTTATCCATCTGAAACTACAGTTATATTATTTTATAGACAGCATATTTACTGTCTTGAAAAAGACAATTTCGAAAAAGAAAAAACATGTTTAAAGTTTGACCACCATAATTAAAAGTTGTTATCGTTAATGTGTGAAAAAATGTGCGCTAAAGCTTGGACATTCACATTAGACAGTGTAATGTGCGATATGCAAAACTGTAAATCTTGCGAGTAAGGACCACGTGAGAGACGTTGTATGCCACGTGACAATAACCAGAGGGTCTTAATGTGAAGGCCGCTGTCTAGTGATTGAAACAACACGGGTTAATATTATTATTGGGACTTTGGTAATCTAAAATTAAATTACTAGTGTCAATGATAGCAGAATTTTAAATTACTGACATATTTACTTAATATATTTTTAGAAATATTTACAAAATTAACTCGTTTATGGATCTTTTAACCCAATCATACGTACACGTCAAAACGACGAACGAACTTCTCTACCTGTTCCAATACTACAACTTGTCGGTACCTGCTTGCTGTGAGATTTCTGTTATCTAATTTATTTGTTGTTATAACACATAAGACGTATTTATTTTGTTTATAGTCATCGTCGTTTTGTTTGTATTGAAATAGTGTTCGTCAAAAGGACGTCGATGTATGATTACGCGATGTTTTTTTTAAAGATTTTGTACTTCACGTATAAAATTTTTCCTAATTTTTCTAAAATTTATTAAAGATATGCATGTTATAATTAATTTATTCAATGATTATGATAATGTGAAAGATGATTACATTACAGATTATATTGAATCGAAAACTAAAGAATGCGTTTCAAGTGACTTAATAAAAGACTAACAATTTATTTTGTGGAAAATATTTTAATTTTTATTATTTTTTGAGATCTTATTCGAAAAATTACTAACAAATTTTAGAAAATTTACAAATAACTACTAATCTGTAGGAATATTTATGGCTGAGAAATTTCACATTCTGTGAAGTCACACATGTCCACTGACTCATAATAGTTCATAAATTAATTATTTGAAACACATGTTTTATGATACAATTGATGTATTTATCTATTTTTTAATTTTTATAATGAAAATATGCTTTGATAAAAAGATTAAAAAAATTAATAATAATTTACATTAAGAAATTTTTCCAAATCCAATTTTTTTAAATATTTTGTTCGCTTTTGTAGTAGTGTTATGTAAAAAAAATGTATTTTGCAAATAAACTCTAAAACTCTCCGTAAAAAGTCCATCCGTCAAAACGGCGTCGATGTATGATTAACGTCTCTCGTAGACCAACGTATGATTCTAGGGTTAAGTATGCTGGATAGATTTAATGTAAAATAACCTATGGACATTTTTGTTACAGCCGGTACAACTGCATAATGTTACATGATAGCACGGTTGTATGTGTGTAGGTTACTTTGGTTAATGTTGTATTATTGTAATGTGTTACTGTTACATGTGAATTGTAAATTATTACAAAATGATCATCATAATAACAACACAAAACACAACTACATAGCAGTACAAAACTAGTACTACTACTACACTGATTATAATTGTTGTTGTTTATTCTTTGGGAATAATTAAAAATATCAACGATTTTATCCGAAAAATTTATTTGTACCACTGTAGGTAGGTACTATGCTTTTAATGTGTGGCCGAAAAATCTATGGATAATTAAGTTTTATATTGCAATTTATTTTGCTGTTGCTGTTGATTCCCAAAATGGATCGATTTGCTTAAATTATTTTATGATTTGGTTAAAAATTTTTAGATATGACCACAATGAAATCGCTTGTGTTTTGTTGTTTATTTTGATTGTAAATTTTTATAAATGTTTGGAATTTTCAGTTACGCAGTTTACTTTTAAATGGTTAGAATATTTTGTTAATTTTAATAAGATAAAATTTAAATTCAGTGGAAAAAAAAGTTGTAGTTAAAATTACAACAAATCTGGGTATATTTTTTGAAGGAAAGTAGTGTTAAATATTTAAACTGTATACATAAATTTTGACAAGGTTACAGTAAATCTTACAACAAATCTTGAGCCTACGAAAGTGTTACAATTCCGAACTTCATTACAGTTTCATAGTAAGATAGGCGCCAAAGTAAATTTTTTATTATACATTAAGAAGTTTACTAATAAACTAAAAAGAAATGTTTGTAAAACAAAATGTACGTTACGTAAATAAATAAATTGTACAAAAAATAAAATTAATATTATTTTTATTTTTGATTGTTTAAGCTACATATAATCATGCGGCTAAGATTATATATATTTGTCACGTACGTGGCTTACAGTATTTTTTATTTTTTTTAATAATTTCCAACCAAGCTTTAATAATGAGAACGTTAAATTTTTTATTTATTTTTATGAATTTAAATACGCGAAAACTAATTTAAGCGCCAGTGACTAGTTTGTAATAACTATTCGATGACAATAATAAAACAAACATTCTGCGTGTACTTATATGCAGTATTTGACTGTGTTTGTCATACAGGAGTGGTGAAGATAATGCTGGTTTCATAGAGTCAACTGTATTAATTTACAAATTAGTTTATAAAAGTGTTACTGGTGTTGTTGGTACTACCATATATTCAAAAGAACAAACCTATTTAAAAGGAGGTTAAGAGGCTATACGCACTTGTATCAAGGAAAATGGTAGAAATTTACTGTTTATTATATATACAGGATGGGCGATTTTAATCTATGCATCTAAGTATCTCGCCAGAGGTGCCACCTATTAAAAAATGACCTTTACAAAAGTCGTTAGGTACGAAGAGGGACATTAAATAGTGACCTTAAATTTGACCTTGACCTTCATTCTCAAGGTCATTTGGAGGTCAAGTCGTATTTTTCAAAAGGAATGACATATTTTTTATTTTGGATTCTGAATGAGCGTAAAATTTCTCGTCGAAAATGCTATAAATGAATTTTTTATTGACCTTTAATTTTTTATTTTTTAGTTATGAAAATTATTAGTTATGAAAAATTAATTTTTCATAACTTTCTAGTGTTATTTTTTTCCGGATTTTGACCTTAGAATGACTTTCAAAGGTCGTTAAAAACAAACAGAACCTCCTGTTTTATGTCTCCAGAAGATGCCGACACTTGAAAGTTAGGTCTTTCCTTTAAAATCTAATTTTTTTTGTTCTTGGGTGTTCTTTGTTCTTAAGGCTAATAATAAAAAAATTCGTTTATAGCATTTTCGACGTGAAATTTCACGCTCTTTCAGAATCCGAAATAAAAAATAGGCCGTTACATTTAAAAAATACGACTTAACCTCAGAATGAAACCTTGAGAATGAAGGTCAAGGTCAAAGTTAAGGTCACTATCTACCCCTTCGTACCTAACAACTTTTGTAAAGGTCATTTTTTGATAGGTGACAACTCTGGCGAGATGCATGCATTAAAATGGTCCACCTGTATATATATATATATAATTCAAATAAAACTGAAATATATATACGAAAAAGAAAAGAAGAGAAGATAGAAGCTGTTAAGATATTATAATGTTCACCGCAAGCTGTACCCAAAAAAGATGCTTTGGAACTTTTGGGGTAAAAATTTTTCTTTTTCAATAATTTTTATTCCGAAAATTGATTTAGTTTTTTAGATAAAATTGATTTTATATATATATATATATATATATATATATATATATATATATATATATATATGTGTGTATATATATATATATATGTATATATATGTGTGTGTGTATATATATATATATATATATATATATATATATATATATATATGTGTGTGTGTATATATATGTATATGTATATGTATATATATATATATATATATATAAATATATATATATATATATATATATATATATATATATATATATATATATATATATATATATATATATATATTGCTTTAAAAAAAACTAAATCAATTTTCGGAAAGAAAAATTTTTACCCCAAAAGTTCCAAAGCATCTTTGTTGGGTACAGCTTGCGGTGAACATTATAATATTTTAACAGCTTCTTCTATCTTCTCTTCTTTTCTTTTTCGTACGATAGAATCCTCTTTTTTATATAAAAATCCTTCGTTCACGAACCAGCCCCGGCCACTGTAGTCATAAATAAGTGTACAAAACTTCAAAACTGTCGACACGTAGTTTTCAAGAAATTTTGCCAATCGTATCTGTGTTTTCAAAAAAATGTCTTTCGAGCGGTTAAGAAAGCCGAATACATTATTTTGCCAACGGCCCGGGTTCAATCCACAGCATCTGCCACAGTCTACACTTTAATGTATTTTTAGTAATGTTTTTTTCTTTCCACTTTTATGTAATGGTGGAATGTTCGAGAATAATCGAGAAGTTCTGTCATAGCAAAAACAACTTTGAGGACAACAAAATATGTAACCAGACAAATAACCTACGTCAGCCTTCAACAGCATATAAAAGCGGGACCAGCCAGGCTATTGAGATTTGAGATCAGCTGATAAGCGGCAGTCGTGGTGTTCAATCGAAGTTTGTAGCAGTGATGAATCAAGGACTTGAGATTGGAATCAAAATTGGACCTGGAACTGGACTTGTACTTTGAAAAGTATTTACTACTTGTGAAATCGTCCAATATTTTCTATTGTTAAATAAAATTTATTGCTTGAAAATACTGTCTTATTTTTTGGTAAATCGCATAATGGTACCGTTGGGTGCTTCAAAAGAGTTCAACGCGAACCTGAGTACCACAACATAGTACAGTTAAGCTAAGAGCGGAATACAGCTTCAGTTTTTTCCTTTATTAAAAAAAAAACATGCATTTTATTTCAAAAAATTTGAAAGGACTCAATACTTTTAAATCAAGGAGATATGTTTAACGCTTTGAGTGTAATACTATATAAGTGCTAATACTGATATCGTAAACCGACTAGAACCGGACACTTTGCACCAACCTTCAAAGTGAGTAGTTTCTACATTAACCTGCTACAAAAAAAATTTGTTCTTGACGTCATTAGAGAGAGAAAAACATCCTATAAGCAGCTGTACCAATAAAAACTACGGATTTCAACTTTTACTATCTCATTTTACAGGATTACTATTCTCCAGTTTTTCAAAGAAATAAAATGTGTGTCTAACTTAGACATGTAATTTTCATCATAATTGGCATATTGTTATAATTTTGATATGTATGTGTTCAAAATTTTATTGTGCATCATTTAATGATGTTTGAAGTTATATTCGATGTATATATAAAAAAATACATGCTATATACATATATTCGTTTAGACCCGGACACATAAGTTTATTACACTATGGCCACGATTCGCACTGGCTGTAACTTCCACTATCCATACGTTATATTCCTGCCAGAATTACGCGGCTTATGCCTCTTTCTGGCGTCATATCGCATGTTCAAAGACATTAGACGATAAAAACCACTGTCCTAACCGCGACGGGAGAGGTTAGTTTGCATGTTATTACATTATTTAAGTAAGTGTCCGGGTTAAGACGGATTTGGGGTAGTAGACCCGGACACTTACTAATTTTTTTTAGTTTTTTTATTTTTACTTATAATGAAACAAATGGGTCAGGGATATAAAAAATGATATACGCTCTTTCTAATGGTAATGCTTTTATTGGTGATATCTATGATGGAAACATGTATAAACATAAAATTATACCAAACAATGTAAAAAAGTGTCCGGGTCTAGACGGTTTTACGGTACTTTTTACCTTGTACAGAATCATCAATCCCACGCACATCTAGGCGTATATACTATCGCTCCATTCAACAACGATATTATACTCAAAGTTACTGATTAATAAAAATTTTAATAAAAACATTTTTAATATTTTACATTGTCGACTTCTACGGCGACCAGAAGGTGAGTCCCAATACTTTTTACGTAATGCATTATATTAAGATACTCAGAGTCAGAGGTGTATTTTGAATTTTGTGCAAAAATTACCTACAATGTTTGAGGTTGTTTAGACAAGGGTGCAGTTTTATCTATTACCTCGTTTCGAATACTATTCAGTGCTTAATTTCGAATATCTAAAATCCGAATCTGTTATGATGAATATGTTGTGTATTTTGGACCATTCTCTGACTATAGAAATATTGAATTAAAATTCATTTATGTGGAATATCGTGTACACAGAATGTTTTTCTTTAATAATGCCGTTAAAAAAGCTAAAAAATTTTCAGTACAAATTTAAAAAATTAATTTTATTATCCTTTTTATATAAGGAAGGTTTAGGTGATTTTTAGATAATAATTATAAGGAATATTTTGGAATAAATGATCACCAAGTTACATCAAAAAGTTTTCTTTGTTTTTTTATTGGCTACGTACGTTTCGAGAATATAAATCTCTTCTTCAGGCCATAATCTTAAAATATTAGAAACAAACATAATATTAAAATAATAAATGTATAATTTGGACCATGTCTTCGAATTCCATAATACAAAGGTGCTACAATACGAAAAAAACTATAAAAAAAGATTGAACCTGGAAACCCTATGGATTTTCTCAACGGAAAATGTAAACAATCAAGTTGAAAATGACAATCTGACACTTTATAAACCCTTATGTCAAAATATTCAAAAACATAAACAAAAATAAATTTAAATATACTATAAATAATATGCACTTACATAAACATTATTATTTTTCTCTATAAAACATAATAGATATGATGTGTGACATCTGTGGACCTATTTTGTCTATTTCAATTTGTTGTTTGATTTTTTGCAATTTTGTTTTTTTATTTTTTTTTTTTTTTATTTTTTATTTTTTGATTTTTGATTTTTAATTCATTTCAATGTTTGACGTAATACTATTTTTAAAAAAACGTATTTTATTAGTTTTTCAACAATATAATTTTTTATTTTTTAAAAAATTTGTTTGTCTTAATTTAAATTTTTATTTTTTGACTGTAAAGATTGTGTATTTTTATCTTAATAACTATAATAATTTTTTCATTTTGATTTGTTTTTTAAAAGAAGTTGTAAGTATTTGATTTATTGTATTACCATTTATTATTTTAATATTATGTTTGTTTCTAATATTTTAAGATTATGGCCTGAAGAAGAGATTTATATTCTCGAAACGTACGTAGCCAATAAAAAAACAAAGAAAACTTTTTGATGTAACTTGGTGATCATTTATTCCAAAATATTCCTTATAATTATCCTTTTTAGTAACACAATTCAAGAGAAAGTTAAGGGTATATGAAAATGTATTCAAAATTTAGGACCATATTTATCCGAAATTAGGAATCCGTTTGCCGTAGCGAAAAAAATTAAGGTTTCGACATAAAAAGAATTTAAAAATATTATTAACTCTAATACAATTATTACATCTCAGAGAACTGTTCCATATGAAATGAAGTACCTATCGAAAGTTACAAAGGCTAAAGGTTAAAGAAATTGTATCCATAATGAACATTTTTTTTTACCAGTTTAAAATTTCCTTGTCAAGTTGAAGACTAATTACCTACAAACAAAAGGTTAAAGAATGATTTAGGCATAGTATCGACAAGATACGTATATATATTTATTTTAGGGTAATTTAAATACGTACATACGTACATAAAGGGCTTTAACTGAAATTTATTACGGATTAATATACAATCATATTTGATAAAGTAATATATGTTTGGACATATCGCGCAAAATACACTATGTAGGTATACCAAATTGTATACATATTACGCTACGGCATAAGTATATTATAAAATTTAATTTATTCAACATTAATCTATCACTGGAATTATAATATATTATTATTATTATTATCATTATAATTATTATTATTATTATTGTTATTATAAATAAATATTATGTCTACTGTGTGTTTCAAAAGCATATTGACAATTTTTTTAAAGCACTAAAAAGATAATAATTTTGATAATAATAAAAAATTTTACGGGCCACTTTTTTTCGAGAAAAATCAATCTTGGTTTCACAATATTGTCCTGGTTTCGTATTTTGCTACATGTTATTCTGTAAAGGAAAGAAATTGCTAATAAAGTGCTGTGCTCTGGGCGCCAGTTATGTTTGCCACGGCACTGCACCGACTGGCTCCTTTCTTAGTCTACTTTTAAGTAGGACTTCGTAGAACAATTTACTACGAAATCATTATGTATTTGCATTTTCTTAAAAATTCGTGTTTTGCCCACCCTCACTTCACGAAATTTTCTTAAGTTATAATGTAACATATTTCTCTTTTCTATGGGGGATTTTTAAATAACCCCAATGGTTTTATAAACTTGACTCGTAATAAAAGTCTTAAAATTCAAATTTTCAGGTGTGAATTTAACCCTCTTAAACTATCTAAAAGCATGATTAGAAAGTACTTCAACATTGATTTAATAAGATCTATAGTCCAACGAAATTTCAAATTTTTTTGAGAGGTACAGTTGTATAAGATTTCCTGTACAATCAATACCGAGATCAGCATTGAGCTATACAATACCAAGATCAAGACTAAGACTATGTATATCTAAAGTATCTTCTCAGAAGAACTATGTTGGTCTTAATCTTGAATTGTGAGGGAAAATTGTTGAAACAAAGTTTAGATTTTAGCCAATTCAAATATGTATAAGTATGTATAAAAACATTATTGTAAGAATCTAAAAAAATATACTTAAAAAGTAGGTACTGATTAGCGATGTCGGATGATTCGACATTTCAAGGTCACAATACTGTATCAGGATTAGATATTAATAAGTGATGGACATAATCGAATGAAAATTTATCGATCATTCGATTTTAAGATATTCGATTATTTTTTAATCGAACAGTTTAAAAAATATCTCGAGATAAAACAAATTCGATTCTTTTAAGTGATCCTAGTAAATACCAGGTAATAATTATTTAGTGGATCCTCATATCTATTGAAAACAGACAACAGTTTAAATTTAAAAAAAGTTTTTATGATAACAATGATTGGCGATGTTTTGCATACGATGAATAGCACAACCTAAGAGGGGTGCTTCCTTATTGATACTTTAATAGTCATGGGTGTTGTATGTGCACCGTCAAGTAAAACGTAACTAAGATACAACGCTGTACTACCTACGTCAACAATTCTATATAAAGTGTATTAGTTGTCAAAATACTGCGCTAGTGGGGTGTTTCGTCATTATAGATTATGACCATCAACGTATTAAAATCCCGACTACTAAAATGAAAAAACCGATAATACTGTAATTAGTACTGATTCAATTTTGTGGTGCTAAAATTTCTGAATGATCTTGAAATATTTTAACCTTTAATAAAAAAATTTTCTATTGCTGACTATTTAATGAAACCAATTGACCTTTTATGACTATTTTCTGACCTTTTTAATAATGTAATTGGCCAATCGAAATTTCACATTTTGGGTGCTAACATCGCGGAGCATGAATACTCACCTGCAGTTATTTCCTTCAGGTGACGTAACGATGTGGGTACTCCGTCTTAATTCCTCTCCCTTCTTATTTCGCCTTCCACTACTTAAGGATACAATTATATTTAATGATTAAAGAAAAACATGATTTTAAAGGAAAATTATTAAAATTATAAATCAAGGGGTCATACTACTAAACTGTGCCCGCTGTAGCCAGCGAGTGATGTAGACACAGCACACATAGATGATGTATGGACAAGAATATACGAACGTGTTAGTATGATATGCTGAGGATGATTAGGCAGTTCGCATACATATACTATATACCATGATGGCCACCGTATGTAACAACCAGCCTACAATTAAAAACAATTGTTTTTTATTTTAAGAAAGATATCCCTTTATTTTGAAAATTTTTTTATTTAATAGAATTTTTACACTTAAATACGACACACTTCATATTTTTTTCTGTTTAAATTTCACGAGTTGATTAAAAAACATGATATTTATTACGACGTGAACACCATGACGGACAGTAACAGACTAAATCAGTAGTGGTGTAAATTGCTACTTATGTATTACAACTTTCCAACCACACTTTTTTATATGTAGGCTTGATCTGTCTCATCTGTTTTATAAATAAAGGGAACTTTTAATTTTCTAAGAACATAACATAAATTTGTTAGACGATCAGTATTATTATCTTGTTATTATCTCGTAATTACGGCAACTAATACTATTGTGCAGTTAATTATTCAAGCTTTTAAGTCTCGGGAAACGGCATCAATTCATCAGGGTCATTTATCATTCATTAATACATTGGTGATTATTTTTATAACGCACTGTACTTATCACTGCATGTATGTAATGTCCCCGTAAACGCTTAACGATTATTATTATACGGATATGAATACATAGAAATGGCATAATACGACAAAGATAAAAAGAGGTCGACAATACAAATACACGTGTATAATAACAAACGTATTATACGTATGTATACATACATTGCTATAGGTACAGACTGGACTACCGGATAAAATGATGTAAATTTTTGGTTTTATGTCCAGCCAGCACCAAAGTACCCACCGCGATCAAGTTATTAGTGGAACCGCCAGTGAATAATATTATATTATATAAATATGTATTACATTTTGTGTGATATTTGATAGATTTATGATGAAGTACACACGTACACAAGTGAATGAGGTGCTTTATACCTATTTTAGTACATATCATCTACAGTACCGTCAACACCACTAACTTTTGGCGGCCAAAACTGAGTAATTATGGAGAAAACTAAAAAAATTTAAAAAATTACAAAATTTTTTTTCTTAGTAACTACTCAACTTAGGAAAATAATTCCAAATCCACATGAGGGCAAACACTCTCAAGAATATTAGACATATTTATTATCGTATCAGTTCTCGTTATTAAGGATAATAACAAGGATAGTATCCGATCCAATGTTATTTTTATAAGGTTCTAATTGAGCGACTACTTCAAAAAAAAATTCAGTAACTGTGCCCTAATGCACTTAATTACCGCACGAAGTTTCATCAAAATTCAAGGGCTGCAACATGGAAAAAAAAAATTTTCAATTCTAATCTGCTGAGCCGCCCCTCCAGTGGGTCCAACCCTGGAATTATATACATCAATCGAAAGTACTTTAAAAATAAAGTGTTGTGTCTCATAAAGTGTTTTTTCCTATCTCCTATAGTTTTCGAGATAATCAAGAATAATCGAAAGAGGTATATTAAGTTATAGGTTATCTGCCCCTGATAGAAAGTCCCAATAGTAACTGTATTGTCGTTTATGTGACACTGCAGGTACTTCATATGTATAACTTCCCTAGATCAAAACAAAACCATTGTAGAAATATAATAGAAAATTGTCAAAAAATGTGATGTAGTAGGCATTTTGAACATGTAGAATATTAAAGAATGCCTACTACACCACATTTTTTGACAATTTTCTATTATATTTCTACAATAGTTTTGTTTTGATCTAGGGTACTTGTACATATGAAGTACCTGTAGTGTCACATAAACGACAATACAGTTACTATTGGTACTTTCTATCAGGGGCAGATAACCTATAACTTAATATACCTCTTTCGATTATTCTTGATTATCTCAAAAACTATATTTAATAACTGAAGAATAGTAATACAGTATTTAATTTTTGATAGAAGAAAATTTTTTCGCTGAGCTATACATTTGTACCTGACTATCTCGCGTCAAATACCTTAAAAACAAATTTAAAAAGTTTGTTTTCAATTTTTAACTTCCCGTAGGAAGTTATTGTAATGGGTCCGATTTTACGAATCGCTAATTTTGACATATCTCCACGTTTCAAGGTCACTAGAATTCGAATCCATCGTTTTTAGCGTGATGTCTGTGCGTGCATTCATTAGTTCGTTCGTTCGTTCGTTCGTGAATTTTTTTTCGTCTCGCATATCTCGAGAACAAATGATGATATCAACTCCGGACTAATTTCATTAGATGCGTAATCAAAAAATGAAGACCGGATAAAGTTTTCAGCAAATTCGGATTAACGGTTTGTTTTTTGTGGTAAAAAAACAGAATTAACTTTATTAAGATAACATAAATTATATGGATTTTTTACCATAACATTATTATATAATGGCCTAAGAACCTTCCTTGATGTTAAAAACGCCAGTATATTATTATAAAATTTAAGAAAAAAAAAACGAAATAAGAAACGGTTTTTGAAATATATTTTGTCCCGCATATCTTGAGAACAAATCATGTTCTCATTTGTTTGATAAGGGTGGACCCTCCACCCTTAGGTACAGAAGGCGAAGCCCCCGATATGGTGCAAGGGGCAAAGCCTCTATCGGGGGCCCAGGGGAGAAGTTGCCCGAAATGGAAAAAGAATTATTTATGTACAGTAGTCTCTAGTCTTTAAGGACACCCAATGGGAAGTTGACAGTGTGGGTAGACCTGTCCCCCAAATTTTTATATATCTTTCTGGAAAAATACGTATATAACTTTATTACCTAGTACTACCTCCGCTTGCTTCATAGATTTAGTTTTGATTTTTCAAATTATTGTTAAATCGCTTATTCGACAAGTGCAGTTGAGTTACGTTACGATTCATCTTGTTATGAGTCCGTCGACTTATTTTTCCAATGAAGACGGCAGTCAACCGCTGAGCAGAAGTGGGAGTACGATAATTCATAGAATTTTATTCCCCTACACCCCTGTAAGCGAGTTCATAACGCGACTTGACTGTAATATCCCATATCACAAACGAACTTTAAAATACAAAGGCTAAAACACTTAGGAAATGTAAGCGGTTAATTTTGACGGTGAGTGTATTTATCATATTTCAAATATACGTACAACAAAAAGTCTATTTTTCTAAAAATTTAGAATGAATATTCTTAAAAGCAGTTCAAGCGGTTTTTTTATACTTCCGACTTATTCATAACCGCAGCGCCAGGGAAATAGTGCACTCACAGAAATACTGTCAACTGTTTGTGTGAAGCAACAACGTTAATTTACACTTTAGTGTCACCTTTTTAGAGTCGTACTCTTCAGAAATTGCTATACTTGGAATTAACAGTAAAGTGCAAACAACTGGTATATTTAACAGTTTTACTGTATCTTTTATATTTCACTAAAAGAAATACGGGTAGATAAAGTTATAAACAGAACTAAATTGATTAAATAGAAAACTTATTCAAATCTGAATCGAAAATGATGGCAAAAGTAGTTGGTTTGACGGTAGTAGATTCATGTTTTGTGTTTTAAACCATGCATGGATCAATTTATTTACATTTTGTAATTTGTAATTATATAAAAGTCGTATACACTATAAAATGTGGTTTAATAACAAGGCTATAAATTTTATATGAACAAGCTCATGAATTTTTCCAGTGATTTTTTAAATCATTACTTACACCAAAGTTAGCTACAATAAAATTGGAAGGCAGAGTACAGAAAGACTCGGAAGTCGGAATCGATAAATAGAAAATTTTTTAACCAAAAACGATTAAAAGCAACTTACGGAACTTTCTTACGTAACAATCTGAAATTTAAATTGAATACATTGCAGCCTTAAAAAACGCCGTGAGCAGCGGGGCCCTATGACGGAAGCCGAATTTTTCCTTTATCCTCGGTATTGAATGTCTACAAATAAAATGTGATTGAAAGTCTACAAGCGATTTGTCATTTTGGTGGTTTCAAAACCGATGATGAGTGTCCGGCTGATCGGGGCTTTGAAAAAAGGCTTTAAGTTCTTAAGGGCTGAATCTTAGTAAATTTCAATTTTGTGGCGATAGCAGTTAGCAGGAAAAAAGCCAACACAATTCGTACGAGGGCATTCCTACCCATGCTTAACCGCCGATTGCCTTTGTGTTTTATTTTTTAATATTCAAAAAGGATCTTAAATAGTAAACTGGGAGGCCTTTATGAAAATATTTTTTCTTTTCAAAAAAATCCAAAATTTCTATTTTATAAATATAAAACTTCAAAATTCATACTTTATAAATAAACACTGACTTTAACAACATTTTTAAATTACTTAATATTTATGTATTGCATTTGTTATAAAAAAAGTAAGTTCTTTTTTTTTAAATTTTTAAAAATTCTATTCGCCTAATTGTATTAGAGTAAAAATAATTCATTTAAAACACTTTTAACAATACCATTGAATTGCGATGTAAAAATGGGAGAAGTGGGGGAAAAAGTAATGTGGAATCCCTGAAAGGCACTAGCTAGATACTAAACCAATACACGTACAAAATGTCAGTTCTCTAGGTTTCCTTAGAGAGTCTCTAGACGTGTTAGAAAAAAAGCAAAAAAATCAAGGAAATATTGGCGTAAGAATCGTGGGGGTAAGGGTTAAAAGTTGAAACCTCCAAAGAGCAGTGGCTGGCTATAACTTAACCTGTACACAAAATTTCAGCTCTTTAGGTTTATTTGCGGAGATTTTGACCCGAACGAATTTGTTAAAAAACAAGAAAAATCATGGTATAAAAATCGTTGGGGCAAGGGTTAAAAGTTGAGACCCCCAAAAGGAACCCCCTTGATACTAACTCAATTCGAATACAAAATTTCAGCCCTCTAGGTCCATTTTGGTGACCTGTGCGAGTGGTCTTCGAAAACGTCGAAAAAGCATGAAATTTTAACTTAAAAATGGTGGAGGAGGGAGTAAAATATTAAAATTTCCAAAAAGCAAAACCTAGGTAGTAACTTTATCAATACACCAAATTTCAACCCTCTATGTTAGTTCTGGGGGACTGTGGGCGTGTTAGATCCAGCCAAAATACTTTTTTTTCCCTCTAAATCATCCTAGGAAGCTAAATTTTGTATATGCTATAGACAATTGACCGAAACATTATTTCCAACCGGTTTGTAAAGGTTTTATTGTTTTGTTGCCCCCCCCCACCACTATATATATATATATATATATATATATATATATATATATATATATATATATATATATATATATATATATATATATATATATATATATGACATTTTTTTCTACAGAATCGTGTTCTACGGGTTCGAAAACTGATGGCGCCCCTACTCTCGCCTCCCGCCGTTCTTATCGTATAGGCTGTATAAGTCTAATTTTTCGAAGAAAGTTCGACTAAAAATGGATAAATGAATAAAATGTCACCTAATATAAATTTTGTTGTTCATTGAAGGTAATCTCACACACTTACAATTTCCATTATTTTGATATATTTTTTAGACTTATAAAATACTAATAGTCTATGCTGGTTTCGCTAAGGTGTCTATTTTGTTTTCACTTTAATGTTTTATATAATTTCCTGTAAGAACAGTACACAACTTTAAAATAGCGATGTCGCCGGAAGTAATTTTTCTGTCCCGTTCTATTGAGGAACTGGGGTCAGCAGCTTATAGGAGACTGATTTATAAGCATTTAGGAATAATAGCCTTCCAAAAATGCAATAAAACACATCACTTCGCTCAAGTGTTGCAATGAATCAAAATTGATTCAGAATCACTATAATCTTGCTGACATCCTATAGTAGCCTATAATCACTATGACTTTACTACCGAGTGGCTTATAATCACTGTAATCTTGGGCTACTCTACCCAGTGGTCTAAAACCACTATGACCTTGCTACCCAGTAGTCCATAATCACTATGATCTTACTACTCAAGCCCCGTTTAGCTGTTTTTTAAGCTCTTTTTGGGTTTGACCTCGCGTTAACTTCTCTCATAATTCAATAGTATTTGAGAAGAAATTTCTTCAGAATTCTAGGCAACCTAATATAATATAGCCTATGTCAGCCTGGTTTTTTTTAGCTTCTCAACAGTAAAGGAATTTTCGAAATCAGTTGGGTAGTTAATTTTGGAGCTTTTGGGTTTTGCATGATCCTGGCGGATAACATAACGTAGCCAATGTCAATTTTAAAGGGTCTGTAACAGCGGAAACATTTTCAAGATCGATTAAATGGTTTTCTTTAGACCCTTTTTGATTCCCTAGAGTCCAGAAGACCTCATAATCTCATATAACATAGCCTATGTCAATCTGATACAGTTTGACATTCCAACAGCGAAAAAATTTTAAAAAATGGTTAATTAGTTCATTCAAGGTGTCTAGGACCTCGTGAGACCATGAAATCTGTCTGTATTAATTTGGAATAGTTTAGTGAAAAAAAATTTCAAAATTAATTAAGTAGTTCAGTCTTGGGGCCCTAGGGTTCAGGGGGCCTCCTTAACTCTTGGGGGATATCCTATATTGATCTGGAATAGTTAAGCTTTCTAACAGTGAAACAATTTTCAAAATCGTCCCAATAATTTTGAATTTTTCTTTGAACATGCAAATAAGTTTTCTCTCTTTATTATATTAAAATTAATTAATATAGATATGGAAATAGTAGTACAAGAACGTAAAACCACTTTCTTGGCTCTAGTATACAAATGCATTTACTTATTTCCACCGTTTTCCTATAACTAACTTTGATTGAGACGACAGGCTAAACGTGGATTCTCACTTGCGACGGGTGCGGTCAAGTAACGTGGTAATGTGAATACCCAGTTTTGTCTCCCTTCCCCTAACTGGAAAAAATACACACCCTTAGTAAAACCAAACAGAATTAACTTATTATTAAAAGATTAGGAAAACTTGGGCACTCAGTCTTACAGTCTCTTTTCATTCATGACGCAGGCATTTTTCCTTCAATTGTCTGTCATCTGTCATTATAAAACTTTCCTCTTATTCATTCAACCTCATCGTGGCGTTGTAAATGAAACACTTGGTATTATTTTCATTTTACATATATTAAAATGTTGTGTGACGGGTGTGAAAATTAAGGTGTAAGGTCGATATTACGTAACGTAACGAAACCATCAAACTGATGGACTGACTAAGGCGGTTAACATTCTGTCAACATTTTGTATACATACCTACCTATATAATACATCGAGACAGTCCAACACAAACAAACTTTGTGTTTGCCAATGTGTAGAACTTTTGCCTACCTTATCTTATATAAAATATAAACTCGGCAGAAGTTTATGTTTAAAAAAAGAATTTTATTTCACAAAATACAAATTTTTACAAGAATACAATTTTTTACAATATAATTTGAAATAAAATAATTTATTTTATCACCGCCGCGGTATTCAAGTTAACCATCTGGTACGTAGTTGACTTCGGTAAGACGGATGGTGAGCAACTGCTGTTTGGTCCATTTGTATCGTGACTTATATACGGTTGAATTTCCTGTTACTTTCTGGAATGACATTGGTCGTGTGTCCTGCGGATATACTTAATGAATATAGGTCAGAAGTTGGACTTTCCTTTCACTTGAAATTATACTTGTTGTTTGTCACGTATGCTAATGTTGAATTTAGTGTAATGTGAAGATATTGTTAAATGGCTATATTGTAGTTCATAACTCTTCCCTCCCTAAGATGGAAGTTCAATTTTGAAGGGGAATTGAACGACTGACGACCTGTCGATTGGTGGTGCCGTAGGTGCCATCGTGTATTGGACTGATTCTTGTGTTGTTTTTGCTCTCTTGCATGTTCTGCATGTAACGTAACTTGTACCGATTACTATTAAGATTCCAATGGTGATGACTGTGACGGTCATGTGGGTGTAATGTTGATATTTGATAAATTGAATGGTATCCGTATTTTCTAGATGTTTCAGCTGTAACAGATCTAAGTTTATATCTTTAGAAATGTGAGTAATATTAACAGTGTTATATAATATTTGTTCCAAAACTATGTTGTTGATGGTATTGTCTAGAGTCCCATAAGTTATTTGGTTGATCGTTACATGACATTGGTCTACGATGATATGTAGTTTTCCAATGAAGTTGGTAATGTTCTTTCCGCAGTTGTTCGTGATGTCGATTGAATGATTAGTTATGACGATTATGTGGTTGTCTTCTATTTCTTCTATGAATTCTTCTCTATTGTGCGATGTAGCGTACATTGTACTGGTTTGTTTTCCAATATCTTTATTTCGCATCGGTTAGCTTCCTTTGGTGTTAATATTACAGGTGGGCAGATAAAATCCTGTTCTATCTTATTGCAAGTCTTTTCTAGGAATTGATAATGGGTTTTGTTATGCAGGATTATATTGGTTTTTGGTTTTATGATTTGATGGTTTTCAGGGATGGGTCTTATTTTGATAGTATTAAAAATATTATTCCTGAACTGTAGAATCATTACAGCGAATATGATATTGGTTCCGTTGTAGTAGGCTTTTAGGTTGAGTAGTTCATATAAGTGTTCATCACTAATAATGTTGATACTACTTTTCAAATTTTCATAAACGAACTTTAATTCATTCTTTGTAAGGATATGCCTAGATATCACATTTAACTTAGCTAGTTCTATCGATAATATAATGTCGTTAACGTGCTGGTTTAAGTATTGAAGTTGTGATTGTAAGGAAAAATAGTATTGTGACTGAAACAGTTGTTGTTCTATTTGGGGATATGTTTTCATAGCATTGGCTAAAATTTTAAGTTTAGCTTGTTCAGTATTTATAAAATCCGTGATGTTATTAAATCGCTCGATCATCTGTGTGTTTAATCTGTGTTGTTGGTCTATTCGGTCCTTTAGTAACAAACTATTATCTTTGAGGGTTTCTATTTGTTTGTTGATTTCTATCGCGTCGTTGTTGTCCATATTGCCAGATATTGCTTTTATTACGGTCCCTAATGCGTTTATCAAACCTCTTTTACTTCTAATTGTCCTCGGTTCTAAGTTTTCTAAGTTTCGCTCTATTTTGTTGTATAACTCCTTTAGATTTTTCGTATTGTAAAATAATGTTTCGTTAAGACTAGTATTATAAATGTTATCTCTTAAGTACCCTAATGTGTCTCTAATGTTAGTTATGTTAATTATATGTATTAGATTATTATAATGGGAAACTACTCTAGTTGTACCTAAATTAAGTGCGATAAGTCCTTTTGTGTGCGATATGTCGTGGTATTCTATTCTTTGCGCGTTCGTCATTGTTAAGAACCTGTAACAACATTACTTTCTTTTAGGTTTTATTTTGGCTTTGTGATATTTGTAATTCTTTGTTTTAAAGGTTAATTTATTGTCGTCAGTTACTTTTTTTGCATTGCACGGAGGTAATAATTTCGTGTTACGTTGTATGTTTTTAACATAAACTGTGTCTCCTATGTTTAGTTGTGGTGGATCGTTTCGTTTATTGTTGTTTTTTATTAACGTTTGTTTTTGTTTTTTATGTGCAGTGTATATTCTATTAGCAGTTTTTACTTGGGGATTTAGTTTAATAGTAGGGGTCAGTATGTCTCCATTTTTTATTAAAGTGGATACTTCAATCGTGTTTTGTTTCTGTGATTCTAATGTAAAAACTATCGGTGTCATGCACGATTTGTAATATAGTCGGTTAATAGCTCGCCCGAATTGTATTGTATGCTTATTGTAGTTTATTTTTGTTTTCAATTGTCTCAATGTTTGGTTTCCTATGATGCCATCGAAATAATAATGAAATTTAAATACGAGAAATTCTAATGGCTCTGTGTTATCTAATTCGTTTAAGTATGAGATGCATATTTTATTATTAATTTTGTGTGTTTTGAGTGCCGTTTTTACTTCTACGTCTGTCGGGATTAAAGTTAGATTTTCAACATGCTTTGGGTCTATAAAATTATTGTCAGCTCCTGTATCTATTAAGAATTTTAGTCTCTGTGGTCCGTTTTTTATTATTATGTATGGTAACGTCCCGTTTTTGGTCTGTTGTAAATTTAATTCTACGTATCCGGCGGATTCGTAGTTTATGTTGTTTAGGTCAGTTTGGTCGAATTCCACTGATTTGGGTTCTTCGTTGAATTGATATTCTAACGGATTTGTTGATTCTATTTCTGTTTCTGTTGGTTCGTAATAGTATTTCTGTTCGTAACAATTATTTTCAGTATTGAACAATTCTTTTGAAATTACCCTGGGTGGTTCCGTTTGTCTAAACGGATGGTTATTATTATTGATTCGTCTAGTATTACCTGACGTTGTATCCATAGGTTCGGGGGTAAACCTATTAGGTTGTGTTTGTTGTTGCGGACGGACTGGACTTTGCTGTATTGTATGGTAATTTTGTTGAGGTCGATTTTGATTAAAATTATTGTAAACTCTTTGATTTTGGGGTACATATTCTAAACAAGGATGGTTTCCGAATACGTTTTGAACAGGTTGTATATTCGTATTAAAATGTTGTCTTGGTGTATGTGGAATTTGTGGTTGTGTAGGTGTGTATACGTGACGAATAATTTGTTTCGGTGGTGTGTTAGTGTCTTCTGGTTGCGGCCTAACGTTTCCGTATTGAGTTTGTTTGTAATAAACGTTTAATTCCCTCTGTACACATTGCCATGCTTCTCCAAGTGTCTTAGGCTGGAAAGCACGAACAATGTTTCCTGTATTTCTATTAAGTCCTGTTAGAAAACAATCTAGTGCTGCTTGATTATAAAGTTCTATTTTGACTTTCTTAACAGTCTCGTCAGTATTCGTTAGAGAAATATTATTTATAAGTTGGGCTAATACTTCATTAACTCTACTAAAGAATAATTCAACCGATTGATTTCCTTGAGTTAGCGAGTATAAATCTCGAGCCAAACTATATTCATCTCTCTTATCTGCATAATGCCCTATTAAAATTTCTTTGATGCTATCCCAATTTCTCACTCTACCATACTGATTTAGTACGTCATTTGCTGGACCTATTATTTTTTTTCTAATTTCGTTACTATAAAGGTTTTTTAAATTATCGTCAACTAAACTAAATAATAGACCAACAGCCATATCAACGCTATCGATAAAATTAAACAAATTACTTCTATTGCCGTCATAAGGAATAATTGTTTTAATAATATCAGGGATTTGAAAGTTTTTTAATAAAGTTTCTACTGCGTTAGCTGATTGATCGATAGATACTAGTCTAGGTTGTGCCATATTTTCTAAATTTTCACTTAAATTGTTTGATTCAATATTATTAATAATTTCAATATTATTAGCGAAGTCACAACTACTTGATGTACTTGAATCTGAATTAAACGATAAACCGTCGTTTTTCTTCAGGAATTTAATACTTTTAGCAGTGGGGTAAGGTTTAGGCATCGGAAATCATGCAATAATATAGGAAAGTAAAGACTTACAACAATAGAACTGATGATTTCCACATATCCAGTTGAACCAGCGTACGTGCAGTTCTAGACGTTGACTGAGCGAAGTCGACCTTCTTCACGATAAACCGTCGTGAATTGATGTATCGCCACTACTTCTCGATAAGCCGTCGAGAATGTCGTTGTCCGGGAATATGTTGCTCCAAACCACTGTTGGTGTTCCAGTCGAGTTGTATATTTTATTTGTTTGGTTTGTAGGTTCGGCTCCAAAGTCTTAAAAGACACTCGTAGTTTAACTGTCGCGTTAACTTTACGATGAGCGCTTAGATAGTGGAGGTTTACGAAATTTTCCTGCACTATCCTACCGGCTGCGCCAAATATAAACTCGGCAGAAGTTTATGTTTAAAAAAAGAATTTTATTTCACAAAATACAAATTTTTACAAGAATACAATTTTTTACAATATAATTTGAAATAAAATAATTTATTTTATCACCGCCGCGGTATTCAAGTTAACCATCTGGTACGTAGTTGACTTCGGTAAGACGGATGGTGAGCAACTGCTGTTTGGTCCATTTGTATCGTGACTTATATACGGTTGAATTTCCTGTTACTTTCTGGAATGACATTGGTCGTGTGTCCTGCGGATATACTTAATGAATATAGGTCAGAAGTTGGACTTTCCTTTCACTTGAAATTATACTTGTTGTTTGTCACGTATGCTAATGTTGAATTTAGTGTAATGTGAAGATATTGTTAAATGGCTATATTGTAGTTCATAACTTATATATATGGTAAAGCATGTGAATACGGATCTACGTACAATAATCTAACCGACAGCAGAAAACTATTAAATTAATTGCATTTTCGTCTTAAGTACTTTTCGAGAGTTGAAAGCTACCTTCGCATACATATGTATATATCACGTATGTATATATGTATGGGATGTTCTTCAAATACAGGGTAACTAAGTTGCTTTGCTACACTATATTCAAGAGGTTAGTACCTCTATTAGAATAGTTTTAAAAAGTATCTTTTTCTAGGAGCTGAATTCGTTATAGTGTGAAATTGCAGCAAATTCTACATGAACTCATTGATCTACGAATGTAAATATGAATGACCTAACACGCTTCGCCTGGTAGTGAGTAAAAAATGAGTCCAACATAAATGACCGGCATAAAATGACCTTCACAGCAGGCAGTCCATACTGTGGCAGTGTAGTTTACTGTACCTCTAACTTCTTCAATCTTTATCTGATTGATTCCAAATTTTAACTGTAACTTAATGTTGAGTTTCTCTAGCGAATATCGTAGGATTTTTCTCGATTAATGTACATTGAAAACACCATGTACACTGTACAACATTATTTTAATAAATACCAAAGTATTATACGGATGTAGCAGTACTAACATATAAACCTACCAAATAAACATTTCATAATTATTATTTCAAAATTCATATAAGTATGTATGTATGTATGTATGAGTTTTGCTCTGCTTTGTTTGTCTCCTTTTTCTACCTACATATTCGTAGAGCTGTCTACTCACTACTGCTCACTACTTACTGCTCAGTGTGTTTGTAATCATGTTATGAAATTTGACTTGAATATTTTAATTATATCTCATTAATGGTATTATTTATATGTGCAGGACGTCTCTTTAAAAATAATTAGAGGAATATTATCAAAAAAAAAAATTGTTTTTATTTTCTTTTTAAATTGTTCAGAAATTTTTTAGTGAGGTTAGTGTTTTAGAGCCTCGAAATTTACTATGCTGTGTAAAAATGTCCAAGTTTAACTCATTACGACTCATGGTATTACAAATAATACTGTGGAAAATCATGCTTGTCGGTAGTATATTTTTTCATGTTGAAATATTAATATAAAACTGTCATGAATTTAACATAGTAGACATTTTCAAGTCTATTTAGTCGTTCAAGATAACAAGATAATTCGAACAGGTTTCCTCTTTTGAATTTATAACTACATTTCCACAACTTTATTATTTAGACAACGCTTCTTACTTTTTTCTGTTCTCATATGATTTATTCAATTCGCACATGTCTTTTACAGGTGATGTTTATTACCGGTTTTTCCAATTTTTAATGCGCTTTATTATCCCATTACCTACCTTTAACATGGAACACCTTTTTATTGAATACAACATTCGTATACAAAAATTTTACAATTTACAGTTCCATAATTTTTGGTTTTTTCCCATTAGTATGTAGTTTTTTTTATTTACTACCTCCCGTAAGCGGGAATTACTAATTCGTTAGCGGGGCTGATATAATTTCATACTTTAAATAGTATGATACCAAAATAAATAATCTATAATTCTGTTTCACCTGATGATATCCTGATAAATAATTTTATATTTTTTAGTGAAAAGTGACAAAGTAAAAAAGTGCACATATTTTATGATATATAACATCATGTTGGCGTCGCTCCGTTGCCCATGGTAACTAGATAGAGAGATAGAGGGAGTCTATATACCTTGTCGGTTTACACCTTCTGGATCACCGCGGCTGCCCGTCGCCGACCCTAGCGACATCTAAGAGCAACATTTGTAAGTATCGTCCCTCAACAGTACCCCTGGCGACATCTATGAGCAATCTTCGTAAACATTGTCCAGTAGGTATGAGGCCACTTGACCATGGGAAAATTTTTATGCAAATGAGCTAATTAATTATTCAATTTTTGGCAACTGGCCCGGGCCAAATTTTGAGGGATTTTTGACCTCTAGTTTTGGTCTTGATCGATTTTGGTGATTTTTCAAGTTCTGGCAATTGGTCCACAGACCCAATTGGTCATTGACCTTTAATTTTCAAATTTTCATAATTGGCCCTATGGACCCAAATTTTGAAAATTTTGGTATTTTTTGACATTTTAATTTTGGTGATTATTCGAATTTTTGGAATTAACACACCACGCCTCATTTTGGTGAGTATATTTCTCAGTAATGGTGTTCAAATTAAATAAAATGCTGTCAGTTGATGGATTCGATCACCGGTCTTTTTGCTTACGACGCGGTGATGTTAACCGTTGCTCTACGGCCCGTGTTAACAATGTATGCATTAAATGTGGTAGGTATTCTACACATGAGCGCATGATAGTTGGTTGATCATGTGATATGTGAGTGTGCTGATAGAAAATTTTCCAACTAATTATAAATTCATATATGCATGAACGATTAATGTTGTTTTCTTCTAAGAAAAATTTCCATGGCCATATGCAGAAAAAAATTTTTCGATTGCATCTCATCGAAATATGTATATTCTTTATGAAATTAACAAAAAAAGTGAAGAAAAAGTGCATGAGAGTTTCTACTGCGGTGGTGGCGGTGGTGTTGGTAGCGGCGGCGGCGGCGGTGAATACGGGGGCTCAGGTTGCGGCGGTGGTTTTCGCCGCGGTGGCGGCTGGGGCGACGGTGACTGCGGGGGCTGATGCTGCAGCGGCTGAGGCGACAGCTGCTACTGCGTCGGTGTTTGCGGCGGCGGCTGCGACGGTGGTAGCTGCGACGGGGGCGGTGGTTTCGACGGTGACGGTAATGGTGGTTGTCTTAAGAGTTTTTATCAACAATCAAAATCTGACAACAATTGCAAATCACTTACAATAAATATTACTAAGCAATTAAAAACTCACATTTCTAAAATTTTTCGATAAGTATAAATGCAATAAATATTTTTGTAGCGCAGAAATATTTATGAACTGCATAAAAACTACGTATTTTAAAAATTGTTCCCTAAAACTATACTATTGCTTAAGAGTTTTTATCAACAATCAAACTCTGACAACAATTGCAAATCACTTAAAATACAATTGTGCTGTTTTGACTGATCAAACATCTGACTTGATCTGATGCGAAATGACTGTTGATATATGTAGCTACGGTATATTAGCTACACGTACCGATACGTGTACCGATTACTTACCGATATCGCGGTCACGAGGTATTTTCACTTATTATAAAAGTTGAAGTGTTTATGTTTGTCTTTGCACCTTTGTAATTTCTTGATTAATTAAAATTTATATATTAAAATTCATATCGTTCGTTATAATTACTTGATTTATGCACGTTAATTTTTATTACTGATAAATGTAAATAAACAAGTGGTTTTTCATTAATAATCCAACAACAGTTGTATAAGTATAACCACCGTGGCGCGACATTCACTGGAGTGTGTTACGAGGTCATCACCATACTACTTCATACCATACTCAATATATGTATTTTGTTGTTTTCTTACGCCTTTACTATACAATGTAAACAAGATGTAAGAATTTTTATAACAAGTTGATAATTCTTGACCGATTTTATAAAATTTTCTTTATTACAAATGTGTCCTTTAATTGAATTGCAAAAATTTTTTATTTTCATTAAATACTCATGTTGAAATTTTTATAACATACTAAATATTTATAAGAAGTTGATAATTTGAGCCGATTTTTATAAATTTTTCTTAATTACAAATGTGTCTTTTAATTGAATTGCAAAAATTTTTCTATTTTCATCAAGTATTCATGTTGAAATTTTTATAACATTAAATATATGACTGATTTTTTTTTATAAGATTGTAATTATGTATACCCACTTTTTCACATTTTTTTGTCCTTGCTTTTTTTTATAAAATATTTTCCGAGACATTATTCTTATGACGTGCAATTAAAATTTTGTTTTTTTAAGTACACACCTAAAGTGATAAAGTGAAGGTATTTTAGGGTGACGTAAATTAGAAACACGCGTTTTTGTTTGTATACATAGTGTGCGATAGCTATAGCAAAGCATCGTTTTTTTTCAATCGTTCCAGTTGTGAGGGTCGGAGCAAAAAGCAAAGAAAATTTAACTTTGTTAACTTTATTAATTTAAATTTAAGTATAAAATTATTTTTAATTTCTCAATTTTGTAAATTTAAAACTACAGTTTTATTTTGAAAAAGTGTGTAACGACTTTACGTCGCTACTCTAATGTAACGACACCTAGCTTTAAGTAAAAGTATCATTTTACATATGAAATTGAACTAAAATGTATCATCACTATATAATCGATCAATCATGCAGCGACATCCGTTACTGCAAAAAATTTAGTTCGATTTTACAGCCTGGTTTGTTTCTACATTAATTTCAAATTCAAAATTAATATGTAAAAATTAAAAAATTATACAGTTACGTAATTTATTTTTGTTAGGTACCAAAATAGAGAGGGGGAAAGAATATATATAAGACGTTTCGTTACAACAGAAAGAAGGATTTATTATGTTTTAAGTTATAGTAGAAAATTAGGGAATAATTTAGGATGGGTCACGGGGCGTACGCTCGCTATTTCATCGAGGGACCCACCACCGTACTCGGCCCGATATAGTAATTTATTAAGTAATAGTTGTAAAAGATAGGATTACTGTTATTTATATTTATAGAATGTTACATATTACGAAACTATTAATAGGAAATCGTCAGAAATCGAATCGAAAATCAATTGAGATAAGTACCTAGATTTATTTATTTGTTTTTCTAGTTAGGACGTGTATTCTCATTATTAATTATCTTAAGTTTTAAAAAAAGAATTATAATTTAGGCTTTGAAATAAATATCCTTTTGGGTTTACAAACTACAAAATATTTTTGGGGTAAAATGGTTCCCTTTGGATGTTAGTATAACATTAGTTAAGTAAATTCTAGTTTTATAAGTTATAGGTCGTAGTAAGTTTCAGCGTAACTCTAGGGTTTATTAAAATTTGATTTAAGTAATTTAAATTTGTAACGTGCGTGGTAATCTGAATTTTGTATTCATCTAAATTAGGTAATCTAAAAAATTTATAACATGTATGATAATTAAGATGTTTGTTTTGAGCAGTTTTCATTTAAATGATTGTTATTTATTATTATTTTAGTAATAGTTTAACTTTCGTCCAAAATGCTTAGGTAATTTAAAGTTTATAACATATACGATAATCTAATATATTTTGCTTTAAGGAAATTTATTTAAAAAAACAAAAAAACATTTTAACTATTTTCAAAGGTTCAAACGTCGTTGAGACTAAAAGCTATCATGTTTAGTTCCCAGCTTGACCTGGAAACCTCTGATTAGCAAGTCCACGGCTAAATTTGAAAGTTTAATATAATTTAGTTTTAAGTTGATTTAGAAATGTTAAGGTTATTTCTTCTTTAAATAAATTTCCAGGGGCAAATTTCATAACTTTTTTTTATTAGATTTATATTTTGTTGAGCCCAAATTATGCTTTCTTAAAACTTCCTTGGTAGAGTTAAAGATGCAATTACCATTTTGTAAAAGGTTATTTTTTTTATAAAATTGTTATTTTGAAAATTGTTCTATTTACTGTACTCATCAATCACATGTATTAAATGTACAATAAAATTGTTATTTTCTTTGAAAAACGTCTTATTTTATACATAAAATGTAACGAAGTTTATTTCAGGGTCAATCCGGTCTTTCGGTTGGAAAAAAAAAGATCCACAGACCTTTTACCGCTTCCACTCAACTTTCACCGACTCTCCAACACCTTGAGTCAACTCTGCGGGTCGACTTTCCACTCACATACCGTAATTTTCCTTCCACCAAATTATGACCCAAAATAATACCCATCAATCATCATTATATTTTTATTTTTAATTTCTTACTTCATTACAAGTGTGAGTAGTTAAAACAGTTTTTTTATATTATAAAACTGATTTTAAGTAAACATAATTTTACAGAAAATGTCTTATTCTCATTCTCATGATTTTATTCAAAGTGCTCGTGATGAAAATAAAGAAATTAAGAGTTTAGAATTTATGTGCTGATAAGTGTAATTTACAAATTTTAAACCATCAATTTAAAAACGTAGTTTTTAAGGAAATGAAAGAACGTCACAAGACATGTCAGAATTATTAAACCGAGTGGATAATGAAGAAATACCGCGGGATATTTTAGAAGAATTGTTGGCAGGTATACCTATGATTGCAGATGAATTGATCAACGATGCACCTATGACCGAAAATGATTCTAATTCAATTGAAGATTTTGAAATTGTGCCCAGGAACAAAATTCGAAGTTGCGTCCAGATGAATCAATCAACGATATCTCTATGGCTGAAAATAATTCCGATGCGATGGAAAAATTTGAAATCGTGTCCGAAAAAAATTCGAGGATGCGTCGGTTTAATTTAAATGGTCGCTGTATTGTATTTAAAATTAAGGAAGTACTCGAAAATAAAGACGCGTTGGCGTAGGTAAAAAGGGGTGATAACGAAATTATACAGCGTATTACAAGGGACGTTGAAGCGGAGGATAAGCTAGGGCTTACGTTTACAAGCGTCAATTTTGCGCTATCTTAAAAAATCGGAATATTGTTTCACCTTCACATAAAGAAATAATTATTTTCATGTATAAAATTTTAATATTGTTCGTATTTTTACAAAAATTTTATATTTTAAAGTAATATGTATTTATTGTTATTAATTCTATTAGACATTCAATAAATTTCATTATTAAAACCATTTGTGGATTTAACCTGTTTTAGCTGTTGTCATAAAAATATATTTCTAATTTAATTAAACTATATACCTACTTAGTTATTATTTTATTAAGAATTTTAAGAACTTAACTTCTTTTGTTAGTTTCTGAAAAGAATTTTTTATAACAAGTGCATAAAAATGATGTTGGGGGTGGAATTGACTTTTGCCCTTTTGGAATTATATGAGATAGACTCTCTGGGTCCTTATTATAAATTTAAAAAATAAAACAAAAAATGGACTTAACTGCTTCTGTCTACCCGCGCTAGATATATCAATTTCATAAACAATTTAAGAACAAAAAAGGGTGAAAGAGAAGCGTATGAATAGAATTTCTACTGCGGT